>CM021110.1:66850623-66926120 GCA_007115665.2 Sequoiadendron giganteum | reverse complement strand
GAGTACATATTGGAATTGGCAATGCAAAATATTACTAATGCCCAAAGACAAGTCTGCACAAAGCTGAGTTGGAACTTCGAAACTCATACTATCAAAGATTGAAAATAATAAATCAAGTCACTTTATCAAATTTTCTAGCAACTTCCACTCTTCAGGTGGTGGAATTGCCATTTGCTCTAACTGATGTTGTTTGACTTGAAGTTTTGTTAACATTTCTTGATTGTAATTGGAAATGGGACCTGTCTTGAATTCTTCAGTCAATTTTGCATTCAAGGTTATCAGTGTTTTGATGGAACCCAAATAGTTCACATCTTGGTTATGAGGAAACTAGTCCAAATCAATATTCCTTGCACCTTCCATCTTCTTTCTGAAAGCATCCTTTCCAATGAATCTCTCATTTGTGTCAAAAGCCTCTTGAAAACCAAGCTCTGTGAAGTTCCTTACCTTTTCATCCACCACCTTCATCTTGTCTGCAACCAAATGCAAATATTCTTTTGTTCTAGACATTCTCAAACACTTTTCAATGATAGATGACAACTTCATTGAGGTTTCAATCCGATTAGTAATCCCTTTTGATTTCAGATCATTGTCATTGGCTTTGTAGACTGTTTGTAGAACTTCATTTGCAGATTTCTCTAATTCCAACACCTTTTTGTTGTCCACTAAATATTTGTCGAGCTTCTTATAATGTTGTCTGGTAGCATCAATCATTGAAACATGTCACACAAATGATCAAACCTCTGCATTATTTCATCCCAGATCTTTTGTTTCATATGCCTCACTGTATCTCTACAAAATGCAAATAACTTATTTTAAGAAGACTTAATTTCTTCTTTTGCTTCCGTCAACTCTGTCTCCAATCTTTCATTTGTTTTTCTCTGTTTCTCCAATTTTTGTTCCCACTGTGCATTTCCATTCGTAATGCGTAATCTTAATTTTTCTAAAGTGGATTTTTCCTCATCATATTTCTTGTTGCTCTCATCTAGCCTTCGCTTCAGGTCATTAACTTCTCTCTCATTTGATTTATCCTCATTACTTGTTGATGTAGAGGCAGATTTTATTATTCTTTTTTCTAATTCATTGCTCTTGTTATCTGTTGCTTTCCTCTTTGCTCTTTCACTTGCTAGGTCTGCTTGTAACTTTTCTATTTGGGTTTGCAATCTTTTCTTCTCTCTAGCTTGCTTTAGCAATGATGTGTACACCAATTCATTGTTCTTCTTTGATACATTAATTTTGTCAGTATTTTTCAGGCTAGAAAAATCCAATTGAAAATTGGTTACCTGGTATTCAGATCGATCCATCTAATTTGTTGGTTTGATTTGAATTGTGGGAACAACAATTGTGTACTCCATGATTTATTTATTTGTGTCAAATGTGGGTAATACCATGGTTGTTGCAGTCTCTGAAGTTACAACAGACACACTCTCCATCAGTTGCTTCTTTTCTTTTTTATTCAAGTTTGATTTCTTTTTAAACTCTTCAATGAAATCATAACCTAGGGAGGCAGGAACAATGGAATGCTTGAATGGCGAAGGAATAGGAGTACTTGCAGCTGCTAATGATGTCGCACCCACACTAACTTGATTTGTGGGAGTTTCTAGAAATAACTCCTTTGTGGTACTAGTGGATCCACTGATAGTGTGACTTTGACCTATCAAAATCCTTTGCCTCTTTTGATTGCCTTGATAACCTGGTGTTTTTGTGGTATCTTTTTTTGTTTTCCTCTTAGTATTGTGTGTAATTTGTCGTTGTTGCACATGTTGACCACTACTAGTACTACTACCCATACCATCGCCACCAATGGCACTCCTAGTTGCACGAAGTTGTCTACCAAGGGCATGTCCTAGTTGTGATTGTATCTGACCATGAGGATGAGGACTAGAAGCTCTAACAAATTGATTTTGTCTTGTATCCCCTTGGTCTACTTTTTCACCTCCAAGCCCGAGGCCAGATTTATCAACTGTTTTTCTATGCTCAACACTTTGTATTGTCCAAGGGCCTCCGCCTTGTCCTTTGGACCCCAAAGGACACCTTCATAACCAATTTTTTCAAGTATGGCTGCTCCTGAAGTATATGTTGAAGCATATTCTGCTTTTGCGGCCTCACTTAAACCAGGTTTGTAATTGGCATGGCTTTGTTCTTCTTCTTCCATATCAATATCATCATCAGATTCATCACTTCCATCAGGATGCCCATGCTCTATATTCCACAATTTGCTAAATTCTTCATCTTCTTCGTTATTATCATACTCTTCAAGAGCTCTTGGATCACCTAGGTCCTTCCTCATAGACCAAAAGGTAGTAATTTTTTATCGTGACCATTTTTTATCTATAAGTTCCGTCTTTAGAGAACCTGGAATTTTTACTCTACTAGATGGTTTATCACTTTTTACATAAATTTTTTTGTATGTCCTGATTGTCTTTTGGTGCAATGCCATAATTTCTGCTGACAATTGTTCAAAAGAAATACCATTCTCAACAACACTTTTCTCCATTGCTATTTTGACCTCATCCCAAGAATCCTTGTTTCTCAAGTTTTCAAGCAAGGGTTTACTTTGATGTTGAATTCTATTTGCAGCATTCCTATTGGCCACAATCATTGATTTAATGATGTCACATGGATCATACTGCCAGTGATAGATAGGATCAAAGTCAAAAAAATTCAAAAGATTATGTGCCACACTAAATGCTTTTCTCTCGAATGTGAACCCTCCACATGAAAAAGGTAAAGAAGGAAATAAGGTCTTCTTTTGTTGACTGAGAAAGTGTAGTTCATCAACACTCTGCACCTGCCTTACATATTCCAATGCAAAAACCCTTTCTGTCACATGTATTGGAAGTTTGTATGGCTGTACTCCCGATCCATAAAATCTTAGCACAGTATATTCTTCCATTAAGTACCAATCAACCAATTGTATTTCTTTTCCTAGTTGCATGCAGTTTCTACATGACATAGGCAATCTAGGCATTGGATTATTTGTAATTACTTGATGCAATGGAGCAAAAAAGTAGTCTACAAAATGACTGTAGTTCCTTCGAGAATCATGCATCCTTATCTCATTGGTCCATTCATATACTAGAGCCATTTTTTTTTCCTCTGCATTACTGTAGGGCTGAATCTGAAGCTTGTTGGTCTGAAACATTCCTCTAAATTTGAATAGAAAAAGATAGCACAAGTAGGTTGTGAACCTAAATGTCTTCGTGGAACCTGCTTTAATCATTAAAAATTGTTTATGCATGGATTCTACAATGTGTTGTGTATAATTATATTTGACATGTTCTTTAGTATAATGGATATTATATACCATTTCAAGGAGGCTTGCACCCACTTCCAAATTGCTATCCAGACCGAGGCAAAATGCAAGCATGGAAATAGTATCCTAAACCCATGGTTTAAAAAAATCCAAATTATAAGGAGGCTTATGATCACCTTTCGATTTGTTTCTATCCTTAACTATTTGATTTAAGAAATCATTTTTCAGCCTTTCTTGCGCTGCTTCATAATCACTAGCAAGCTTTTCTAGGTCAATGTGGTGGTTTCCAAATTCTTCGGTTGTAAACCCCAACACTTTTCCAAGTTCTTCTGTATTAATGGATAACAAATCTTCTTGGTTATCTTTATTAACAATTGCTCTTTTCTTATCATCATAATTTTCGGCACAGACCATGATAAATTCTGGGAAAGGGAAAACTTCATGTAACATCATGCACCCTAATCCAGTTACCCATGGTGCACTGATACTATCAAATTTTGTTTGCTTTGCAGCCTTATTCTGAGATAAAAATCTAAGTTCTGAGGTACGCCTACCATAGATTTTAGGATCATAAATATCATGGTACCCATCGGTGAAACCTAGGGTTTTAAGCAATTCTACATAATGCATTTTTTTATCTAACATTGTTGTAGTGGTACTGGTGGTAGACATGCTTGTACAAATGTGAATTTGTGTAATTTGAATTCCCTAATAAGTAATACCTATTAGTCCTCCTTAATTTTAATGAATTCTTGAGTCTCTAAAGTTTAGAACCAAACTTCAAACTTTGACAAAATAAGATTTTAAGAAATGTCAAACGATGAAAGTTGAAATGTAGCTATAGGAATTCTTTCACTTACCCAGATTATGAGTCCCGATGCTTGAAAACTGGAATGGTGTTGTTGGAAGTGGAACTGTGGAATCCAAAACAGGGTGGTGCACTGCAATGAGCAATCTGAAGATTGAAGACTTTAAAAATCACTGTACAATTTCAAAGTGCAAAGTGTTTTAAATATTTTTTTTTCTCATAATTGGAATGTAAAAGTGAATGGCACGTCTTAGGAGTTAGGTCTACAAGACTACAAGTTGCAAATTCTTCACTGTTGATCTTTTTAAATCTAACGGTTATAGGGTGATTCTAGAGGTTTAAGTTGGGAAGCCCATCGCTCTGTGCATGTCATTACAAAATGCAACTACAACCATACATCAAATGTTCATCCAACGGTTGAAACTTGAGTAGTTAATGATATTAACTTTAAAAATAAACATTAATCACTTGACAGTTGACACTTAGCAGTACAAAGTGCTTTAAATGCTTTGTTTCTCGAAATTGGAACATTAAAGTGAATGACACATCTTAGGTCTACAAGTTGCAAATTCTTCACCATTGATCTTTTTAAATCTAACGGTTATAGGGTGATTCTAGAAGTTTAAGTTGGGAAGCCCATAGCTCTGTGCATGCCATTACGGAATTTGATGGTCTATTAAATATTTGACCATTTTTTCAATTTTAGACCATATATTATAGCTATAACATTTATTAGTGTTGGTGTAATTAATTGTGTTGTACCTTGTCCTAGGTCATCATTACACCTTAGTTAAGTTTACTTAGGGACCACATAGGAGTTGTTGGAGATTTTCCACTTTTGGTGGACTTATGTTATCACTTTATCATTTCCACCTTTCGTGGACACATCATGTGATTCCTCTCCACCTTTTGTGGTGGTTATCGCATTATCACTTTCCCACTTTAGGTGGAGTGATAGCTTTTCACAGTTGTCTCATGTCATAAGATTACGACACTTGTCATAATCTTATGCCCTCCTATGTTCTCACCTTGGCTATATAACCAAGGGGTCTCTACTACATTTGTACATTGATACATACATTATTTCTATTTGCATTATTAGCAGAATACAGTTTATTCTTGTTATATTGTTTCTATCTCTCTTATGCTTGTGCTTCCATTAGGGCTCTAGATCTTGGGTGGCTACCTTCATAGCCAATTCTTACAATTAGACTGTATAGTTTGACTTGCTATATTTTTATTAAACCGTAAAAAAATATTATATAGTATTTTAATTTATAATATATATCATTTTATAATTTTTATTATAAAAAGAAAATAGAATATAACTTTTTTGAATATTTTTAATATGAATTTAGAAAATTTTAACTTTTTTATAATAGCTATCATATTTTCTATTAATATATATGATTTATAATATTATTATAAAAATATATATTAATTTAGAATCTTTTCAAAATAAAACATAATTATTTTTAATTTTTAGAATATATTTAACAAGATTTATTTTTAATACGATTTTAGAAACTTTTGTTAATTGTTAATTATAACAGTAGATTTTTATATTTATCACTAATAATTATCATTGTTTTCTAATTTTTCAAGATAATCCATTTATTGATTGTTTGCTATTGTCATAATCTTAACCATTGATCTTTCTGAATCTAACGGATATAGGGTAATTCCAGAGGTTTAAGTTGGGAAGCCCATCGCTCTGTTCATTTCATTACAGAATGTAAGTACAACCATACATCAAATGTTCATCCAACAGCTGAACTTGAAACTTGAGTAATTTACTAATTTATGATACTAACTTAAAAAAATTAACATGACACATATTTTTTAAAGTCAATACCATAGGCATCGACCTAACAATGCTTTATTGGTGGAACCCCCATCATAGCCCTGCCGATGGCCCGAAGGCGAAGACTCATAACTCATAATATTAACTTTAAAGTATAAAAATAAACAACACTAATCACTTGATAGTTGACACTTAGCAGTACAAACTACAAAGTGCTTTAAATGCTTTGTTTCTCGAAATTGGAACATTAAAGTGAATGACACGTTTTAGGTCTAGACTCTACAAGTTGGAAATTCTTAATCTTAACCGTTGATCTTTCTAAATCTAACGGTTATAGGGTGATTCCGGAGGTTTAAGTTGGGAAGCCCATCGCTCTGTTCATTTCATTACGGAATGTAACTACAACCATACATCAAATGTTCATCCAACGGTTGAACTTGAAACTTGAGTAATTTACTAATTTATGATATTAACTTAAAAAAATTAACATGACACATGTGTTTTAAAGTCAATACCATAGGCATCGACCTAACAATGCTTTATCGGTGGAACCCCCATCACAGCCCCGCCGATGGCCTGAAGGCGAAGACTCATAACTCATAAGGTGCACTCCCAATCCTTGATATACCGATAGAATCAACAAAAGTAAGCACATCGTTGTAACACATAAACATCGGTTGAACAAATGATTGCATTCCCTCGATGGCCTGATATAACCATGAATTTTCAAGTGCATATTGCATAGAGTATATTACTTAATTTTTCAAAAGAAATAAAATTGATTTGAATATATTAAATTATTAATAGACAGTGACACTGAAGTTCCGAACTCAGAAAACAACTCTTTACTCTTAAACGTAAATGAATAACGAAGATTCAAGAATAGCACAACACAACCATTTATTTTATTGCAACTGAATTTCAATGTCACATTATTACATATCTTTTTACAGATGAGTAGCACTGTAGCTCCTGTTTTGTATAAATAACATATGTCAGTGTGTCACTTTAGTACTTTACATAGAATTTTTTTAACAATTTATTCCAAGTTGTTGCTCGTTATAATGGATTACAAATTGATTCCAATTTCCAATCTTTGTTGCTGAAAACCTAATACACATCTATCTCTAAAAGTAAATGTGGCTTTGAAAATAAATTCATGATTCCAAGCTATTGCTGGTGGATTTGCCAACCATGCTGGGCAAAGGGGGTTCCAATCACTCCTGGGGAAATGGGAGCCATGAAGATACAAAATGTACTTATCCCCTTCGAGAACCAAAGTCATACAAAAGATGAAAAACAAATGTCTCTTTGAAAATAAATGCATGGGGCTTGCCTGGCCAACCATGCTGGGGAAATAGGAGCTGTTAGAATACAGAAGGAGAAAAAAATCTACTCCCAAATTTTACTTACAACCTCTATATGTTTGGATAGCACTTATATCCATCAGAGCTCCTCATCCTGGTTCAAAACCCATCTGAAAATTCAGGTTAACCAAATCAACTTCTTTCCAATTCCACCCATTCTGAACTTGAAGGAAATTCATCTTTTACTGATTACTCTATAACTACATAATTGTAGGTAGGAGAATTTACAGTATACCCAATACTGCATCATCTTTTTCATGAATCCTTATTAACCCTAGAAAAAAAAAACCCTTATGGCACTATCTACTAATCACTGAATTACTATCCCTATTTATGGGCCACTAGTGCTGCTACCAGCCTATATAATTAAAATTTCTAATTTGATTAACGTCTTGCTACGTGCCAACTTGAACTCTACCTCAAGCTGACAAGCTATCAAAATCACTCATTCAAACGATATGAAATCATTACAAATCTTGTTTCATTAAAGCTATGAGTTGTCCAAGAAATTGCTTCGGATGTTCATATCACATATGGCATTAATCGCCGCCACTGCCACTGCCAACCACACTTTCTTCAAAAAGATTGAGAATTTCAATGAAATGAAATGTACAACATCGAGATTCGAGGCATTGAAAAGAGTGAATGAGCGATGAATTAATCTGAACACAAAGTCTCAGAGATGAAAAAATAAGCATTCTAAATTTGACCTAACACTAACAGATAAACATTGAACAATTATCATGAAGAAACACAATTCAATCATAATTAAAAGGAAGCATTGATAAATACATAGATTTAGAAATATATTATTTTATCTCTCTAATGCCAAAAATGTGGCTTCACAGACCTATCACCCCACACCCTATACAATCAAAATTCAAAAAGCGCTCAAAAGTTGAAACTACGCCCCCTTATCATTATGTGTCACAAATTCACAATTCACTAAAGGATTCATGTATGTTGTTAAACTGCTGGAGGTGTCGGGACTCTGTACAGTTCCAACTGCATTTCCATAACAAAATTATGAAATTCAGTGCGTTCTTCTTCTTCTAAAACAAAAATTACCCTGTTGTACTCGGCATAGCTGGTTTTCTCTTTCCACGCCACTGAACGTAGCTGGGAAATGATGTCGAGTTGCTCTTCTTCAGGCCAATTCAAATTTGGTTGCATGAAGGCCACAATTTCTTCTTCCCATACCTTAATATCGGCTGGAAGTACCATTTTGAGGAAACTCTGAGTATGGAGTTCAAAATGCTGCCACCTTTCCTCGTATGCAGGCTCACTTAACTTTACCAGCAGGAAGTGACAATCTGCTACTAAATCCGTTTCTCCAAACTCCTTAATACCTTATTTAAGATCTATCCTTTCAGAGGATTTAAAAGATTACGTTAAATCTATTCAGTTGGTGTTTGAGAAGACATCCCTTAATGGCATCGTACAATTCATTAAATGAGTTGTCACTTCGAAAGTTGTGCATCCCGCGAGGTCACCCAATCGCTGAGAAACAAAACTTTATAACCATTTGTACAGTAATAAAATCTCAACCATTGATTTCTAGAAATCTAACGGCTCTAGTGATATTCCGGAGGTTTCAAATAGCAAGTCTAGTGCTTTAGAGATTTACTTCCGGAATGCAAATACAGTCGTCCATCGAACGACCCATATGATTTTTATTTCGCCAATGGCTTTTTATTATTATTTTGAGATTCATTTTTATTCGCCAATGAAAATATATTTTTTGCTTTGGAAAAATGTTTTAATCGCCAATGGAAAGAAAATTCTGGTTTGAAAAATGGTTTTATTCGCCAATGAAAAATATTTTATTCGATTTAAAAAAATTGCAATTCGCCATGATTTTCCATAGACTTCCAGGGATTATAAAAGATTCGCCAATGGGGATTTTTTTTTCTTCTTAAAAAACGAAAAATAATCGCCAATAAAATTAATATTTTTCATCAAGAAGTATATAGGATTCACCAGGATTTTACACCTGCACCGAGGGGGGGGGTTCTCAAATTTATTCCTGAAACCAACAAAGGCAATTTTTAACATATTGTATTGCTTTAAATAATCAAATAGCTATCTCATTGGCACAATATAGTGGTCAAACTAGAGATCATGGAAAATGTTGTAAATCACTTGCATTTTCAAACACTCCTTGTAAAAGGTAATCATGTGAGATTGAGTGGTGGGGATGTTGAAAGAGGTACTTTTATTCATTAACATGTAGTTGTTCATGACTAGGAAATAGGAGCAAAATATTTTATATTTTCTTATTTAAATTATGACATATCATTATATTAATTTCCTTCGAGAGGTAAGAAGCCTTTTGGATAATTATTGAAAAAAGTATAACATCTAGACATTTCAATTTATTTCAACATTGATTTAAATAAATAAGTTCATTAGGATACTTGATTATGACTTCCATCTTTTTATGGTGTCCAAATGCCATGAAAGAGAAGGAAAAAAACAAGTAAAATCAATCTAGATATCTTAGCATCTCATAACATCTAAATAGGAGTTTCTTTCAATCTAAACTTTTGCCATTCCATTGATGCAATTGTCGAAAATCAAACTTTTATACATTTTTTTTGTCAAGATTAATTCCTAGTTCAATCAAATTATGCTTGAATCTTGCAATGAAAGTTGTGTTCAAACACAATCATAGTATGTTTTAATGTAAGAAATTATTTAAAGGTTAAAAAGAAAAGAACTGTTGAGTTTCATTAGAGACAATCCAATGTGAACAATGGGTGATGCACATATGAGATGAACATCATAAATTAGGAATAACATGAAAGCTTAAACACTAATGTACATCAAAGTCCTAGGTTTGAAAATAATAATAATTTACAATGGTTCAAAATATCCTTGGGATTCTGATGCAGGAGCATTCGTGGTTGCAGAAAATCTTGCATCAACAAAAATGATTAAATTTTTTGAGGTGACATGGTTTGAATAATGTTTTGAGTAATTAGTTAATTTCTTTTGTCCAAAACTCAAAATTTGATAATTGGGCAAATTTTGGTTGCAACTTGTAATGTGATAGTGTTGGAAAATGTAATTTTAAATGTTTAATTGGCAAAAATCAACTTGGACGTATTTTTTTGGGAGTTTCAAATTGTTGAATGACATTCAAAAACTCCTTATTAGTGCTGGAAAAGTGGGACATCCATAACGTGTTGCCTAACAATTTCAAAAATCAAAATAAATAATGAAGAATGGAGAATCTTGGTGCCAACAATTTATGGCATGTCTTCTTGAAATTGGTGTAAGCATGCATGGATGGATTAACATTTTATTTTGATGATTTTTAATTATCTTTTCTAGGTTGGGTGTGGAGTTGGGAGTTTCAAAATTGTTGGAGTTAGTGGTTTTTGGAAAGGGTTGCATGGACAATCTAGTTTGATTTTTCATTTTTCCAAATTTTGGTGTGTGAGGAGAGGGGTGTAGCTTTTCCTGGGAAGAGGTTTCAGACTTTTTTTGTTCTAGTTAATTAGCAACAAATAACTTTGGAAGAGGTCTGGGTCAAACTGCCATTGATTATTCAGAAGAAGATTGCAGGTAGAAGAAGAAAGTTGCTACAAGAAGAAGTGGGAATGAAGAAGGCTTACTAGTGAATGATCTTGTTGTTTGTTTCAGACTTCTATGTTTTATTTTTGATTTTTTCCGTTAGTCTAGAGGGCTGCAATTATTGTATTCCAGTTTGGCTTTGAACCATGTATTTCAGGAGATTATTGAGCAATAGAAAATTTCATACTTGTTGCTGATTTTTGATATTTGATTAAATCAAAATTTGGAAATTTCACTTGTGTGTTTGAAGTGTTTGTTGAGAGTTGCAGGAATGCTCTTGCATCAAATTCTCAAGAAGAGTAGTAAGGTACACACGAGAGAAATGAATGCTTTTATGTTTTGACTTGCTTAAGATGTAAAGGCTCACATAATTCTTTATGAATACTCTGTAACTTTGAGTCAATATAGGTGAACTTTAATATGAACACCTTAGCATAATTATCCTAAATAAGTTTATGTTTGGTTTGAGGAATTATAAATAAGTTTATGTGTGTTCAAATGGTTAAATTATTGGGTTCTCATTATGCAAATCCAAGTTTAAGTTCCCAAAAGTGACATTTCAACATTGATGTGCATGTTGTAACACTTATTATGATGTGCATGGTTTTTGGAAGATGATAACTTTAGTAGTATTAATTTTAAGGCTTTTCTATATTTGGCTAGTACTCTCTTATACAAGGAAGTTGTCTTATAACCATTGAGTTGTCTTATAAACATTGAGTTAATGAGTTAGTCTTTCTAATGATCAAGTTTGTATATTCAATAAAAAAAAAAAAAAAAAATTCATTGAATTTTATAGAAAGTGGTGTTTTTATACTTCTTTTTAGTTAAAAATGAAAAATTGAGTTAAGGAGTTAGTCTTTCTAATGATCAAGTTTATATATCCATGCCAATTTTCATGTGCTTTTACAAAAAGTGATGTTATTATCCTTCCTGTTAGTTAAAAGAAAAAACTTGAGTTTCATTGTGCGCCATAACCCATAGATATAAGATCTAAACTTATGTTAAATAACATTTTTATAAAATGTGAACTTCAATAGTTTTCTAATAGGTTCTGAAATGGGGACATGCTAATTTTTTACAAGGGGAGATACAATCTCTCAAAAATATCTTTAAAAAAACTTGATATTAATGTAAATATGTTGTACATGAATTTAATTTTTTTTCTAAACAATATCTATGATAATAGTTTACTATTGTGCTATTATTGTTAAGATGCCTAGCAAGATTACCATATTTTATTTTGTTGTACCCTATTATTGGACTTGATCAACCCAAAAACCTTATACATATTCTTTATTGTATAGGACTAAGATCCTTGGTATGCTATATCATTATTTATTACCTTTGAGTACTTGACATTATGTCGAAATTATACACTATGTTGATAGCAATAAACCAATTCACATTTGAATCCTTGTTGGATTTAAACTTGCCCCAAAATTTTGTTTCAAAGACAATGTGAAAAGATATAAACTCTTTTAGGGTAACTATGTACTTGTTTCTATTTGATTATACTCAAACTATAGGAAAATAAGATACTCATGTAGTTCAGAATGCATGATTATCATCTTAGAATATATTTTGAGTATACATATTAAATGACACTTAATGATGAGTAATTGCATAGTATGGGATATGCATGCCATTCACTAAATTAGTGTTATGTGAACACATGATAATACTTCAAAAAATATGTATTAAATGATTAAAAAATCTATATAGAAGGTTACATGAGTGCACAATATAGGTGAGTATTATATTTTTAATTGCATATTGATGATATATTTCATAAAAAATACTTATACATAGTTTTGATCATATTATTGATTGACAAAATATTTTTTTTTTGTTTTTTTTTGACAAAAGTAGCAAGCTACTAAATTTTTATTAAATTGATAATTCCAAACGGGTAAGGGGACCTGATATTACAAAATCGAAGATCACCTTAAGGACCCGATGGACATAATTTGGTATATGCCAAACACAAAAAATTACATCTAGAATTCATGAGATGAAAGACTTTGGAAGCAAACCTTTGCAGAAAAAGGTGGTCGACTTTCAAAACCCTGAAGATGAACTGAAGTTTCCAAGATCCCAATACACTTGAGAAACCAAAACCATATGATGCATTGGAGCATATGGAGAGACAAACCAAAATTCAGTCTTCCCCGAAAATAAACTAAGTGTGCATTTCATATTATACAAAAGAACAGAGCAAAAAACCAAAAGGTTTCAACGGAACTAAAGATGTCGAATACAAAAAACCTTGCAAGAATATATACTTTGAAAGAGGCCTCCATTGATAATACTGAATACAGTCGAATACATTGTTGAAAAGAGCACCATAAGAGTGAATAAAACCAGAAGAAAACCCATAACATGAGCCAAAAGCAGCCGTACACACATAATAAATAAACTTGCAGTTCTATTGTACCATAATGAGATGAGAGTGCAGGTCACCAAAGGAGAAGTATCCTGGGGAAGTACCAATTCCCACGAGAGCAAACCAGTTGTCAATTACAATGTTTTAAAATCAGTGCCCTTCAATTTGGAGAGCCGCCAGCTATGACCTCACCACCAACTGACAAATACAACATCAATCTTACAAGTTGAGAGAAGGATAGAAATGTTCACAGCCAATAGTGAGGAGTTCCCAATTTAGCCCAACCAAGAATGATTTCAGCAGCCCGAAAATGGCCGAAACCTATGCCGTAGAAGGCAGACATCATGAGGATCATCTGTATAAACTCAAATAAAGCATCATGCAGGTCATCCATTTAAAGCCCGCCGCCACCCTAATCAACAATAAGAGAAACCATTTCTCATGGGCAATTAAAGCTGATGAGGGCAAAGAAATACCATTGATTGGTTAGAGATTTTCCAAATTTTATGAAAATCCGCCACGCCAAATAGATGTTAACATTTTCACCCTTATTTGTAAAACATTTTATTCATATTTTCTTTTTTGACCTGCAATCTCCATCAATCAGGTGGGGCACGAGATAGGAGAGAGATTCTTTGTTTTGCTTTGAAATTCAACCTGACCGAATGAGGAAATTAATAAAATATTATAAAATAAATGCCACATCTGAAAATATTGACAACATTTCACACTGCCAAATATAAGAAATACTTTTGAACCTGTGAGTAAGCACCTGTGACCAAACCAGTGTTATCAGGAGAACAAAGAAGTGCATTCTTGCCTCAAATACACTTTGTAACCAATTTGATTGTTAATTGCCCTATTAGCCAAAGAATCCGCAAGTGCATTAGCTTCCCTATAGCAATGCATAATCTGATAAAATGGAATTTTTTCAAGCAAAATCTGAATATGAGATGAATATGAGATAACAAGTAGTCTGAATGCCATAATTTTGACCTTTTATTTAAAGGAGTAGAAATCACCACCATCGAATCCTCTTCAATTTCTAATCAGAGGGTGGACAATTTTATAGCCAATTCTAAATCAATTCTCAGGACATTAAATTCCACAACATTATTTGTGCCATCCACTAATCATTCACATACTGCACCAATGCAATTACCTTGTCAGTCCCTTGGAATAGCAACAACCCTAGATTTTCTAGGATTACCCCTGGAAGCACCATCAAAGTTTAATTTGATGGCATCCCAAGGGGGAGACAATCACTTGATACATTTTTTGTCTTTGAGAAGATACTTGTTTTGCACCAAGGTAGATTTGGGAGGCTTGAGAAGAGGCCAATTTTTAGTGATAAGAGAATCCCATAAAGAGAAGGAGTTCATTGAGTTTTCTTTTTTTAGAATGTTTGACATTACAACTTCAGAAATAGATATCTCAATTTTTGGATAACATGCTTCAGGTCTGAAGATTTTTTCCTGAAGATATAGTTGTTTCTCTCTAGCCAGATATTCCAAACAATAATGGAAGGAGAAACTTCCCAAATGCAAGAGAACATAGAACTTGGATATAAAGTTGGTCGACTCAGAAAGTGAGACATAATTGAGTTATGGAGGGACTTACTAAGCCGAGTTTTCTCAAGAGCTAAAGTCCAACAATTGTGAACAAAGCTACAACCAATTAGAAGATGACCAATGGATTCAAAGGCTTTTCCACACAATACATAGGGAAAAAGAGGAACAATTCCCAATATGTGTAGTCTCATACCCGTTTTTTTTTTTAACTTACTTGTGAATCTAAATTTAAACTAGAAAGAGTTATTGGAAAAGATAAAAAAATGTCTAAGCTAAAATTATAGATTAAATTAAAGTGATAGATTTACTATGATATTGATAGTATTACATTCACACTTAAGTAACTGATTACTTTTAGTGAGATGTAAGGCCTCGCCTTGAGTGGAATTAGTATAACCCTAATCTCTAAGGTGCAATACACTAATGGATAAATAAATAGAACAAAATTATTTTTAGAGGTAACTAGATTGGCATGATGTGACATCATAGGCTATGTACGTAAAACCTATAAGAATTATCCCTCTTGATCAAATCACCAAGGCATGAACATGTTCAAGTAGTGGAGTTTAATATTATTTCAGGGAATTGTCATAATAGGAGATTAATAAATCTTATATCGTAGTGCACATTTATAAACCAATATGGTCATCTAGCTTAAAGGATTGTGTGACATATCCCTAAACTACCTGATGGTATCTTGTAAATCTAAGATAAACTAAGTGTGCAATGTTGTGAACCAATATCAAATATCTAGTTAGCTAAACAGTATTAATATTATGATTGAAATGGATTGTGATTCATAAAACACCAGTAAAGACTAATATGGGATAAACATAACAATGACATTAGTTGAATCCATGTAAATCGATACTTTAGAATCCTTTGTATGATTAAGGTAGTTAAATAAGTTTGACTAGTAAAAGACATTAATGGTGATTATAGGATTAATGCAAATATATGGGTCTAAGGGTAAAAGGGACAAGGTGACAATAGTTTTTTTCACAATGAAAGGGTAACCTAGAATATCTAAATGTGTAATTGGGGTAAATTGATGTTATTCAAATTTATGAGGATTAAAGGAAATGTATCTCATTATGTTTTGCTTGATCATAAAGGTTGATCTAAATGAATTATTGGTAGATTTTGATTTGGTGATATAGTATGGTAGCTAGAGATGCTTTATTATTATTTGCTTGAACAATCTTATATGAAAAATATAAAATTGAGAATGCAATGTTAGATAAGATGTAATGAAATGATAATCTAGAATAATTAGATGATTACATAGAATTAATTAATATTGTTTATATGTATTAAATGAAATATGCCTAATGAAATTGAAAAGCTATGAATCTTGAAAATTAAGCTTAATTGGAATTAGATAGATTGATGAAAGGTAACAATTTGAATAGTTTGTTATTAGGATTGAGTTTTGAATATATATATGTGTATGCGACTTGTTATTTGTGTTGCTTTAGCTATGATGATTATTGAACATATTGACATGTAGCATTGAGTGTGTAGGTATAATTCTATGGCCTATGAAATAGAAGATCTCTCGGGAACCCTATGTGATTAAGCCGTGAAACCAAGACCATAATCCATATGGAGGGACTATAGTCTCATTCGTGATGTTTATTATGAATTTGTTTGTTATGTATTTAATTTTTAAAGATAATTATGAATGTTGGTTTTTTATTTTTTTATTTTTCATTTGATCCTAGGATGTGAGTTGGCATTCTAGGTGGAAAAGTTCGGATGCCTTCTTTTATGGGGTTTTTGAGGTCCTTTAAAAGCTTATTTTTAATTGTTCTCTTGGTTTTTGGTACCCTAGGGTAAGTACCTATGGGTATGGGGTTCTTTTACACCCCAAACTTGGTTAAGGACATTGATTTGACCCCTCTTAATGACCCAATAAGAGGAGTGACGAATCAAGTCTTGGAATGAGGAAGAGATTGATGAAGAGGGACTCATAAGTCTTTATCACCAATCACAAACTCACAAAAGATAACATAGAAATTGATTTAAGTAACACCCAAAATTTGAAAGAAGTGTAGTTGATTTATCATTCAAAATCTTCTCAATTACATGAAAACCATAAGAAAATTGGAAATACATTGTTTGTAGCCATATGGGCTGATATAAGCCATTAAAAAATTGTTATGAATCTGATATATAACAGCAAGATCAAATACAAAAGTGATCTCCTTCAATCCCTCTTCATTTGAATCTCTCTATCTCCCTTCAATTGCAAAACCCTTACTGTAATAACCAACAATCTTCCACTTTTTTTACCATTGTATATAACCTCAAAACCTACAATAAAAATGGAGTCTTGAGCCCCTTCTCAAATAGCTATGCCTAGCTCCTCATCTCCTCCCATATGGAGAAGAATCACCCTGTTGGGTGAATATTTTGTAATCTCTTAATTAATTACAAATTGGTAATTTCAACCAAAACTATGATGAGATTTAAATCTCTCCTCTTGGAAAGGGGAGGCTCCCTTCTTACTGTTCTCTAAACCAATTAGTAACTAACCTAGATTATGTGCACTAAATCTATCCATTGGGTGTTACAATCATCCTTTTCTCCTTTTTTAGAAAAGATGTTTCCTTCTTACAACAATACTATTACGATAAGTAATCCACTCCAAAGTATTATTTAGAGTAGTAATAACCAATATCCAACTTGACTAAACGTAAGACAAATCAAAAGAGATACCAGTGAGTTTCATAGCTTGAAAACCCACAAAAGCTCAAAGACTAGTGAGGTTTCCAATGATGTTTCTTAAAGATAAAAGTGTGAAGCACGTTGCAGATCAAAGAATTCAACATACACTACCAATAGATCCACAAAACGTAGCATATAATCACAACTCAAAGTCTTTGAGTTATTAACCAATTTCATGCACTAAAACATAAGCTCCAAATATAATAATTTAGCATAAAGACTATCAAGATCAGATTGAATTCCCTTTCAACTATTTGATATAACCACTTGATCAATCAATTGCAAGAAATTGTAGTAAGAAATATATAAGAACAATCCTACACATAACCAATAAGATCTAAAACAAAGGTTGGATACAAAATTGGCCTCTTTTATTGATTGATTTTTTATATGCACTTTAAACACAAACTCAATTTTTTTCTCAAATAGCCAACACTTCACTTCAAAAGATAAAAGGTCTTTAATACAAATAAACTCCCTCATATATATAGAGGAGAGTTGAGAGCTAATCTAGGAACAACTAAACTAATTTTGACTTAATCAACACCACTGTCCGATTTGATTTAGGACTTGTATTGTTTTTACATGTAATTACATATTGATAAAGAGATGTAAAATGTCGAAAACTAATTACATAAAGTAAAAATGCTTGAAAATAAAATAAGTGTAACAAAGGCACATCCATCATTCTCCACTATCTTTCTCCAAGAAGTCTTCATATTTCTTCAGGACCACTTGAACTTCATCATCAAGAATTGAGGTATGCTTGGAGATGGCAAGAACTCAAGTGATTGAATCCTTGACGGTGTTGCAAGCCTTCTGATGAATTTCTAAAACAAATTTCAGATTATCCAAAGTGAGTTGAATATCCATCAACTTGTCCATTGAAGCTATCGAGAAAGCTTCATCTTCAAATTCCTTTTGTACCATTGATTTATACTCCTAGATAACTGAATCAAAGGGAAGTATTTTCTCATTGTCATCAAACAATTTACATGGAAGCTCCTTGCTTCGAGTAGCAAGATGTGAACCATTATCTTCACCAATTTCTCAAGCTTCTTTTAAATCTTTGATAAGACCCTTGATGACACTAATTTTATGTTTCATTGTTGACCTAAGCTCAATGAACATATCTCTATTGGGAATAATCCTAATATCCAAAAGTATGTTGAGCTTACTTTCCTTCATTTTTGTCCAAGCTACTAGAATATTTTCCATCTTTTGCAAATGTATAGAAAATGAGTCAGTGATTTTATCTAGCTTTGCCTTAACATTTTCCATGTTGTCAATCCTTTCCATAGCTAATTTTAAGAGTTGTGTTCCCGACTCCAACATTCTGTCAAGAAAATCACCAACTGCTCTGCCTCTTGAATGAGTTTTCTTGGCCTTCTGAATCATAGGATCTCAATGCTGGTAGCCATAGGTTCAATAGATTCAGAAGCTTGGGTAATCTTCTGGAGTACCGAAGTCAATTGTTCAACTTTAGCTTTGTACTAATCCTTTACCTTCTTCTTCTGATTATACTTCTCAATAAGAGAAGCCAGTGTTGACTGTCCATCTTCCTTGGCAGATTCATGGGTTCTCTTGCTAAGCTTAGCCCTACTTATTGAATATTTAGAAATATCAATATCTTCAGCCGCTTTACCAGGAGGAGGTTGTGTAACCTCTGTATACTTGTATTTGGCCTTGTCCACCAACACCCTAGAAAGATTCTTAAGCTTCATGTATTTTGTCTTCACTTGCACTAATTGACCAAAGTCAAAGTCATTTGGAGAGATGGATTACTTCTTTCTCTTGGGTTTCTGACTTTGTAACCAAGGGGGAAGAGGAGAATAACTTTCTTCTGGAAAATAAATCATGGTCTGAGAAGAAGGGGTTGCACTCACAATAGTAGTAGTAACAAGTGGTGGGGTGTTAGTCAAAATTTCTTCAGGAGTTTCCACACTTGTTATATTTTGCACAAACTCTAATATAAAATTATCCAACTCTGAATGTAAAGTTACATCAAAAGAAGGAGAAGATAAACTCATAATACTAGAAGGAGAAACAAAAACATCCCCAAACTCATTCCTAGGACTATAAAAAATGGATCCTGAGGTTGGGGGTGAATGAATTGAAACAAAAGGCGTAAACAAAATAGTGACATCAATAACAACAGTGGTAGTAGGAGTAACAAAATCAATAGGAGTAATAGTGGCAAATTGCAAAGGTTGTTCAACAAAAGCAACGAGAGGAGTAGGGGTAGACACGATAGCTACACTAGGTGATGAAGTAACATGGGTGTCTTCTGGAATATTCTCATGTAGAGACACTTGTATTTCTTCATCTTTATCCCCTTCTTCTTGTTATTCCTCTTAAACTGATACTTCCTTAGTGATATTAGATGGCCCTTTAGTAGTTTGACTCTTACTCCCTTTAACAATGAATTTGATCTTTGGTTTAGGGGTTTTGCTTGAGCTAGTCACATCTCCCTTGTTCTTTGTCCTCAATTCAACTTTCTTATTTGCTTGTCCTCTAGGCTCTTCTTCCTCGGATCCAGTGTTGAAGTGTTTCAGCCTTATACCCTTCTCCTGTAGCCAAACATTAGTATTAGTAAGGATAGTTTGAAATCTCTCCCCGATTGAAGTAATCTCCTTCTAAGACAATTGGATTGAAGATAAACGACCCCCTAAAACATTGTTCCTCTCATATGTTGGATCTAGGATGTCTTCATCATCCTCCATATCATCTGGGATATTTGTGAGCTCTAAGTTCAGGATTTTCTCTAATTCAATTGACAATAATCCAATTTCCTAATCTCCTCTTTTGTTCTATAATCAACCCACATATCTTCAATTTTGTGCACATGGGTGTAGACCTTATCGATTCTATCTTTGATCCCCCTATAGTCAAAGTCTAACCTCATTCTATAGGTCTTCATTGTGACCCATTTCATTTAAGATTCCACGACCTTTTCTTTAGAAGATGTGAGAATTCAATATCTGCCTATAGTAAGAGGAAATTTGAAACCTAGTTTATGAGATTTTTCCTGTTTACTGTGAGCAACCATTATCTATCTGCAAAGCTCCATGAGGATGATCTTGTCACTTGGGTATCTTGGGAGCATGTGAGGATATCCCACAAAAAAACCAACTCTAAGGTAAGTGAAAGTAGAAAATTGCAAGTACAAGCAATCGAATCTATTGACCATTGACCATGCCTCATCTGAGACTCTTTTTTTCAAGCTCCCTATCGAACATGCAAATATATGGAGCAAAGAATGCATCATTAACCCTTCTGAATTGATGAATGCTCTTATTCAAGGTTAGTTGTGAATAGTATTGATACACTGGAATGCATCTCCTATCTCCTTCAGATGTAAGTCCTAGAAAGCTCTGCATTAATGCTACAACATAAACCAAAGATGAAGTCATGTAGAATTTCAAAGAAGTAGGCACCTTCACAAGTTGCTCATGAATAACATCACTAATCTATTCCCTACATAAAATATGTTGTTTCCTCTTCTTGATAAAATGAATGTATAAGTACATCCATTCTTGGAAGGTCAAACCCTTATCTCTACTAAGAAGAGCGATCACATCATTAACTTCCTCGATAAAGTCACTAAGGAAAATTCTTTGGCCATCTTGAAATGTTGGGCCTTGGATTCTTCAACCTTCTTGCATTAATTTCCCTCCTACAATTATCTAGATCCTTATCATAATGCTCTTGTGCCTTTTCAGTTGTTAGATTTGTATATGAATCAATGTTAGGAAAATGAAAAATCAAGTCAAAGAATTCTACATCAATCCTTATGAATTCATTCCTATCATAATCTCTCACTTTTGTCATCCTTGTATAATGTGCAACCATTGCAAGTACAAACTTAGGATTGTGTGTGACAACTAGACAGGAGGACACCAACTGAATATAACTTTCCACAATGTATCTCATACCCTCACTCAAAGGTTGCTTCCTAGTATGCTCTATAAAACATGTCAACATGTCCTATCTTTGTATTCTTTATTTCATCAATGTTGGAAGAAACTAAGGTTGTCGGGAAAACCCCTTGATACTTCTACTTCATAGATTTTTTACTTGGAGATGACTCAGACATTGATGGAGAAGCTTTGTGCAAAGTAAAACACTCGTACCCTTTCAAGAACTCGAGCACAAATGATTTAAACAACATATAAAGGAAAATGGAGCAAGAAGTTAAGATTTTCCAGTGTTAGAGAAAATTTAGGGTTTCATGCATTTGTGGGAAAAATTTGAGCTTCTGCATATTCTTTGAAGGGTTTGGGTGCAAGGGCACTGAAAAACTGAGTAGTTGCATGTAAATTGGCAGCTTGGATGCAAATTCCAAAAACATCTAAGCATTTCCATGAAGTTTTTCTTTTGAGTGTAATAGCACTAAAATTTTGCACTACTGCATGTTCTTTTATTGATTTGGGACTAACATGTAGCAGTGCTGAAAAACTATGCCTTTACATAAGGTAAAACTTCAAAGTGTAGTAGCACTAAAATTATGTGCTACTGCATTAGGGGTAGATCAAATGGTGTAAGGCCAGAGAAATTATCTGCCCCTACACGAGGGTAAAACAAATTGATGCAAGGTTGGGGGAAAATATTGACCTTGCATGAGGTAAAACCCATTGTGTACTAGAAGAAAAAATTACCACTCCAACACTTGACAAAAATATGAAATATTGTGTTGGTCTAGGTTTAAACCCTGACCTACACATGGGTTATGTATTCATGGTAAATTTCACTTCTCTTGCCTGTAAGGCAGGTTTGTCAGTGTTGGTTGGGTTTTAAAACCCGACCAACATGTAGCATGTTTTGCACATGTATCAGTGGATAATTTTTGTGTGATTACATGTGTGGGTAACATTTGCTGATAATGGAGGTCAAGATTTTTTTACCGACCAACATGCATGTTGTGTGGGTGGAAGTACCTGCACCACAAAGTCTAAACCTTATGTGCAATACAAACTCACTTTGAGTGTGGTACAGGGTTTTAAACCCGTTGTTTGCACAAACCTTTGGATGTGTTTTATCAACAAAATATCTGAGTAAAACAAAGTTTAAAACCCAAATTCATTTGGGTATGGTGAGGGAAATGGTAATGATATGCACAAAGGCGGTGTGTAGATAACCAGGGGTTGATCTTTAAAACACGAATACATATGATAAAGAAACTAACAAAAAGAACTAGAGCAAACAAAAACCCTAAAAACAAAATAGTTACTTACAATGGATAACCAAGAAAATGTAAACCCTAAAACATCTGCAAAAAATAAATGGAAAGAGGAAATATGAAACATACCCAAGGACTACAAAAAAGAGGGAAGAAAAACCCAACGAAAACACTAGTCAGATAATGCTTGAATATTTGCTAACAATCTTAGCATGGACGTGCCAGGAAGAAAAATCAGACACACAAGTGATAGACTGGACGGGAGAAAGATTAAAATTAAATAAAACACATTAAAACCCATTAAAAAGACAACTTAAAGTGCATTAACACCTGTAATTAATGCACAAACATGTGGAGAAAAGACACACAGGCAAATAAATTATGTGCTATTACATGTTTTATATATTCCACAAAAGACATGTAGGGGCATTGAAATTCAATGCTTCTACATATTTTATGTTTTTCCAAAGGAGTGCAAGGGCACTAAATTTTAGCACTCCTGCATCTTCAAGAAAAATGACTGACTTTAAAAACTAAACTTTTGCAATTTTTTCCCTTCACAAATTTTAAAAGTCGAAAATGGGGAATCACTCAAAATGACTTTTTGGGACTTGGGACCACGCATGAGGGCAAGTAAGATTTGCCTTGTTTTTCATGGTTAGAGAATGTAGGCTACGAAATAGACAAGTTTCATAGGGGTTATCCCACAAATTGAGTGCAATTGATTTTGAGGATAACACATCCAAACCAACATTCACCAACATAATCTTTAATATGCAACCATAAATCCATTTCCTGTAGCCTCCATCTTCCATACCCAACTTGGGAAAATTCCTTGAAAATGCATTGAAAAATATTATATTCTCAACCAAAATTAAAAAATCAAAACCACTCCCAATAAATAGCAACAAATCGGATTCCACTCCTAGAAAATAGGCCTGATCTTGGAAAAGTTGTAGTCAATGACATAGGTGTCTAGGATTTTCCATACTACATTCTAGGAGAAATTAATGAGTTCTCAAAAAGTTGTAACTCCCCAAATCGCACGCCCAAGAAGGCATATTTGAATATTTTTCCTTGAATATGCCACCAAAATGCTTCCAAATTACAATAAGGCTGCTACATAAAATATGACCAAAAATATTTAATAAAATATTTGGCCGTTTATTACAAAATTATTCACCTAGGACATTAAAATTTAAACTATTGAAAAAATTAAATAAGTCATTCTTTTGGGTGATGGAAGATTGCTCTCATAGCCCAAGATGCTCGTGCATCAGAGATGCCTTGTCTTGTTTCATTCCCATTCCATTGAGTTCATTTATGAATATGGGGAAGCACACAAATGACTTACATGTGTGAGCCTCCTTTGTAAGAGACCATGGGAAGAGTGCCCAAGTACACTCTCCATCTCCAAAAAAGGTTTCACATGTGTGTGAGCACTTGTGGGAGAGTGTGCTTGAGGGAGGAATGAGAGAGTGACAAGTGTCACCCCCTCATTCATGGAACTCAAATTAGAGTTTTATATTTTACTCTCATTTGAGAATGAAAAAAATAATTATTTTCTTTGCTTCTTGATTTTGGTTTTGGGAAGAAGCTTTTACTTGGAGATTTTGAAGAGTGGTTGGCTTGGTTTTGGAATTTTTTTTGAAGAAAGAGCTAGAGTTGAAGATAATTTAAACCCATTCTCTCCATTTTTGAAGAAGCTCAAGGAGGTAGGTCTTCTTGGCTTCTTGTTTTATTTTTGAAAGGTATGTGATTGAGGTTTAAATTTAATGGGTAATGTTTCATTCTTGAAATTTAAGTGTTTCTTGTTGGTTTATGTTGTGAATATGGGATGAGATGCTAAGGATAACACCCTTATGGGTAGACCATCCCTAGTGTATGTGTATGATAAAAAAATGAGATTCTGGGTGTTATGTATTTATGAGAATGTATTTTGGGTTTTAGATGGAAAAATGGATTAAGAGATGGATATATGCTCATTGAAATTTTGGATGTTTCATTGTGATTGTAAATGGATATATGAGTTTGTATTTGTTAGGATTTAGGTTCCATCAACCTTGTAAATCCTTTAATAAATTATTCTCCTAAAGCGTTTTGTACATTTACCCATAAGAGGTGAAACCGTTTGACCAATGGTGGTGAAAGAGACAATGTAAATATAGTGTTACCGTTACCACTTATCCTTTTGGAAAAAGAACAAAATAGCTAGGTGTCCCACTTTGGAATCTTCTAGAATGAGGTTGTTGGGTCAAAATAGGGTGTTGTAAGAGCATCTATGACATGTCTGACAATTTTCATAAGATGCTATGATAGTATGATAGATTCCCTATGACATAATATGCTATTTTTGGACCCCAAGCGCCCATGCAAGAGAGATGCCTTATGACAGTTGTAAGAGCATCTGTAAGAGAATACTTTTTGTATTTTTTAACCATTTCAAGGAGGGAGGCGTGAGTTTTTATAGGTGGTATTGTTGTCTATTGTTTGGTGAAACCATGGTGGTTTTCATCCTCATAAATCTCTTTAAATTAGGGCCTTGAGCTAGAGTTATTCAATTCAGTTTTAAAGGTTTGCAAGGTAATAGGGTGGTGCCAAATTTTACAGAGATTGATAAGAGAAGTCTATTGCTGCATGTAATATTTTAGATTATCAGTAATATACTTGCCTCTCTTTCGGTGGTGGAGTTTTTCCCTTCAGGGTTTCTCCACGTAAATATGTTCTTGTATGTGTTATGATTCTTCTCTCTCTCTCTCTCTCTCATTCTTTCTTCACACTAAGGATAAAGGTTAATCTACATATTTCAAATTTTCATTCACATTTAAGATCATATTGCAAGATTTCTTCACCTTGATAGTCAACAATATGTGTGTAACACAGTTCTTAGAGAGATCTCCTAGCTCGGGGATGGCCTATGAGTAGGTCAATGGTTGGGAGGTGAGCACCCCATGACAATTGGAAAAGTGTGTGTGTCATGTGTAGGTATGGGAGGCCTAAAAGGTGCAAACTATATTGTAAAAATGGCTACCTTCATTATACTATTGTAAAATATTAGGATAAGAGTGAAGCAAATAATCTTAAAGGATCCTTGTACACTTGTTTGTATGTAAAAGTCCTTATGAAAAAACATGAGGGATTTCTTGATAATATTCATCTTTATTGCCATAAGTATTGAAAAAAAAGAGAGTAATTACTTGTAAGATTCACTCTCTCCTTTCTAGTTGGCTAAATAAGGGAATAAAATAAATACAAACATAAACAACCTACACTATTTTTAAAGTTTCATTTTCAATAAGCATGTCAATGACTTCCAAACAAAAGACTAATTTATACAATGCATTTTAAGAATAAAATGTAGGAGTTTATTTTCTTACGACATTATTCCATATATGAAATACGTGGTTATTGCACAAGAATCTTGGTGATTGAGTAATGTGTTGCAAAGACGGTTGTCGTTGCACCAAAATATCAACCTGTTAATGTCCTATACAACCGTTAGAGTTAATAAATCCATGGGAGGCAGTTAGATCATGTCATGAACCTGAGTGTTGTGTTGCACAGTATAAGGAGACCAAGGGTGCACACCTTGCAACAATTCCCCCCTCATGCAAGCGAGGGGTTCGAACCTATGACCCAGGCTCTGATACCAATTGTTGCAAAGACGATTGTTGTTGCACCAAAAGATTGACTTGTTAATGCCCGATACAACCACCAAAGTTAATGAATCCAGGGGAGGTAGTTAAGCCATGTCATGAACCCAAGCAATGCGCTACATAGCACAAAGAGACCAAGGGTACACACCTTGCAACATAATTCCTACTAAATACTATATCTAAGGTGAAAATGAACCATATAATTTCTTAATTAAATACATTCAAAATCATTTTATAGATGTAAGGGTAAGAGGTAATCATTTCCATATATAAACATTTGTAGATTTTAATTATCTAACATATCCATATCAAGTACATATTTTAAATATGTATATAAGAGATATTCATAAAAATACAACTTGTGAAATATTATATATATGTAAATAATATGAATATAAATAATATGATTTGTGAAATGTCATGCTTTGCATTCCTTCCACCCTCCCCTCACTACATATTTTCTCCTGTTGTGAATGACTCCAATGGTGATGGTGATTCACATGATGTGGGAAATCTCTGCATTTGGGAAAAGGGTTTTGGGGTAGTGGGATCAGATGGAGGCACTAGAAAAAACTTTGCAATGTCTGACACTAAAAACATTAGCTCTCCTCATGTGTGGAATGGCTTCAAGGGTTTTGGAAATGAAGGGGTTGCCTCTACAAGCGAGGACATAAAGGGCTCGGTGGATGTTGCTCCTTCCCCCGTAGGCTCAAGCGGGGGGTCCTCACAGTGTGTTGATTAAAGCTTTGTGGATTCCCTTCATGCATTGCACCCCTTTGGTTAGTGCCACACCCGCCAAGGGTTGGCTAGAGACCTCGGTTCATAGGTTACAAATACCTCTCTAGTCCTTGAGAACTAGATAAAAGTATTTTCTCTATCTGAACCGCAAATGGTCTGCTTCGCTTGGGCCCATTAGGGCTTCACATACTGGGGGGATGGATGGCTCTTATTGACACAAGGAAGCAAGCTCTACTGCATATGGTAGCAACAATGGGTTAAGGAGTCATATTCTCTCCAATCTGCCTTCTCATGGTGGTGCTATACTGAGCCCTCCTTTTGTTGTCTGCCACTTATCCTCTACCCTAGAAATCTGTCTAAACAAATTCGCTTGTGATAGAGAAGAAGTTTTACAAGATCATGCCCTCATATGTAGATTTATGAAGGTGTGGAAAAAAATTTCCGATCTTCATTCTTGGATAGGTGTGAATTGGATATAGTACCTAGAGGAAGAAATTAGTATTTACTCATGTGCAAAGGGGTTTTTCATCTTGGAATTTGAATTCATGGAATACAAAGAACTAATGTTCAATATTGGGTCGTGGTTCTTCCAAGGAGATTTTATATGCATGAAATCTTGGTTCCCTTCTTTTGACTCATGAATAGAGACTTTTTCTACCGCATTCTTGTGGGTACATTTATCTTACCTTCCCTTACAATTTTGGGAAATTGATTGTTTGAAGGAAATTGGAAATGGCTTAGGTAAATATTACAACATTTCAAAAGAAACAATCAACTATGAAATTTTGAATTTTGCTTACCTTTGTGTAGAGATGGATTTTTCAAAAGGTTCTAGTAGAATTTTTTCTCAAATTAGGAAACGGGCGTTGTTGCCAACCAAAAGACTACGGATTTTTTTCTTCTAGGTACAAAATATGCTTTGCAATAGAACATGTTACAGTGTAATGTGGAAGGACACATTGTTGAGCGAGCTAAGGCTGCCCCTAATAGCAAACCCTCTTGGTGGGATGGGGTTGAATCCTGCCACTATGTCATCTCTCCTCCTAAGAAGAATGTGAATGCTTCCTCTTCCACAGTTGAGGAAATGGTTCCAACTTTGTGTCCCCCCTCTATATTCAATGTGCATGACCACTCTAAAGAGATCGTACCTGATAAGAAGCCAATAGATGCTAGCAAGGATGCTTCATCACCCATTTTGGAAAATTCTAACACTGAGATCTCATTTGTATCTTCAGTCACTCAATAACCAACAATAGTAGGAAGGATTCGAATGTAGAAACTAGCAATGGCCAACCTCTCTTCTTTGAAAATGAACAAGAATGGACTGAGGTGAAAAGGAAGAAAACCTTGTCTTAAAAAAAAAGGCACCTGATGATCTTAAGATCTAAGAAAGTAGAAAAATTGGAAATGTAATGCAATGCACACCCATTTAGGGGTTGATGCAAGATATATACTTTTGGTTCTTTTGATTTTAATAAAAGGGAGTTGCCCCCTCTGGTATCACTTACTGATATATATATAAAATGATTGCATATTTATCTTAAATATATATTGCAGTAGATTCCACATGATGAAATTGTATATGATTTTTATTATTTCTATTTTTATATATTCATTTTTAAATTCCATATAAATAATATATGTACAAATATTAAAATTTTGTATTAAAATTTATATTTACAAATGTAAGTAAAAACATATATATATGGTTGAGGTTGCCCATGCAGGTCAAACCCTGCACAGGGCAACCTATGGGACTCAGCCCATGAGGGCGCGGCCTCAGGGGGCCACGACCCTTGTAGGGGAGGCACTGAGCCCTTGAGGGCTTGCAACTCACCATGGGACTGTAGATATTATGTATTTATTTTAAAAAAAATTAAAGAACAAAAACAAGTTTGCAAAAGTGAATAAATGATAGGAAAATAATCCTACACAGGGAAATGCCAATATGAAAGATATTCATACATACATATATATATTAAATTGTATTAATACACAACAAATTTTTGTATAAATACGTAACATAAACACAATAAGGAAAATAAAATAGAGGAAACAAATAATAAAGAAATTAAAAGGGGGGAGAAGAAGCGGGTAAATTTATGTAGGGGATTCATACACTTCCATATAGGAAACACTTTTAGAAAACCTATAAGGAAAATGATTTGTGAGAAGATAATCCTTCAACCACCACAACAACTTAATATCTCCTTTAGCTTGCACGTGATTAAAAAAATATATAGAAAAGAGTACTGACGATAGGGAAGGAAGAAACCAAATTATGGGAATATCTTCTTAGATTAGGGCTTCCTTATATTAGACCAGGATCTAAGGGTCAATAGTGATTCACATCTAATGGTTGAGGTTCCTTGTGCATCTCACTAGGAAGTTTATTATATAAAAAAATGGAGTGATATTAAACTAACCTCAACACAATAATAATTGGGCTTCGCGATGGAATGTAACCCATCTCCTTCAAACCTATGATATCATTTAATTGTTGAATATATAGATCATCTCATGATTATTTAAATTAGTTTCTTTGAAAATTATAATCCACCTCTTCTACCATTAAATTAAGTGGATTATTGCTCAAGTAAATTAAACTTTGGTGGTAACAGTAGGAATGTCAATTATAATATTATTAACAATGAGTATTAAGTTGTTAATAAGTAATTTCTTTGAGTGGAGGGGGGGATTTACTTGGTACATTTATTAACCTTAGTCATCTTAATTTTAAAGTTAAATTATATGTCAATTATAATGTTATTAATAATGAGTATTAAGTTGTTAATAAGTAATTCTTGGAGGGGGGGCTGGGGGGGGGGGGTTACTTGGTATATTTGTTAACCTCAGTCATCCTAGTTTTAAAGTTAAATTATGTAATAAGTGAGAGATTGTTCAAGAAGGGTAGTGAGAGACTATAATAGATTATTTAATAAATAAACAATTTTAATGTTGAAAGCATCATGTTGCTTGTTATGGAAGTTGTATAATTAAGCTTTTATATTAAGAATAGACTATTGAAATACATTAAAAAAAGAGAGAATAAAATCATTTAACAAGGTTGTGGGACTAGGGCACGTGTATTTGCATCTCAAGATTTGTTCCAATTGTGTCTTATTTAATATTAAATTAATCAAAGAAGGATAAAGTTGTCTTGACCCATTATGAATCAATGGATACAAAAACTATATTAGACCTAATGTACCTTTAATTAAATTATTTAGTGGTCAAAAGGGGAGGATAACTCTTGGTATTAATCACATTCAGTTTCATTGTTGTTGAAGTTATGATCGTATATCATTGGTGAACTTGAATTATAATAAGTTCATGAAATATATTGTTGGTGTAACTCCTCAAGAGATGGAATCCAAGGAATAAATGATTACATTATGATTAAATTAAACCGTTAAATTTAAGGAGTCGATCTCCCTTAAGACAATGGGAATCTAACCTATGCTTAACCAAAATAAACCTAAGGCGATCTTAAAGCTAGAAACAATTGACCTTTGGTCTTAGGCTCTAACCTATCAAGCCTTATCTTGATCAAATTAAAACTTAAAAATCAGGTCAACCCTAAAAGGGTATAATAAGTCAGGTTGCAAGTAAGCCTTAGTGGGAAATCATTTGGCAAGTCCCTTAGAGTAACTTTCATACTTGAAAAAAGGATGGCACAACAAAGAGTTGCTTAGTTCAAATCATGGCTAGGCCATTTGTTATAAAAAAAATTACTCAGGTTTTCTTAGCAAAGTTTTTGGGCATTACATGAGATATGATGGAGATTCAATTTTAGTTATTGAGGATAACTAAATTAAAGGGGGGGAAATGTTATGAAACATTTTCCTAAAAATAAAGTTATGAAAGCATTAAAGGAGATAGAAAATAAAGGATAATATGATCCTTTGGTTAAAATGAAGATTAATAAATAATATTTATGAAAAACTCTTTTAAAAGGGATGAATATTTATATTTATTAGATAATAATTAAATATAACCTTTGTGAAAGGGTGTGATGGTTTGAAAACCAACTTTAAGCTTATATAAAGCATTTATGTGAGAATTAGAAAGAGGCATGGAAATCACTCAAGGAAGATGAAGGTGGTTTGGTGGGCTATGGGCATGGGAGAAGGGGCACAATGTGTGCCCAACTTAGGGCATAGTGTAAACCTGAGATTGTCTTGGACAAGGCTATTGCTTAGGGGAAGGATGTGGTTGGTTTTGAATAAGGATTGGGTCTTGTTAGAGTTTTCTATAGCCATGTGGGACCAAGACCATTGAAATATTCCTGGGTGAGAATGACTACTCCAAGTGCATTGATTCAGATAAGTATTGGAAACCCTTGATGTTCAAAGATATTGAAAATATTATATATAATTTTGATGATAATATGATTGGATTATGTGGTTGTGTTATTTAATTTACTTTGTTAATTATTTAATTTAAAATTATTGCCAAATTATCACATGTATAATTTACATTGATTATTTTATTAATTATTTACATCTATTTTAGTAACATTACATCTTGTAAATTATTTAATTCTAATGTTTAATCTATTAAATCTGTTGCTAATACTTGAATAACTCTGGAAGAAAAATGACATTACAAAAATACTAAGGTTCCTTTAGATAGTTTCTACGAGAATGTATTTATTTTGAAATTTTTAGAATATCATGTCCATTAAATAAAAAAGACAAACAACCAGGGACACTTTTTCTTGACCAATTCACTGGGCCAAATTTGTGGAAGTAAATTGAAGACCCATAATTAGGATTCAATGGGTCAACTAGTAGTGACCCAAAATAGTGAGTTTCAAGAATATTCAATTTTTTTTAACAAAATACAAATTTAATCATTTTCCAATGAAGGTACTAGCTCTTTACAAAGTAGGGGAAAATACAAGTTGAGGGTTGTTTTCTCACTTGTATATGAATGAATTACTACACAATATTTATTGCTTTTCAAACCATTCAAGTAATAGTTTTAAACTATCAAGTTGGTTTATTATTCCACAATAGATGGATCAAGTAGTTGATATAAAAGTTGAGTCACTTGTTTCAAATATTTAAGGTCCTAAAGAAAGAGTTACTATGGGTATTAGAAGTTGTCACAAAACATGGAAACATGTTTATGCTATCAAAGAGTTTGGAAACAAGCAGATGGAAAATGTGGAGTGGCATAGAATGAAACAGGGGTGGTTTGGAACATCTCTATCAACCTCCAAACAAGTTGAAGAAGTCAAATCCAATTGGAAAACAAAGTTTAGTGAATTCATTACTTATTACAAGTAGCAAACTCATCCCATCTTAGACAAAGAGAAGAATATGAAGGGTTTGAACATTCCAAAAGGTATATTGAAGATTTTTTTCCTTATTTTGGTGCCAATGAAGGATAGGAGGATGCTTTAAGTGTTGGAAACTCAATGCTAGAGGGGGTGACTCTCCTTGTAAAAAAATTATATGCTCATTATTGTAAGATTTATCAAGCATAGTCCTAGGTTCTCTAAGTTGCAAATATTTATTAGGGGTAAAGGGGTCTATTGTGAACATTGTAAGGCTTAAATTAGCTACAAAGGTGGTGTCATCTTTGTGATAAATACTTGAATAGTTGTGGGATTCTTGAAAGCGTACTCTTCATGGATTTTTTCACCCATTTAAGTTTTTTCTCTAGTTTTACACACTAATTTAATGTGTCCTTGCATTGTGTGGGTGTCCTATTTTTATGTTTTCATGGTATGTGATGATATTGAGTATGTTCTCTAACTTGCATGTGTTTGAGATAGTATACATTGATTTAGAGTTTTTTTTTGTTTGAGAGTAAACATATAATTTGTTTGTTGATATTAATTAGGTTTATCGATCTAATGTTTACAAATCAATAATAGATGCAATTTGGTACATATATTTTCCATGGATTGAGTGTTGATGCATATTAAATAAATACATTTGTATATAAAATTAAACTCTGATCTTTCTCAATTAGCCATTAATTATTTTCATGCCCTTTTTCCCTAATGGGTTTTTATGGAGAAAGACAATGCCTTTATGGAGTCTCCCTACTCATGTCAATAACAACAAAGTTTTATTGTAGTGCATATAAGAGACTAGATGATAAATTTTTAATTTTTTTATCAAAGTAATGTCCATTTGATAGGACGTCTACTGATAATAATATAGCTAGTTAATAACCAAATTTTCTACTAACCGTATTGTGCTTGATAGTAGCGGGCCATGATTTCTTTCTTTTCTTGGTGTTATTAAGACTAATTAAAGGTATTTGTAAACATTTTCATGGAATATTTTGGTTTCATATCTAGTTACCTGTCTTTTGCATTTATGTTCACAATTAGGATTTATGAGAAACAAGTTGTATCATGTGTCTTCCAAGAGTCATTTTAGATATGGGATACCTTCTCAATTGACTTACCTTATTAAAAATAGTTCTTATTGGGTACCAAGACATATGTCATTGAGGGAATGGATGGTGGGTTCCAAGTATAACTTAAACTCTAACCAACATCCCTATTGGTTTTAGTGACACATTATTTTGATTGGCTTCCTAAGATGTGTTAAGAGGGTGGGAAACCCATCTTATTGGGTCCCTTTGAGCTATGAATTTCATGTCAAGGCAATGGATTTTGTATCAAGCTTGCATGTTTTAATGCATTTTTGTTATGAAATTTTATGTGCACTTCACTTTATTATTGTATTTTATATTTTTGGTTAGTGTGTACATGGATCGACCTAGACTTATATGTTAGAGTTATATAAATAAAGGTAATATTACTCATCTTATAAATCACTTATTTTGGGGGTTGAGTTTATTATATGGTAAGATTATTTTCTTTGTTGTCATTAGACACCACCACATATTGCTTTTTTTAATGCTTGATGAGTGTTTTTTAATGTGTTATTAACTGTACATGGTATTAGGATTTAGAGTTTAATTATTTTTTGTCTTTTGATCTATTGCAACCACATGGATGCACAAAGGAGTGAAGACATATAGCTATGTGGTGGGTTCCAATATGTTTTAAAAGATCATTTAAAAAATACATTTTAGTGAGATCATAGGTAAATGACAAAATTTGAGTGTGGGGTTGAGTACCAAGACAAAAGATAAGAAATCTTTTTTTGGTCATTGATTTAGACATGAAATCTCTAGGTTAAATTTGATGTCCATTTGGTTATTATAGGGTGAATTTTAGACTTTATATTTTGGGGCCAAAAGATTTATCATATGATAGTAGTTATATTTAGCTCCAAACAATCTACAATACTAAAAGCAGGATGTTGCCATGAAAGATACAGGAAATTTGATCATCATATAAGCAATAACGCTTCGATTACAAGGTAATAGAAATAGCATGACACATGGAATAATAACAATAAAGTTACTTCAAAAAAACATAGACAATGAAGAGAAAAAATCTCCTGCTACAACATGCTAATCCAAACAAAAATCCTTGACAAGGGTGATATACAAAGTCTTTCTTGTCTCTAAGAGGTTACAAACTCATTCTTCTTGCAAAGACACAAAAATTAAAGGGAAATGAGAATCTATGAATTTTAAATAGGGTTCAAAATGTTGCCCCAATCATAAAACCAATTCTTGGAGAAGAGAGGTAGGAGCATACAAAGATTCAGTTCTTCAAACATCAATGTACAAAATACTCAAACAATGGCAATAGAAGAACATAGGCAAAATATATGAAAAATAATGCAAGACTGACTACAAGTTTGGTCGAGCCTCTACCAACCTAATTGCTCCATTCTCCTTCTTGTTCTTTCCTCCTTGGGCATGGTTCACTCTCTCTTTCCCCACACAACAACTAGGGGTATTCCTCCTACCCTTTTATTTCCCCTTCTTATTCTCTTTTTGGTTCTTCACTTGACTTTGGGTTGTGCCTTATTCCATCACAAACTTCAAAATCAGGTTCCTTTTTTCCAAACAAGCAAACCATCCTACAATCACTTGGATCAAGCTCCTTTGCTTCCAATCACCATCGAATCTTTCTCCATCTTCTACACCAACTATTTTTTCTTCTTCTCGATGTTTTCTATTTAAATACCATCCACCCCTATTCCATCACTAGGAAAAAAAAGAAAGCTTGAAATGTAATGAATTAGGGAGTGTGTTGTCACATTGAAGTTGCCAAATGTCAGCATGATATAAGGAAAAAGAAGCTAGAAGACCAAACCTCGAATTGCAAAACAAGCCAAAATTGACAAATAAAATTGAAACTAAGATGCCCTTGCATCAAGCTCCCTGGGGGAGTTTTTTGTGAGAAAATATCACAAAGGGAGTTGGGTAGTAGGATTACCCTTTCAAGTTTTAGGCACTTGTGCCATATCCCCTTATGTTGATAAACACAACCTGTACCATTACTTCTTCCTTTTCTTCTAGCATATGGTCGGAATAGACCCTTTGTTACATTGTGAGATGATAGTTGTAGCTGCATAGTCATTTGTGGATCCATGTCCACCATACATCAAAAATTTCTTCCTATTTCCACACCCCATCTCATCATCTTCAAAATATTTTTCCCACTCTCCAAATAGCTTCTCATTGCTATGTCTTTCCCATTCATTTTGCATTCCCCTTAAAAAATAATCAGCTCCATCATTAGTATGCACAACATGTTGGAGTACAGTTAACACTAAGAGGGGGGGTGAATCAATGTTAACAAACAAATTAATTCTTTTATTTCTTTAAAAAAATTTAGATCATGAATGAACTTATGCAATAAAAAATAAATCAAATGAATAGATAATGAACAAACACATATAAAAGATTGACACATAGATTGTCTTGAGTGGAAACCCTCTTGGGGAATAAAACCACTTGAACTTGGCCTCACTGGCCTTATCTAAAAATAATATTTGTACAAAGCCTCACTAGCTGATTTGTCTCACTGACAATGATGTTATCTCACTGATAGTATTATAGTACTATCTCACTAATAGTCTTTTGAACATATATGAAAGAGTTGTAAATACAGATTTGATCTTTGTTTCAAGAATTGCATACTCTATTCTGCCATGACCTCAAAATCAGAGTCAAAAATTTAATCTACACAAAACAGTATATATTGCCATTCTGAAACTTATATTTTGTTCCTTTCAAAAATATCTCATCATTTAGAACGTGAGCACAACAATGTATTTAACATGTTCTCTGTTTTTAAAAATAGAATTGAGAAAACCCCTTTTTGAAAAACTGAATCACAAACTTCCATTTAAAACTGAAACTGAAAATGCCTTTGTCAATTGTAAGAACAAATTCTCTTAAACAATGCTTAACCAAAATATTGATTATACACAATCTATCTAATCTGTACAACATCCATCTTTCCAAAACGTATCAAGAATAATCAACAAATAATTGTTATTTACCTTGCAAAATCGACACCCTTAACAAGGGTAACTAATCCCGAATTCCTAGATAAACACAATGAACCCAATTAGAACTAATCAACATTATGAACAACAAAATAAATCTAATGCTCTTGGGTTCACATAAAAACAAGAAAATAATGTTAAATATTACAATTGGCGATGAGTGAAAATGTACAATCAAAACTTCTTCACTACAACTTCTTTTCCCCTCGAAAACCATTGTAACCGATTTCTGAAACAAGTCTTTGCTTACCACTGCTGCCATGATTAGGGTAACAAACCCTATAAAAAATAAATGAATCAACCATCTATGCACATCAAAGCTTCATAGAAGTTTTTGGATTCAATATAATGTCTTTTCAAGTTCGGGTATTATGATGGGAAAAATTCCCATTCAACAAACAAAAATAATCTCCACCGACAATGCAATGATCACTTTATATTTTGACTTTATAAATACTATCATTGCAACCTTTTTCTATTTTAGTATTATCTTTGAGAAAAAAAATGGTGCCACCTACCAATGATTTCCTCACAATGATACTCATAATACATTTGCAATCACAAAACCTTATTTGTAGATGCACTATGGCAATGTGTTGCCTTATGCTAAGTTAATGTGCCTTTTCAACATGCTTTGGATAAACAACCTATCATTGCACCAAAATGTTGTTATCATGAAACCTTAGACAAAAATTGTCGAGAAATATAAAATGTAGATGAACTTTATAATATCAAACTGAAAACGGATCAATATGCCAAGCTGACTATAACCAAACAGTGAAATATATCAATCATTGGAAGATGCCAAATGCAAGTGATGATGCCAAGATAGATCAGAATAGATATATAAACTCATGCAAGAAGAACTGAATTAAGTGATCATCATGTGCACAACCTGATATCTCAACTTTGGTGTTGTGACATTAATGCCAAATAATACTGAGGGACAACACAACATTTAAGAAATTAACGACGGTGTTTAAAAAAATTCTTGTCACCTCTATTGCACTATGTTGTTTGGCTTCCATAGACCTCTCCACTACAATCATGGCATATTCATGAAAAAAATATTCAATTGTATCCAAGGGGTTGGAAAGCTAAGATATTACCTCACCATTGGTGGCTACACTATTTATCTCACCTCCTGTCAATTCAAGCCACTCTTTCTCAACATCCTCAATTTGAAGAGCTAGGTCATCTTCCACATTCACTTGTATTATCTCCACACTCTATCCACACAAATTCTTGCCCATGTATTCATATTGGCACTGTTGTTTTGAACTCTTGTATTTTTGCATCCTTCATAATACAAATAGTTGCCTCAACTACACATTCATTTGTGTCAAAACATATTGTTAGATGTCCAACCTACAAATCAACATTGTTTACACCCATGCAACATTGAGGAAAATAAAGTTTCACCTCCTTGGTTACTACTGCAACTTCCTCTGATTCCCTCTCATTTATAAACTCTTTTCTTTTGATTAACATCACCTTACTATTGTTGCTATGACTATTCTCTTTTGATTCTTGTAAAGGAAACAAGGTATGTTCAAGACCATCCTTCTCAAAAGTGTAGGTATTAATTCTCTCATCATGTAAATTATTTTGGTCAACCTAACAAGGTCTACCAAGTAGCACGTTACACATATCCATAGGCATGATATCACACACAACACTATCGTTATAGCTTCCTATTTAAAATTCAACTAAAGCTTGCTTGTCGACCAACAACTGATGACCCTTTTGCAACCAAGAAACTTTATATGGTGTAGGATGTTGAGTTCTCTTAAGACCTAGTTTATCCACCATTTCAATAACAACAGTATTATCATTACTACCACTATCTATAATAAGCTTGTAGCACTTACCTTTAGCTTTTCACTTTGTCTTGAATAGATTTTTCTTTGTACAGGTTCATGACTCTCCTTTGGCAGTTTTTACAACACTCTTTTGAACAACAAAGATTATCTTGTCTCAAGTTCCTCCTTCCTTGGTGAAAATGATCTTGCACACTCCTAGTCTACTTGTACCATTTGATTCCTCCTTTTAGGTCTTGTGTAACCTCCTTGGGGAGATTTTGGACACTCCCAACTCTTATGATCAACATATTGATTGCACTTATAACATTTACCAGTAAATCCTCTTCCTCTTCTTTGATAACTATTATCTACCGAAATTGCACCCTGACTAAGCTGCAGGAACTAACATGTTAAGCTACATGACCTAGCATTTCAGAGAAATATGGGAAGACCTCTAAAGCTATGGGTAAATTTTAAACAAAGGTCAACCTCCAGAGAAAGCCGACTTCCTATGGTGTCACCTAAAAACTATTGATTTTGAGAAAAAGAGAGAAAGATAACTTGAAAAGACTAAAATTAGGAAAAATTGAAACTTTAAAAATAGAGTGATACACCGAGCTGACAAGGACAATGAACATTCAAACTTTCATGCACTTGGTTCAAACTGACAAAAAATAAGTTTGCACAACATATTTCAGCATGCCTCTACATAAATATTTCACTAAGAGGACATAATGCATAAACTCATAAAAGGAGAATAAATTCACAATTAAAAAGTCGTATGCATTTTAACACACTCTTAGCAACCTGCATGGACAAGCTATTTATAGAAAATGTATAAAATAAGAGACAAAGTTACAAGGAAACAAGGACAATTCCACCAATAACTTCATCAATCTTTTGAAACATACACAAAACTGCAATAATAAGAGGGCAAGATTTCATTACCATTTGTCTCCAAGGTATAAATTGTATTTCATTTCCAAAAGAGTTACAAAGTATGCATAAAATTGAATCAAAGGACTGTCAAAATCACTAAGTCTCCAAATTTAAATAAGAATGTACTAACTCCAAAATAAGTTACAAAAATGAATAAGTAATCCACACCAAGTGGTTCCACCAAAAAAGTTTCTAGAACCCACCTTGGGTCAAATGCACTAAAAAATACAACAATATAGCACCTATATCTTCTTCAAAAGAGCTCAAAATGGGTGAAAAATTCAAGCATGACTTGATCAAACCATAAACACCTCTAAAAAAAATGCTCAAATGGAGCCAAAAAAACCTATATTCTCTCTACAAGGTGATGAATCACCCTAAATATCCTCCTCATGTTGGAAAAAAACCTATAACACTCCCTCCAAGATGCTTGCATTTCATAAATTCCTAACCAAATCTCCTTCATGACTTGGTCTTATCAGCACATGCTCTCAATCGTACCTTGAAGACATAATCCACCTCATTTGTATTTAAAATGACATAAACTAAGTGGTTTATAATTTACCACTTTAAGTAAATGTTTACATTCTCCAAAAAAAAAATGCAAAATAAAAAGGCCAAGGCTCACCCATGTGAGGGAAACGATGCATATTTATAAGTCTTGAAGACTTAATGCATGACATATACAAGGTAAGATAATTACAAGACAAAGTATATGACTTGAATTTTTTTGTCCATGGGTGTATTAATTACATTGTATGTGTAGACATCCAAATTTGATCACTTCCATATGATCAAAATCGTCTACTCTATTCATCTATTTCATTGATAGTGATTAAATAATTTATTTAACCATTATTTCATTTTCTGCTTAAGGTTCCTAAAGTATGTAATTAAATAAATTATGTTAGAGTAAAAGTTTTAACTTAATTATGTTGATTAAGTTACCTTTATTCCCTTCTTAAGATTTCACGTTAGTTTGCATAAAGTGACATTTAATAATTATATTAATTATTAAATGTTTTCTTATTAGGGCTTCTATTAGGGTTTGCATGATCTCCTTTTTATAAGGATTGATCCCATTGTATTTTTTATCAATTCATTCTCTCTGATATATACATTTTTAGTTTTCAAAGAAACCTTGTTTGTTTGTTTCTCTCCATCTCTTCTTTTGTGACAGGTTATTTGCATGCAGGCGATCTTTGAGGTTTGTGAAGTTGTATTTTCTCAACTCCTACATGGTATCATAGCTCCACACTTGTTGCTTCCTGTTCTTGTTTTGAAGATTTTTGGAGCTTTAAGGGTTTGGGGTTTGTTTTCTTGATCCAGGGCATACCTACAATTTTGAAGCATTTTCAGTTCAAACGGACTTCGCCATTGCATCCGCAGCGGTTCAAAACCCCTAAATCGACTATTCATTCATCCATTTGAAACAAAGTTGAAATTTGAAGCAAATTTTTTTTTGCAGTACGGTCGTCCGCTTGTCTGATAAATTTTATTTTTCGGAATTTTATTTTCCGCCTATTTTTGGAAATTTTCTTCAAATATTTATTTATGCAAAAAAAAATTCATTGTAACACCTTTTTTGATTTTTTTTTTTTTTTAAAATAAATTAAAGAGCCTTTTTAAGGCTTGCTCGGGCCTCGGGTTTGGGACCTGCGCAAGCCGCAAGTACCTGTGCAGCCCTGCGCAGTCCACTGCACAGGCATACGGTGGGAAAGGCATTTGTAAAGTTTTATTTATTTGTTTTTTTATTTTAAAAAAACAATTTTTTCATGTACATGCCCTATCGCACATTTACGGTGACGGTCGTTTGGCCGTCAAATTTAACCCAGTGTTTTTGCTGTGACGGTTGTATGACCGTCAAATTTAACCCAACATTGGTTTTTTCCCTCTTTGGAGCTGATTTATTCCGAAGGCCGTAACTTGGGCATACGATATCATTTTTTGGCAAACGAGATATCGTCGGAAAGCTAATTTTCTCATATTTCCAGTGGTGTGGGTCTCATCGCTACTTTTTTCCGTTGGTGCATTCTACAACTAGTTGAAGACAAAAGGGCTATTTTCAATCTCAAGCTCATAACTTTTGATCAGTTTCTTTGTTTTTCGCAATCTCAGCGGCATTGGAACCATATTTCAGAGCTCTTCAGTTTGATCCATGCCATTTTTCTAGATTTCACTCTATGTATATTTTATTCAGTTATTTGTGTTTTCACACTCTGGTGGATTACCTGGACATATTTGCTCTTGGAAATTTTTTATTCGCATGGGATGCTTTGTTTTTGGCTGTTCTTCATGTATTTCCAGCATTTTGTCCTTTGAAGACATTTTTAGCATCATTTGTAAGCTATTTTTTATGTAAACGCATTGAAATAAAGTGCCACACTATTGTACATGCATCTTTTGAGGATTTTGCACATAAGGTTGTGCCATATTTTGTACTCACACTGATATTATAAAGTGCCATGATGGGTTGTGTAGTTTGTCTTTGTTTTTCCATCACATCTTTGTCCGGTGAGTATCCCTCCACAATGATAGTGAATCCATACCATGGGGGGTTGTGTAGTTTGTCTTTCTTTTCCATCACACCTTTGTCCAGTGAGTGTCCCTCCACGACGACCATGGATCCATATGATTCCAGCCTCATGCATGTGTGCTTTGTTTTGCACACCACTTTTTCAGTTGTAGGTGCTATCTTACGCACTTTCAAATGTTTCTTCTCCTTCATGCACTACAGGGTGTTTCACATCATTTCAGTGGATCTGTCAGGCTCTCCTAGTTCAGCATTATGAGGGGGGTTATTATATTGTTTGTACTAATTCTTCCTTGGTTTCGCCTTGGAAGGGATCTTCCATCTTCAGTGGAGGTTCTTCAGCATCATAGCAGTCATCTTTCGACAGTTGTTTGCAGCTTCTTCTGCTTTAGTGATGTTCTTCTTAGCTTTCTGCATCTCTTTTTGGAGTAGAGCTTTTTCCCATGAGGTTTTCTCTATTTCTCCTCTTTACAAAGATTTGGTTGTATTTGGGTACCTGATCTGGCCTAGTTGTCGGGACCCATGTTTGCCTTCTTGCATTGTAGTTACCTTTGTTTTCTTGCATTTGTTTGTAGTTGCATTGTTGCTCATCTTAAGTGGGGGTGTTAGAATAAAGGTTTTAACTTAATTATGTTGATTAAGTTACCTTTATTCCCTTCTTAAGATTTCACGTTAGTTTGCATAAAGTGACATTTAATAATTATATTAATTATTAAATGTTTTCCTATTAAGACTTCTATTAGGGCTTTATTAGGGTTTGCATGATCTCCTTTTTATAAGGATTGATCCCATTGTATTTCATATCAATTCATTCTCTCTGATATATTCATTTTTCAGTTTTCAGAGAACTCTTGTTTGTTTGTCTCCATCTCTTCTTTTGTGACAGGTTATTTGCATGCAGGTGATCTTCAGGGTTTGTGAAGTATTTTCTCAACTCCTACATATTAAATACTTTACCTTATCTCTTTTCTTCTTTAAATTAAATAAATATGAAAAATTATTTAATTTAGTCTTTTAACCCATTTGGATTAAAATCAATTTTTAATTCCCCTTTTTCTCTCTCCTTGTCACCTCCTTCATAACCCTGTTTTAATCCAAATTAAATTAATTAATCTATGATTAGGATGTGCATCACTTAATCTTGATTAAGTGTCACATCCTCCATAATCTGCCACTTTCCTCTAATTTCTCATTAATTATCCTAATCTTGTGTTTGCACAACCTTAATCATAATTCATTAACCATATTTGGCTTACCTTTTCTGGTCAACCTTCCCACTTACCATTTTTAGCCTGGACTCTCTTTCCCAAGGCTCCTCTCTTCCCCATGTGAATTTTTAATTCACTTTTATCTTTCCAAGGTCTTCCCTATCCCCATGCAAGCTTCTAGAGGGCTTGACTTGTCACTTTACATGTGCCAAGGACTTCTAAAACCTTGGACTTGTCACATCACCCACATGTGACAAATCTCCAACTTTTTTGAGACCTTATTTTACCCAATAAACTCTCCAATGAAAGTAAATTTTTAATTTGCATTTATTCTTCCAACCACTTCCCCTTTTCCCATGGAGATTTTTGAGGAATTCTAAAATTCCTCAAATGTCTTTTTCATCCTCATTTGGAGACAAGAAGTTCTTTTTTGAGGAAATCTTCTCATCCCCCAAGGTACCTCAAAGGTACTTGTCCTTCATCCACCTCATGTACTTCTCTTCCACCTCATTTCCACCTCATTCCACCCTAGGACATCTCACATTCCACATGTCAAGATGTGAAGGCTTGTGAGTCCTCAACTCACCATAGCCCTTCATCTTGATCTTGTTGGATCAATCTCAACAATTGAATTCTCTAGAGAATTCTAATTATCCTATAAATACCCCCTCATTTCTTCCATTTTGGGGATCAAGTCTTTTACTACCAAACTCTTGCCAAATTGTCATTTGCAGCATTTTAGCTTTTCCATAGTATTTCTCATCAAATCCATCTTGCATCTTGCATCTTGCATCCACTTCACTCCATTGCCATCCAAGGAGCACACAAGACATCCAAATATCAAGGGTCAACCAAGGAATAAGCGGCATGAAGGTATAACAATCAACAATCAATTTGTTTATCTTGTTTTCATGTTATATATTTCTTAGGCTAATCATTAAGGTGTTATTTTCTTATGTTAGTTCTTCTCAAGGCATCATTTTAGTATCTCAATTAGGACTTGACATTTTAAAATGATCACATTTATGGCATGTCTGGTGGGACCCACAAAAGGGTTTCTTTCTTTTATGTTTGTTGTTGTTTAGATTGTTTTCAGGTTCAAGTCGTAGAGGGGCAGATTTGCCCTCCCGGGCGCTGCAGAGGGGCGGATACGCCCTCACGATCCGACATTTCTAACAATTTTTACTGCAGAAGTGCGGATACACTCCCGCAATCCAACGTTTTTGCTAATTGTTTTTCTGCAGAAGTGTGGATATGCCCCTGTAGTCCAACATTTTTTTTTGCTAACAATTTTTTTGCAGAAGTGCGGATATGCCCCTGCAATCCAACATTTTTTTGCTAACAATTTTTTGGCAGAAGTGCGGTTATGCCCCCGCAGTCCAACATTTTTGCTAACTATTTTTCTGCAGAAGTGTGCATACACCCTCGCAATCCAACATTTTTGCTAACTGTTTCTCTGCAAAAGTGCGGATACGCCCCCACAATCCAACGTTTTTTGCGAACATTTTTTCTACAGAAGTGTGGATTCACCCTCCTGTTCTAGCATTTTTCACAGCTAACATTTGCTTGCAAGGCCTTTATTTCATTCAAATTTTAAAGTTCTCTTTGCTGCTTTATCTATTCACCTAGCATAATTAGGGGTAAGTAATACTTGCTATTTGTTGTGTCTTTTTTTTGTTGTGTTACCCTAAAGGGGCATTAGTTTTTTTTCACCTTCCCCTTTGCACTTTGTGCGGATCCAAGGGGGTAGTTGGAAATGATTAGTGTCTTCTTCTTAGAGGGACCTGCTTGGGGATTTCATCACCCCAAGGGATGATCCCAACCACGCATATCGACGGGGTATACAAAGGGGGGAGAGCCAAAGCTGTACCCCAATCCAGTTGCGTCATAATTGGTGTAGCGTCGAAGCTAGGGTGATACCTAGATAGACGTGAAGAGTTGGTCTGAGCCTTTTAGTATCTCGTTGGGGCTCCCGACTCACGCTTGTGATGGATTGGTGTTCACGATTGTGCCTCACATACCAATCGTATATCGATGACTCCCTAGATACCTTGTTCATCCTAGAGTAAGACCTTTGCTGGCCATACCCCTTAATACTAATCATAGGATTGTGCTTATTCAAAGTGTCTTTCTATAAGAAAAAAACCAGGAAATTTTGATAAGTCAACTTCATTGAATCATTTCAATTCCTTGTCATAATCCCATCATCCAAACCACATCACTTTCCACTGCAGAGGGGCGGATACGCCCCCCTGTTTCAGCACTTTTTACTGTAGAAGTGCGAATACGCCCCCTGTTTCAACACTTTTTACTGCAGAAGTGCGGATACACCCCCCTGTTTCAACACTTTTTATTGCAGAAGTGCGGATACGCTCCCCTGTTTCGATATTTTTGACAGTTTTTTACTGCAGAAGTGCGGATATGCCCCCCTGTTTTGACATTTTTGATCATTTTTTACTGCAGAAGTGCAGATACGCCCCCTAAATGGACAATTTCATCCATTCAACCATTCTAAACCCATGTTTGAACTCCCAAAGTCTCCATTTGACCATTTGATCATCCTAAACACTCATCTAACTAATCCAAACATCCATTTGACCATTCCAAGCCTCCATTTAACCTTTCTAAAACATCCATTTATCACATTCTCATTGATCATTCCACCATTTGGGATACCATCTTACCGTGTGACCTAAACATTTGCACTTTCCAAAAGATCACTTCAACAACACATCTTCCATTTGTATTCATCATCATCTGTCAATACAAAGTCCCTTAAACCTTATTTTAGGAGTTATCTCTCAAATTGACCAAGGCATTACGTTTGATTATTATCCTACATATAAATCCTTGTCTTCAACCTAATCAATCCACTTCTATCTTGAGGTGGATTTGTGTTGTAAGTCAACATCATTGGCCCAAATCAATCCCCTTCCATCTCAAGGCAGATTCAGTGTCGTGATCATTGATTTAGCTAGCTCAAATCGATCAACCAATGTCATAAGTCACTTAGGGTGATTTTCAAATCAGGTTTTAGGATCCCCTCCAATCAAATCAATCCTCATCCAAATAATCCAATTGATATATCATCAATTGATCCAATCAAATCAATCCAAATCCAAATAATCAAATTGATACATCATCATTTGATCCAATCAAATCAATCCTCATCCAAATAATCCAACTGATATATCATCAATTGATCCAATCAAATCAATCCAAATCCAAATCATCAAATTGATACATCATCATTTGATCCAATCAAATCAATCCCCATCCAAATAATCAAATTGATACATCATCAATTGATCCAAACAATCCAATCCTCATCCAAAATCATCAAATTGATATATCATCAATTTATCCAAACAATCCAATTCTATCTATCCAAATCCCATCATGCAATCAAAATCATCCTGTCAAATCCAATCTTTATCAAAACCATCAAATTGATACATCATCAATTGATTCATCAACTTATCCAAATAATCCAGAAGCAATCTTATCCAATTGATCCAAACAATCCAATCTTTATCCAAATCATCAATTGATCAATCAAACAATCCTTATCCAATCATAAAATTAATTGATACATCATCAATTGATCCATCATCCAATCCCAATTTGAGCTTTCATCCAATCCCCATATGAGCTTCTAATACATCCTAGTTTTCTATCCATCATCTATTCTTTCCTTCAAATTTATATCCATCATGAATCTTTATCCCCCTCTCACATGACCAATAATAGTAGTCAAGGGGAATCCTAACTCCATTGATGACGATAAAAAAAATCTTGTTGATCATGAAGATTGTTATATAGATCCCATTGATGCTATCATTGCTAGCAAGCTCTCTCCAATCGCCTCCCAAAATCCCACTACTTCTTCGAACTATCCCACCATGCCTTCATCTACATCTAATAGCGGTTCTTATGCTACCCTCGACAAGGGATATCCAACATCCTCACCATTGACATATTCATCATGTCCTCCCTTTCAACCTCTATCCTATCCAACATCCACATCCTCTTATCCTTATCGTCATGAACAATCCCAATACCTCTACCTTAATCCCGCATCCCAATCTTCCCATCCTAATCCAACACCCACACCTTCCTATCACAATCCCCCATCCCAATATTCCTCCTATCTTAGTCCACCATCTCAATCCTCTCATCCTAATCTACCATCCATATCATCCTATGCCAACTCACCATACATGTCTTCCTATGGTGTTCCACCACCTCAATCTTCCCATCCTAATCCAACATCCACACCTTCCTATCACAATCCCCCATCCCAATATCCTTACATTAATTCCACATATGCCCATTATAATCCTTCATCTACATCTTCCTACTATCACTCACCATCCCCATCTCCCCAATCTAATCCAACATCAACATCCTCCTACATTACTCTCCCTTTCACCGTATTATTTATTAATCCTCCATCTCCTCCAACCACTCCTAGTTCCCCATCTTATCCTCATCCACACATCCACTCATATAATCCTCCATCTCCTCCTATTCCTCCATCCAATCCCATACCCACATCTAATCCTAATCCTCCATCTCCTCCTAGTCCTACATCCAATCCCATCCCTTCATCTACTCCTAATCCTCCATATCCTCCTAGTCCTCCATATTTTCCCATCCCCACATCTCATCCTTATCCACCAATCCCTAATTCTCCATCCATTCCAATCCCCTCATCTAATCTTAATCCACCAATCCCTAATCCTCCATTTGTTCCCATCCCCACATCTAATCCTTATCCACCAATCCCTAATCCTCCATCCATTCCAATCCTCTCATCTAATCCTCCATCCATTCCAATCCCCTCATCTAATCCTAATCCACCAATCTCTAATCCTCCATCCATTCCCCTCCCATCATCTAACTCTAATCCACCAATCCCTAATCCTAATCTTCCATCCATCCTTGATCCCCCATCCACTCATCTAATCATAATCCTCCATCTCCTCCTAGTCCTCCATTCATTCCCATCCCTTCATCTAATCCTAATCCTCCATCTCCTCCTAGTACTCCATCCAATCACATCCCCATGTCTAATACTAATCCACCAATCCCTAATTCTAATCCTCCATCCATCCCTAATCCTTCATCCATTCCCATCACTCTACCTAATCCTACATCTCTTCCAAATGTTTCCCAAGGACTCATGACAGAAGAGACACCGTGCCCTCCCACTCTATCATGTACTGACACTAATGATGAGGCCCTCCTCCATCATACACCATGCCCTCCCACTCTATCATGTGCTGTCACTAGTGATGAGGCCCTCCTCCATCCTATACCTATCCCTCCCATCACCATTCCTAACATTGTCCAAATAGTTGAGCCGATCAAACCCATCAAATCCATTAAATCCCCATCTTCTACTACTGGATCCACCCAATCCATTGAAGAAATCCAATCCCCTCCTCCCAATCCTAATATTCACAAACTTCAATCCCATGACCTTCATGAATCCTCCCTCCTCCTATCTCCCCAAATTGAAGAGTCCCTCCAACACTCTTCCATCATCATACATCCCACACAAGATGATTCATGCCAAGAGCTTGATCCAAAGAATACAATCATATAGCCTTCTCCGAATCAAGATCCTCCCATCCCATCCACTACATCCCAATATCATAATCCCCCATCCATCCCATCTCATGATTCCTATCCTCCCATCCATCCCATCTCAAGATCACACTAGCTCATCCACTTTATCCCATGATTCCCTTTGCATTCAAGATCCAATCACTCTATCTCATGATCCCTCATCATCTGCTACCAAAAATCAAGATCTTATCATCTTCCCTAATCCCTCTCCTAATCCCTTATCACTCATTCATCTTGATGCTACTATCCCCTCATCTTCATCGCATGATCCTTCATCGCCCATTCTGATGCCACTTTTGTATCACCTTGGTCACATTACACTTATCCATGGTGGCCTTCTTACAAAAGAAAAACAACATGTATGCACCACCCTACCTCTTCCACCTACTAATGTGCTCGCATCATGCTTCCAAGAGAATAAGCATCCTACCATAAATCACATGCTACAAAACATGAACTATCAAGGAAAAGGTTTAGGCCTTCACGAGCAAGGTACTTTAGAGCCTATCCAAGTCAAAGAACATCCAGGCACACATGGTATTGGATATATCTCCCAAAACCCGCACTCTAAAGATGTTGGTACAACCTTTGTACATCCTAAACGATCCTCTTCTAAAGGCACAAGAGGTACTTTCCGTCGTTCTACCAAGTCATTCGCCGCCATCCCTCCTCCTCCATCATATTACCTAAAAACAACCATTCATCTTCCTCCCTCATCCTCTCAATCCATTTTGGGTCCTTATGTCCCTCCATCCATCATTGCTCATCCTTCATCTACTATGGGTTCTTATAGCCCTCCAACAAACCCCACACATCTTCCATATACACAATCCATTTTGGGTTCTTATATCCCAAAATCACCCCCTCCATCTTATCTTATTCATCCTTTCATTCATCCACCCCCTCTCCCTCGTACACAACATAAAAATCCTACCTTCATAACTCCTAATCAGGATCAACAAAGGCACATACCTACACATTATCCATCTACACATAATCCCTATAACCCTACCTCCATCGCTCCACATCATCCATCTCCTCACATATATCCCCTTGCTACTAAAAGCACTTTGGATGCCAAAGAAAAAATGTATAAATCCAAATTTCCACATGAATCTAATGGTCCTCATGTCCCCTTCAAAAGACATGTTGAAGAAAAGAAAAATTAAGTCCAAAATCCAAATCAATCCAAAAGGCCACAAAAGCCCACCAAAGCAAAAATAAAAACCATGTGGATCCCAAAGAAAAAAGGCATCATACCTTCAAATGAAAAATCCATGACGACATCCAAAGATGCTAATCCCCCACAAAATAATTCACCTCCTCCATCTCCTAATCTATTTTGGGTCCCTCCATCACAAAAATCACTATCCCAACTCCTCCATTATCGCCACCCTCTCCATCCATTCCTCCACCTATCTTTTCACATCCACCACATGTGCCAATGTTGGTCCTGAACACCTTCCCCTATCACACATCCACTCCATCATTCCATCCATACACTTTTCAACACCCCATCCACTATCCCCCCTATCTCCCTCGTCCAATCCCTTTGATTCATCCTCTTGCATAATCCATTTCTTCTACTAAGGTTGTACCAACATCCGTTGGTCACTTTACACATGGGCTCTTATTACCTCATATGGAACTTGATGCTTGAGTCCTTCATCCATATCCTTATCAACTATCCTCTAAAATACGCATATCCATTTCCCTATATTTATCCATCTTCGTCCACATCCTACTCCAAAAATTCGGAAAAATACAAAAAATACAAAAAATCAAAATAAAAAAAGAAAAAGAAAAAAAGAAAATAGTAAAGAGAAAATCATTCGTCTAATGGTGAAAACTTGGCAAAAAAAAGTGCTTTGGATAAGTACCATGATAAAAACCTAGCAAACATGCATCATGCATAAATTCCCCATCTAGTCTCCTTCCATGATTGGGGGCAACATCCACTTACGCATTCCTTTCCTCCATCTCCTACATCTACCTATCTTCCGCATCCAATCCATCCTATCCCATTTATCCCACTCCCTCCATCTTCCTTGTGATCTTGATAAATGTAGGGGAAAACCTATATACATGCTTTGGACACCTCTTGGCATATATTCCCCTCATCCATACACTATCATATTCCTTATCCACCTCTCTCTATCTTCCATTGTCCATGCATCCTATCCACCCCTATCTATCTTCCATTGCCCATCTCACTCCCTTATCCACCCATCTTGCTATCCCTCTTGCCTCATCATGCATGACACATCTAGAGTGGGGGCATCTCCTTATTTGCAATTGGGTCCTTGGAGACATCATCCATCCATTCCGCCAAGTAATCCTCTCCATCTCCCCATCCTGCCCATCCTTACCTCCCCATCCATTTATCCATCCAGTCATCCCTTCCATCCATTTATGCATCCAATAATCCATTCCATCCTTCCAATACCTCTATCCACCTATCCTCACATCTTATTATCCATCCATCCCTTTCCCTCTATTTGCCTCCTATCTCATAATCCCTTGTCATTGGTATCTAGCTACAGGCTACCCTCATGAAATCCAGTGCAATTCCATCTCACTATCATCACTCCTATCTACTTCCTACATCTTTCTGATATCTTATCACTCTTCATCATTCATCTATACATCCTCTCATCTTCCCAATTCACCTTCTACTAATTTAGATCACTATCCCATCCCTGAGCTTCGCATAACCCACATCCAACATATCGACCATCCCATTCGCACAGCCTATCCTGGCTCATCATATCTGCTCCATCCATTTATCTTGGTCATCTCATCATCCCTTATCCATTGTTTGTCGTCGGTCTCTTGTCGAACTACGTTGCCCCTATGCTTTCATGTAGGCAAGGTCAATCATTTGATCCGCCCCCGGGGCTCTATTTTTTGTCTGTCTTTCCCTCCTCCATCCTTTGTCTTTGGCATTGTACTAAACTACATTGCCCCTGGGCTCTCCCATAGGCAAGGATCAATCATTTTGTCTACCCCTTAGGTATTTGTCATGTCTTTCACCATCCATCATAGGTCTCCATTATCCTCTTTCTATTTTTATCCATGGCCTTTTATCGAACTACAAGGGCTCTGTGCTTTCACATAGGCAAGGTTGATCTTTGATCAACCCTCAAGCCCCTAGGTCTTTAAGGTGTGTTGGTCTTGTGTCCCCTAGGTCTTTAGGGTGTGTTAGTCTTTTCATCCTGTCATCTTGTTGTGTGTCAAGTATGCTCTTATCTAGTTGCTCCTTAACAAACAAGATCCACTTGTATCCTTAGATCCAATTGGTTTTGAATATCCTACATCATATCAATCTTTTAGTTTACTATCCATCATTGGTCTCAACAAGATGTATCCTTCGTAATAGACCTCATCAACCCCATCCATCATCTTGATCCTATGGCAAAGGAAATTTGAAATTGATTGTGATATTTTGATGCTTTTGGCTTTTGTTTATCATTTGAGCTCCCTATCATCACTTTTCATGGTCGCCTTGATCCATCATATCATGGTGTGCTTTGACTAGTCAACATAGGGGCATATCTTTCTCATTTCTTTATTTCTGTCTTCTTGGTTGTCCCACGTAGTACCCACCAAGATCCCTGTGGTCTTGTGTTATGCTGGGGCATCCTTTTGTGCTTGTGGTTATTCCAATACTTGGCCCAACCAAAGTCATCGCGAATTTGGGGTGTTGGGATAGCCTTCTTGTTTATTGTGTTTGTTTTATGCATTAGACACTAATTTGTCTTGGTTTACATACCCTGACGCCCGGTGTCTTATGCTATAGCAAAAATTAGTGCTCCGAAGATGGTAAATTGCATTAGGATTTCATTTCATTTTTCATTCCATCATCTTGCATAAATCCCTCATCCTCTCATCCATCAAAATCCCTCACCAATCCATAATCCTTCATCAATATCCCTCCCCTATCCATCCAATCTCTTACCATCATCTCTTCAATCTTCTTAGAATACTATCAATTGGTTATTCTAAGCATCTTGTCCCCCATCATTTAATTTAACCATCTTGCCTCCCCATGCGATCCTCATCCATTCAATCTAGCATAAATCATCTAATCACACTCTTGGTCTTGTTCCCAGCCTTGCATGTCTGAAAAATTATGTAAACTAGGGTGTATCCGCCCCTCTACGGTAAATTGGAGGGCGTATCCGTACTTCTGCAGCAATCCAGAGGGCATATCCGCACTTCTGCAACAATCCAGAGGGTGTATCCGCACTTCTGCAACAATCCAGAGGGCGTATCCGCACATTTCCAGCAATCAAGAGGGTGTATCCGCACTTTTGCAGCAATCCAGAGGGCGTATCCACACTTCTGTAGCAATTGGAGGGCATATCCACACTTTTGCAACAATCAGGAGGGCATATCCACACTTCTGCAACACTCAAGAGGGCGTATCCGCACTTCTGCAGCAATCTAGAGGGCGTATCCACACTTCTGCAGCAATCAAAAGGGCATATCCACACTTCTGCAGCAATTAGAAGGGCGTATTCGCGCTTCTGTAGCAATCAAAAGGGCGTATCCGCACTTTTGTAGCTTGACTGGGGGCAACATCATTTGAGTCGTCGACTCCATTTGTGCTCACCTTTATCTCCCATCGATTATCATCATTTTTTGTTCATCACTTTACATTGTCATTTTCATACCCCCTTTCATCATCTCATCTCTCATCCTTTCCCCCATCTCTTCCTCCTTCATCACTCTCCCCCCTTTTTTTTTGGGTTGGGGCGGACCCGCCCTCAGTCGGGGCAGACCCGCCCCCACAGCGGGGCGGAGCCACCCTCGATCGGGGCAGACCCGCCCTCGCGGCAGGGTAGACCCGCCCCTGGCAGGGGTGGACCCGCCCTTTTTTTCGGGGCAAACCCGCCCTTGCAGTGGGGCAAATCTGCCCCTCTGCGCGTTTCTAAGCATTTTTTTTCTTCCCAGAGCCGCCATTTGCAAACTGTGTGTCGGATTGACTTCATTCAAAAGGAAAAATTGCTTAGTTTTTCGTGCTATTTCCAACCATACCCTTTATTTTTTCCTATCAATAATTCATTTGAGACCCCTCTCTTTTCCCTCCCTTTTTAAGGGGTATTTTTTACTTCTTATTTACCTTTTTTTCCTCGAACTAATCCCTTCCCTTCCCGAGGTCGCTATTTTCAAACCGTTTGTCCATTTGACTTCGTTTAAATGACAAACTTGCCTATTTTTCATAATTTTTCCAACCATACCATCTCTTTCTTTTTATCAAGATTTTGCTCGAGACCCCTCTTTTTCCCCCATCACCCTCTCGAGGGGGCATACCCTTCACATTTACCAATTTTCCCTGTCATAGTCAATCCCTTCTAGGATTGGGGCATCTTCATCCATTCCCCACTAATTGGATGGCTCAGATCCTCCTCCCCACGTTGGGGCATCTCGTCTTTCAGTTACTTCCTCTATAGAGTCATTTGCACTTTATTTTCTTCGAAACACGGTTATTCTAACGATACTTCAAAGAGGGCCAAAATGTAGACATCCAAATTTGATCACTTCCATATGATCAAAATCATCTACTCTATTCATCTATTTCATTAACAGTGATTAAATAATTTATTTAACCATTATTTCATTTTCTGCGTAAGGTTCCTAAAGTATGTAATTAAATAAATTAAATACTTTACCTTATCCCTTTTCTTCTCTAAATTAAATAAATATGAAAAATTATTTAATTTAGTCTTTTAACCCATTTGGATTAAAATCAATTTTTAATTCCCTTTTTTCTCTCTCCTTGTCACCTCCTCCATAACCCTCTTTTAATCCAGATTAAATTAATTAATCTATGATTAGGATGTGCATCACTTAATCTTGATTAAGTGTCACATCCTCCATAATCTCCCACTTGCCTCTAATCCCTCATTAATTATCCTAATCTTATGTTTGCACAACCTTAATCAGAAGTCATTAACCATATTTGGCTTACCTTTTCTGGTCAACCTTCCCACTTACCATTTTTAGCCCAGACTCTCTTTCCCATGTGAATTTTTAATTCACATTTATTTTCCCAAGGCTCCTCTCTTCCCCATGTGAATTTTTAATTCACTTTTGTCTTTTCAAGGTCTTCCCCATCCCCATGCAAGATTCTAGAAGGCTTGACTTGTCACTTTACATGTGCCAAGGACTTCTAGAACCTTGGACTTGTCACATCACCCACATGTGACAAATCTCCAGCTTTTTTGAGACCTTATTTTACCCAATAAACTCTCCAATGAATGTAAATTTTAATTTGCATTTATTATTTCAACCACTTCCCCTTTTCCCATGGAAATTTTTGAGGAATTCTAAAATTCTTCAAATTTCTCTTTCATCCTCATTTGGGGACAAGAAGTTCCTTTTTGAAGAAATCTTCTCATCCCCCAAGGTACCTAAAAGGTACTTGTCCTTCAAAAACCTCATGTACTTCTCTTCCACCTCATTTCCACCTCATTCCACCCTAGGATATCTCACATTCCACATGTCAAGATGTGAGGGCTTGTGAGTCCTCAACTCACCATAGCCCTTCATCTTGATCTTGTTGGATCAATCTCAACCATTGAATTTTCTAGAGAATTCCAATTATCTTATAAATACCCCCTCATTTCTCCCATTTTGAGGATCAAGTCTTTTAATACCAAACTCTTGCCAAATTGTCATTTGCAACATTTTAGATTTTCCATAGTATTTCTCATCAAATCCATCTTGCATCTTGCATCCAAATCACTCCATTGCCATCCAAGGAGCACACAAGAGATCCAAATATCAAGGGCCAAACAAGGAAGAAGCAGAATGAAGGTATAACAATCAACAATCAATTTGTTTATCTTGCTTTCATGTTATCTATTTCTTAGGCTAATCATTGAGGTGCCCTTTTCTTATGTTAGTTCTTTCTTATTAAATCATTTTAACATCTCACATTAGGACTTGAGGTTTTAAAAGGATCATAGTATGTTTTAAAATAGAAGGCAAAAAATGCTTCTTTTGTCGGTATGCTTTAGGGTAAAAACCTTAAGTGACAAAACAAAAACAAAAAGAATGTGAAAGCATTTCATTTTGCCTATCGAGATTCTAGAGAGTTCTTGACCGATAACTAGGGCTTCAGTAGAGGTCTTCAGTGGTGGGTTGGAGGAAAATATTGACATTACAGAAGAATCTCCTTTGCATTTTCTAACAAATAACAACTTTTATTTGCTAGGGTAAGTATTTTATTTGCTATTTTCATTTCATTTATGAAGAAAAATATTCTTGAGTCGAGCCATTTTGCAGAAAATGAATACATTTTTATACTCATGCTTCCCTCTGTCATTTTTTGAAGATTTCATTACCTTTTTTGCTTTGTTGGCAAATAAAATGAATGTTTTCTAACTTTTATTGCCACGACCATTCTTTGCAGTTGGTTTTTCTTGTGGGTATCTTCAGTTGCTTCCAGTTTTCATGACATTTTGTATAGAATGCATCAATTTTCTTGTAAACCTTGATTTATTTCATTTTAATATGGAAATAGTTTGACCTCAATGTAGCACAAACAAGTTGAGTGGTATGTTCTAACAGCCATGAAGTGTATTATCAAAACCTACGGCTTCAACTTTTACCCTCATATCTCAATGGCCATAAAAACTTTGCATTCCTCGTCTAGGCCTCATTTCAAAATGTAGATTTTCTGAAGACCTCCCATCTATATGGCCATTCTAAGCCTGATAAAAGACCCTTTGTTTCCACTAATGTTGAGGAATTATAAAATAAAATACATTTTTCCTTACATGGTTGGTAGGTATATCTCATAACCATGAAGAAAATTGTTATTTCTTCAATATATCATTATTATTGCCCTGAATGTCAGTAGTTGTCACTGTCTAATCATTGTTTATGGAATTTCCTCCTTATTATGCAAAAGATCTAAAAGTTTGTCATAACATTACTTCATACACATATTGCCTCATACAGTGTTTGTCATAATGTCTTTATTCTCAATCATGTCCACTACCTCTTGGATATTACTGCTTCTATGCAACAATGAATAATATCACCACTCATGGTAACTGTCATGATAGATTTGGGACTACTCCCCTATCCTCTGAAAAGTATTATCATCAGATATCAATAAGACTATCTTTTAAAAAATTGTTATGACTTTTTCTATGCATAAAATCAGTAGCACGCTGGGCTCAACCCTTGTGGGAGCCACACACTGACATTAAATGAATCAAGACAACAACATTGCTTTTTCTATACCTACACATGAAGCAAACAAGTTAGAAAAATATGTGCATATGACTAATGTGCTTGATTTTCCTATGTTTCTTGATCATTCTAATGATGCTAACTGTTTTAATACACTTGAGGATCACATTGCATGTTTATAGAGGTATGTGCATATGACGATTGAAGAATTTTCATTTCTCTAACTCAACCTTCTCTCACAAATGCAGGCAATTAGGAGCGGCAAGGACAAGACAACTGGATGCAAGACAAGCGAAGGATAGAAGATGATGTAGGGAAACTCAACTAGAACCAGTCATTCAAGTAATGATTGGTCTTTCTTCCTTTTATGTGCATTCCTTTTCAGTAATATCTATAAATGTATAATGTGGTTTTGCTTCTATTTTTAAACAGTTAGTTTCATGGCTTATGTGAGAACTTATACATTTACATTGTTAATAAAGATCACTTTTCTTGAAAATATTTGTACAATCTTCTTCTTTGTTATATGCATTTGTATGAATGCAATCTAGCAATGTAATCTTGATTTTGTTTATGCACATGAATGTAATAAAGCAGAAAATAAATTGAACCTTTCTTTTTCATTTAAAAATGAATAAAATCTCTACCTGATTGAGGTATTAGAAAAATTAGGTAACAATAACCATTGCTTCCAAATGATCTTTCTCCTCTATCTCGATAACCTCCTCTTTTTGACTTAACTTACCCTCTTGAACTACTTTCTTCTCCATCTTGATGGTGTTGTTGTCCTCTTTCTCCATAACCTTGTTCTCTTCCTTGGCCTTGCTGATTCTACTTCCTCATAAGCTTTTACTCCGCCTTAATGACAAATTGGTAGGCTTCCTAAGATTTCTTAGTGACACAAGAATTATCTCAAACCATTCACGTATTTGGCTACCTTTTCCATATCTTCTTCACTATGTTCTAGCTTAATCATTAATTTATAAAACTCTTATGTGTATTCTTTTACCAACATAACCTTTTGCTTGAGATTTTGTAATCTCTTGAAAAGGTTTTTTTGATAGTCTATCGAAAGTAACTTCGTCTTCAATTTGGCAACCATCCTGTCCCACGAGGTTATCTTTTCCTTGTTTTGATTTTGTCTCTTAGACTGTACATAGTCCCACCACATTATAGTGTGGCCTTTAAGCCTTGTATAAGAAAAAAACACTTTTCTTTCTTCCACAACTCCTTCGTACTCGAAGTACTTACCCAAATCATTGATCCAATCAATGAGCTCTTCCCTATTCAAGCTTCCAGAATACGTGGGGACCTCTATTTTTGGTTTAGCTCCTACATTTATCATCACTTTTATCAACATTTCATCCACTCTTTTTTTTCCTTCTTGAACTTCATCCTCAGTTTGTGAATGTTCTTCTACAACTTCACTCACATCATCAACAATGATTCCCCTTCATTGTGTTTTCTCCATGGCATCGAACCTTTCCAATAAGTTCTACAACATCTCCAAGATTCCTTCTTCATGGCCTCTTCAACCACCACCTCGAGTACCTCCTCATCTCATTCTTCTTGGTGACATTCTGCCCACTTCCCAAACTCCTAATTTCTTGTGATTTTGATAGCAAAATGATAGCAGTTCTATTTAGCTCCAAGAAATTTGTAATACTAAAAATAAGACGTTGGCATAGAAGATACTAGAAATTTGATCATCATATAAGCAATAATAGGTTGATTACAAAGTAATAGCAATAACACAACACATGTCATAATAATATTCAAGTTACTTCAGAAAAACACAGACAATGAAGAGCATAAATCACTCACTACAACATGCTACTCCAAAAAACCATCCTTGACAAGGGCAATATACAAAGTCTTTTTTGACTCTAATAGGTTACAAACTCATTCTTCTTGCAAAGACACATAAATTAAAGGGAAACAAGAATCTATGAATTTTAAACAAGTTTCAGAATGTTGCCCTTGGTGGAACCTTCCAACTTTCATGCTCCACTGGTCTAAAATGATTTTATTTAAGTGGCTTATTGATCTGATGTGATTAGGGTTTAGGGTTCTTATGCTATGTGTGGGCTCTTGCTTAGCATATTTTCATATCTTTCAAAACCCTTTTTATTGATCTAATCCTCTATTGATGTATTCTTGTCAGTTTTAGGTTGCCTAAGTCATAATTTGAGTCTTTGAGTTCATTCAGTTGACCTACCCCTTGGGTTAGGTTTCCCCATTTACTCGTTGCCTAATATTTCATTTGTTACTTTGGTCCGAGGATTTAATATTTTATAAAGTTAAAAATCTGAAATATTTGGCCTTTACATCCTTTGCATAAAATGATTTAAGTCCTTTTATGGCCTTGTCTTACGTTGCTCCTAGTGGATCCCCTTTTTAAAACAACTTTGAGCATGTGTTGAATACCTTCACTTAAGTTCTCACTTACTGCTTAGTGCATCGCTCATCGTAAATTGTTTTAAGAATGCCTGATTTGATTTGGCAATAAGCGATGAGCTTATTCCCTTTGTATCACTCATCGTGGATAGGTGTTGGACCTCGAATTCCATATTAGTGATGTGTAATGTGAAGGATTTCATTTATATCACCGATTGATTCCCTAACGTTGATCACTCGAGTGCCTTATATTTTAAATCAGTGATGCACAATGACCTTGTGAGCCCTTTGTATTTCCCTTCATCACTCATCGCAGATAGGTACTTGCTTACCTTTTCTAAATTAGCAATGCAATGAGGTCTTTTGCATTAATGTTTCATCAATGGTTTGAAGAGCTATTAGGGGTGATGATTCTAGTGCCTTTGATCTTGAGACATGTACATGTGGCCAAATCTTATTCTATCACCACTTCTCTCCCATTTCTAGTGTGACCAGGTTGTTGAAGCATGAATTAGTGATGTGTGATGAGTGATGATTAAAGTCAAAGGAGGACCTAGATTTGATGGCTAAGATCTTATCATGCATGTTGTTTACATCGTTGATAGGAAACATGGAAGAAAAGGAACATCCACGATGAGCAATAGACTATTAAGTCTATTGCCCATCACACTATATTAAACCATCGTAGATGCAAGTGAAGATCTAAAATACATATTATTGATGAACAATGGCATATTCAATGGAATATTCCCTTCATCTCTGGGTCTCAAGCCATCGTGGATTCATCCAAAGGAGAAAATATTGAATTATCGATGAGTGATGGATTTCCAAACAAAAGGTGACTAAGGAAAAGGGGAGTTATGTGGCAACATCTAGCTAAAAGTAAAGGGATAAAGCACGAGAATGAAGGAGAGCCACTGATAGACTTTAAAAAAAAACAAATCAACAACCAAAATTTAAACTCAAATGGCTAAGTGTTAGCTCACTCATGCGAGATTTCTATCAAACACTAATGGTGATATGCTCCATCCACTAGCCATTAAGAAGGTAGTTGGCCCATTTTTTTTCTTCCTCACAATTACAAACATTCAAGAGCAGAAGAGTTAGTCGAGTCTGAGAGAATAGTGTGAAGTTCTCCAATGAAGAATTACAAAGGATTTGAAGGAAAATTTCCATCCAGGTAAGCAAATTATCACATTCTCTCTATGTTAATTATATTTAATTGGGCTGGTTTGGGAATTAGTGAAGATTTTGAAAGCTTTGGGCTCCTAGGGTTTGTTAGGGTTTTTTATATCATGAAAATTTCAATTAGGTTGGTGTGAATTATGAGGTCTTGGAGGGTTTTATTAGTCTACAAATTTTTTTCTTGAGAACATAAATCAATAGGTCCTCTCCATTGGTTGGAATTTGTAAACCCTAGTTTTGTCATATTGTCAAAATGAGTGAGCCCAATGAATCCTCTACCAAACTAGAAAGAAAACCCAAGCAAAAGAGGGTTAAGAGGCCTACCCAAGATGACACACCTAAACCTACGTTGGATGTTCTTGGGAAATCTTCAAAGTCAAAAGGTGAGAAAAGAACTCATGCTAGATTCATGGAGGGTGCCTCTGAAGACATAAATGAAGGAGGGTCACAAATTGGAAAAATACCCATAGGTCAGGTTGTTGCACCATGACCAGTAGACTGATTGATCTTGTTGGTGGAATTGGAGAGGTTGCTCAACCATAGAGTGGGTGGGAGCTGTTCTTATATGCTTTTAATAGAAGGTATGCCAGATGACCAGCTAGGCATTTATGGGGTTTTAACCTTGGGAGGCTTGTGGTGTCAAATGTATTTATGGAGGTAGATGTAATGTTGGAACTATTGAAAAATTATGATCCCAAGGATAGGAAAATCAGAAGTGAAAATGGGACTTTAATCCTTGAGGTGACAAGAGACAAAATTGTGGAGGTGTTCAAATTGAACCCCAATTATACAATCAACATAAATCGTGTGGATTTATGCAATGAGTATGAAAAAATAGATATGGATACAAGAAGAATGTGCTTGCTAGGCATAGAATAGATGAAAAGGTAGGATTTGATCCAAAGGACATGGAGCCCTTTGAGTGTGAGGGGTTTGCAAATTATTTTAAGAATACTTATTACTACTTGAATCATGTGTTGGCTCATAGTTTTGATACAATAATAGCAACTGATCTTTTGGTGATGGTTATAGACATACAAAATTGGAGTTCTAATAGGGGATTTGATTATGCTACCTACATTGAAAAACAAAAGCATAAGGGATTGATCAATATGAAGGATGGAGATCTTCCATTATCTTTCCCACATTATTCTTTGATTATGCATACGCGTCTATATGTTGGAAAAGAAAAATGGAAGAATAAGTTGAAGCCAAGGTAGGTGGATGATGAAAATAATCCTTTACTTGTCCAAATGCGGACATATATATGGGACCAAAATTATCCCCATTCAAATTATTTGTTATTCTATAATGTCATCAGATATGGTATTTTGGAGAGTTTGGGTGTGGCACCAATTTACAGGCTTTCAAGAGTTATCAGTGACATCATGTGCCCCAAGGATGTAGAAGGAACACAAGAAGAGCATAATTGGGCTGATCGGTTTCTACATTCAAAGTACACATTAATCAAAGCTTATGGAGCCAAGGTGGCACCACATTTTTTACCCCAATATGTCTTAGATAGATTAGCATTCATGGAGTTGATGTGGCAACTGGATTTTATGGAAAAGGGGTAATTCAAAACTCCTAGGAAAGGCTCGGTGGTAGTGCCATAGTGTGATTTTACATATTTCAAAGCCACTGCCAAGGAAACCTATGAAATTTTTTGGATAACGGTGAATAACCTCAAGTTTCTTGTCGATAAGGTTAGGATTTTTTATCCAAAAGGTTTTGTAAGTGGTATGAGAAGAAACAAGGGCTTATTTGGATTTCCTCATGTATTTTTATATACATATGATGTATTTAGAAATTTGACAAGTGATGGAGTAGTCACATCGAGGAAGAAGGAATGGACTGCTATTTGAGATATTGATGAGGACATTATGAAAAGGAATGCATTTTATGTCAACCCATATAATGAAATTGAGAACCCTATGGGGAAGGCCATGAAAAAATTGAGTGATTATCAAAGTGGAGAGTTTAAGGTAAAAATCAAAGAAGCTATTGAAAGAGCACAAGCTCTCCTAGAGCAACAACCCCAGGTCATGGATGTTCTAGAGCACCCTTCAAAGATTAGAGGGGGTGATACTGAAGTAATTGGGGATTAGTAGATTGCAAAGCATGTGCTAGGTGATGAAGAGGTGGACATGAGATTCCCTTCACCCAAAATTAATGATGCTCTTGACACAGAGATCCCCCAAGACATAATTATTAAATGGAAATATGATGAGAAGGCTGATGATGATCCAAGAATCAAGGCATGTGATGAATTTCTAGTAGATGATGCTTTTGTGTAAACAAAAAAAATTAAAGAATTTATCATTCAACAAAGAAGCAGAGAAATAAAGGAGAAGATTGAACAAGTTAAAGTTGGTGTGGATCCTTCTCAACAAGAAGATGTAAAGAAAGCAAAAGAAGAGGATCATGGTTGAGATTGTAATCATTGACCTTGAAAAGGCTAGAAAAATTATTGCAAAAAGTAGAGAAATGTTGTTTCTAGGATGTACCCTAACCTTTTCTATTGCACTTAATGCAATAAGAAAGGATCCTTAGTCTTTTTTTTTTCTTCTGAAGAACATTTTGATAACCATGTCTTTGGCTATGGATTTAGTCCAAAGTTGCACACTCTTGCAATATGGCCAATGGCACTGAACACTGGGAAGCTTGAGGTTGTAAGATCAATTGAAGAGGTTATTGAATTAATGGTAGTAAAAAGAGCCACATATATTACCCCAATCCATGCTACAAAATTAATTGTGCATGTTGTCATTTTTAGTGCTAACACTGCACAAATCTCCCAGATAAAGTACGAGGCATTACTAAAATACTACAATAACCTCTTGGATGAATGCAATAAATTGAGGGCCACAACACAAGAATCCTAGTCGATAAGATCATTACCCTCTCCTCTCTCATCCTTATCAGATTTATTAGCTCAGGATAGGGAAACTCTATCTTTAAGGATTGTTAAATTGAGGGAGGAAGTGAAAAGAGAAAAGGAAAATGTTAAAGGTATTTTTGATGACATTTTGAGGCATAAGGTTTTGAAATTAGAAAATAAGGTTGACAATGTTTGGCATAGAAACGCATCCATGAGGCTCAAGAAAAATATGTGCAGGTTCAAAATTCCTTTCAAAATGAGCGAAGAAAATGGAGTGCTAGGGTCGGAGCATTGAAGGAAATGTTGGCTAACATAAAAGATGATCTAGAAGCCCTGACCAATATCCTAGATATATTGAAGGAATTGGATACATTGGGATCAATATCAACATTTCATGGCAAGCTGGGAGTACAACTATAGAACAAATTAAAAATGTTCAGGGATATGGAAGGGCATGGAATGCCCAAAATATTGAATGATGAAAGAGGTTTAAAAGAATTTGTTGCTTGGAAAGAGGAGTTGGGAGGTCTACTCCCATATTTTAAGGGATCGATTAGCATCACAGATTTCACCATGTTGAATCTTGCAGTTGAAAACATGGTAGGTATTGAGGTAAGGATGGACACCTTTGTTAAAGAGGCTCACATTCTGATTGATGCTAGGTATAACCAACACAACACCAAGGTGAAAGGGCTACTCGAAATACAATGACCCATTGAGGAGGACTACAACACATAGCTTGAAAAATTTATAGATTAAGCCTTGGATGAAGTATTACAAAATGTTGTCCTCTTAGTCATGAAGAATTTGTGGACAAGTGCTGACATGGATGGGATTTCTTTCTTTCTTTATTTTTTTCTTGTTTCAATGTTTTGCTGATTGGGCGTGCTCACGTGGAGGACATTTTTTCTCATGGAGAAGATGGTTTTGTGATGATGCAATGATGAAAGATTCCTTTTGGAAGGCAAAAATATCTTCTCCAACAAATGAAATGAATTTTGTCTTATATTCTTTCCCCCTCATGAAAAAAGTGCAAATATAACCACCTAGGGAAGTTTGGAATTCAAATGTAAATGAATTTCAAATGACAAATGTGACTATAGGTGTAATTTGGCTTGAAGCTTTTTGCTCCCATGTTCTATAAATGGGAATTCAAGGCTAATTTCATGGGTCTTTGGTTGGAGAAATTTTTGAACTCATGTAATAGCAATTTTGTAAATCAAGCACAAAGGAATAGAATATTTTTGAGTCTAGGGTATGAATTCTAGTATGTAACAGGCATAATCATTTTACAGTAGTAATGGTATATGAATGAGAATTGCAAATTATGGAACAAATTCTCTCCTATGTATTTTGTTTCTCAAATTATGAATAAAATGATCAAGGATCTTTTATTTTTCTTCAATCATTTTGGTTGCATGTATGGTTTTATTTCTACTTTATTTCAAAGAACTAATTAAATGCTTTAATGAAATCATAGGTTTGTGAGATGGAGTTCAAGGATTACTAAGTAGCTTTTGTTTTTGGATATCTTGAGTTGTGTATTTCAAAGCAATATAACAATAATCTATAAATGTTGAGCTTAATTGCTAATGCATTACAATTTCTTGCAAATGTGAATCTGTCACCCATAGATAAGATATTGTTATGTTACTTTAGTCAAATTAGATGTCAATGAATCAGCCCATGCCTGTCAAAGAACACAATCTTAATGAAAATTAATTACACACCTTTAATTATAGTAAATTTATATGAGGTATCACCCATTCCTTGCCTTAGATGGTAATTTTTTAGAGAATCGGCTAAATTCTTGATGAATTATGTCTAATTTATTGTCTATAGGAATGTATCTATTAGCCATAATTTTCATGGTAAATTGGCACAAGAGTATCATCTAAATATTGTAAGGATCACCCTCTTGGGTCTCATAGAGCCTGAAGTGTAGAGGTAGAAGCCTAGCAAGCCTCTACCTGTTCGTTGGCCAATCCTTACCTTTGTTGATCATTGAATTATGGAAAATTCATAGGCAACTGGTGAGATTAAGTTTGGTTATTAAAAAATAACCAACAACCCTAATCACAAAACCAATTATTGGAGGAGGTGGGAGTATATAAATATTTAGTCCTTCAAATATCAATGTAAACAACACTCAAACATTGGTGATAAAAGAACAGAGGCAAAAAATATGCAAAGAAATGCAAGACTGGATACAAGTTTGGTCGAGCCTCTGCCAACCCAATTGCTCCATTCTCCTTCCTATTCTTTCCTCCTTGGGCGTGATTCACTCTCTCTTTCCCCATGCAACAGCTAGGATTCTTCCTCCTACCCTTTGGTCTCCCCTTCTTATTCTCTTTTTTGTTCTTCACTCGACTTTGGGTTGTGCCTTATTCCCTCACAAACTTCAAAATCGACTTCCATTTTTTCCAAACAAGGAAACCATCTAGCTCCTTAAAGAACTATTTTCTATTTACAATCACTTGGCTCAAGCTTCTTTGCTTCCAATCATCATCGACTCTTTCTCCAGTTCCAAACCAACCATTTTTTCTTCTTCTCAATGCCTTTTGTCTAACTACCATCCGCCTCTATGCCATCACGAGGAAAAACAAAACAAGAAATCTCAAAATTTAATGAATTAGGGAGTGTGTTGCCACACATGAGTCACCATATGTAAGCATGATATAAGGAAAAAGAAGTCAGAAGACCAGACCCATAACTACAAAACAAACCAAAATTGACAAATAAAACCAAAACTACGATGCCCCTGCATCATCATACATTTCAATTCCCTTATAAATTTTTTTTGATCCATTGCAAAGCCAGTTTTGTCTCTTCATAGTTGTATGCCATTTATTATCATTTATATTATTTCTATCTAGTCTTAATTTCACTCAAAATAGAGATTTTTGTAGGTGTAGCACATAAAAATGGCTAATGCATTTCCATCTCCTCATCTTATCATTATCTTCATCAAATTTCTATCTATATTAATTAAATAATTTTTAATTATTTTATCATTTATCATTTTCCCTCCAACATTAATTAAAATCAACTTCAAATCATTTCTTTGGTCCACTATAATTAAGTAATTTTTTTTTAAATAGTTATCACTCCTCTTAATACTAAATAAATTAAAATAATCTATTTAAATTTAAATTATCTTTCCCCTAAAATAAATAAATAAAAATAATATTTTAGTTATTTCTTCAACTATACTTATGAATTAAATAAATAAAAGTTCTTTCAACTATCCCACCTCATTAATTAAAATTTTAGCTCCTACCCTATCTCAAGTTTTCTTATCCATTGATCTTTCTAAGTAATCTCCACCATTGATAAAAATATAAAGTGAATCATATAACTATCCAACCCATTCACATATTATCTCCTAAAGCATAATTTTGAGCAAGTTATTATTATCAAGCACTACCATTATCTTGGCAAGTCGATATAACTATCTATTTTTAATCATTGCAATTTCATGCTATCATGTACTATCATTGTGTTATCATGATTATGCTATTTTGAAAATCAATCCACATATCAAGTGTAGACACCTAAATTTGACCACTTTCATATGGTCATAATCCCATCATTTATTCATCTAATCCATCTATATTAATTAAATGACACATTTAATTAATATTATCCGTTTTCCCTAACGTTCCTAAGGTATTTAATTTAATCAATTAAATACTTTATACATAAGCTCACTTCATCTCTAAATTAAATAAATGCAATCAGTTTATTTAATTTAATCAATTATCCTTTTCATTTTTTTAATTCATTTTTCTCTCTCCTTGTCACATCCTTCATAACCTTTTCACTAAACTGGATTAATTTAATTAATCATCTATTAAGGTGTGTATATCCTTAATTAGGATTAATGTCACATCCTCCATAACTTGCCACTTGCCTCTAATCATCATTAATTAATCTAATCATTTGTTTGCACAATCCTAATCCTAATCACTTACCTCATTTGACATGTCCTTAAATCAACCTTCTTAGTACTTACATTTTTTGGGTTGACCTCTTCCCCATGTGAATTAAAAATTCACACTTCCCCATGACATCTCATATGTCACATCGTACTCAAAGGACAAAGACCCCTTTTAGGGGAATCTTGTTTTACCCTTTGGATTCTTTTAAAAAGTGAATTAAAAATTCACTTTTATTCTTCCAAGGCCTCTCCAATCCCCATGTTGACAAGGGATGACTTTCTAAAAGTCATAACTTGTAACTTGCAGCCCCACTTGGGGACAAGGGATTACTTTTTGTGGAGATTCTCTCTCATCCTAAGGTACTTGCAAGTACCTTGGGACTACATGGCCTCTTCCATATCATTTGTACCTTTGTTTATCTCACCTTGTCCCTTGGATAACTCACCCACCACATGTCAAGATGTGAGGGCTTGTGAGTCCTCAACTCACCACAACCCTTCATCTTGGCCATGGTGGTTCAATCCAGATCGTCGAATTCTCTAGAGAATTCAAATTTATCTATAAATACCCCCCCTCTTCCTTCATTAAAGGATCTTGCATCTTATGAGTTAGAAAGTCATCTAGCCATTGTATGCATACCAAACTTATGCTTCTAAGTTGTTTGAGCCATTTATGTTAGCCATTTTAGCATTTTGTCATTGCATCTTAGAATCCATTATTGCATTTCATCCACTTCCATTAAGCACTCATTTACCATAATCATTACAAGCTATCATTTAAGGAGCACACATAAAAAATCATCAAAGGGCCAACCAAATATCAACACGAAGGAAGGTATAATCATTTTGTTAAATCTTTATCTCTCTTTCATTTGTGTTTAACGTAGCCTAATATTGAGGTGGTTTAGTGTAGTTTCTTATCTTGCATTCTTTAGTTAGTTTTTGCACATTAATAGATAATAAATTTCACTACTCACATCAAGCATTCAATTTATTATAAAAAACAATGGAGCAAATCAAAGTCTTTGTTATGGTATAATAATTTATTATTCCATTTTGTGCATAGATCTGGAGCTTTATTGAGTGAATGTTGAGTGTGAACTTGGTACTTTCATTGTGTTCTTCCTATTTTACATTAATTAACATTTTTTATAATCAACAATAGGCATCTTTACATTGTTGGGACATATTTTTTGGTCATGGGTATCATTTATTGAGAATGGACCAAAGACTAAGAATTTATGGTGGATTGCGTGAGGGTAAAATTGTCATCTCCTTTGAGAGCCATATTGTGCTCTATAATTTAAGTTATATGAGGTCAGAATTGTGTTGAACTATATAATACGAGATACACTTTTATTTGAGGGAGTACAAAACTAATGGAAATCTTGCACACATTAAATGATTGATTAGGTTGATATAAAATTTTCTAGGTTGGGTTATGAGTTATCTTATTTTGATCCATATATGAATGATAATTACATAGATCATGTGAAGGATATTTTATTTCAATTGGGAGAATGTGATGTGAACAAAAAGAGTGATATCATTGAGATTTATCTTGCTAACTTGAGGCCCTGCTAAATGTTGTGTTTCTTCTTATTTTCTTCTCTATTAGAGTCATGATGAAGCAAGATGACAAGTCCAAATTTTGATACCATGTTCAATTTATTATTGTAGAATATTTGGTGCTCATTGATGAGTGTGCTCACTTTGCGGCACTAGGATCAAATAAGGGGAAGACAAAGTAGAACTACAAGGGGGAGGCCATGGTAACTATTTTGCAAGTTTGAAGATGTGAACAATTTCTTAAATAAGGTATATTTGAATAAAAAATAAAATGCATTGAGTTGGGAAAATAACACATTATAAAATAATAGAGTAATGTAATATTTAATGTGTTTCATGCACATACATCTAAATTAGTTGATTATGCATTTTGGTTGTAATCATTACAAATCTAAGATTGTAATTTATTCAATGAATGTGGAAAGATAGATGATGAGAAGGTACATATGGAGGGTCATGATGTTTATCTAGAAAAGATATTAAGTTGTGAGAATTAAATTCATAACCTAGAAATGAGCATGCCAAGTTAAGAAATATTACAAAGATGCCATGAGACATGAAAAACATTATGTTTATGTTCTACTTCTATTATTTTTGTTGTTGGTGGTGTTTCTACCTCTATTGATGATATTTTTATTTTTTTTATTGATGAGCACACTTGTTTTGATGCCAATTACGATCATATTGATGATTCTCACATTGTAGATCATGGTAATAGTTATCATATTGTTGACTATGTTGATGATAATCATATTGTTCATCATGGTGATGGTGATCATGTTGTTGATTATATTAATGGTTATCATGTTAAGGTTGATATTGAGTGTGATCATTATGGGAGTCATATTGATAATGATCATTTTTAAAATCATTTTTCTAATAATTCTACTCCAAAATTGGAGCATTCATGGGCAAATAATCCTTTAGTGCAATATTGTTTTAGAAAGTGGTTTATATAGATGGTATTGGAAAGAAGGGCCAAGGTATTGTTTTTTCTCGAGATAATTTTTACATGAGGGAGATACTAAATTGGCTATTCAGAGTGTTTTAGTATAAATTAGTAGTAGATTAATTGGAAAGAAGAATCATAGTCCAAATACCTTATCATATTTGCAAGGAGAAGAATAATATATGCTACTATTGTGGAAAAGTAGGGAACTTTGTGAGGAATTTATTAAAATGAAAAATATTCAAAAATACACTAGATTTGTTTTGGTTTGTTCATGGAAAGGGGTCATTGTGAAACTCAATCATCATTAGGAGGATATACAAGGTATTCTTGACCTCAATTCAAGATACATTAAACATATCAAGTTCTCAAAGGTATTGTAAGTGTGGAATGAGGTGTAAAGCACAAAACACTTCTTAATAGGACATTACATCAAAGATAAATCAAATTGAACTAGTTCAAAGCAATAATCAATTGAAAGCATCATATTGTTCTCTATCCTCAAAGATTTATTAAATCAAAATGGCTCTCAAATCATGAGTTCACTATGATTGTTAAAATGACAATTGAAAGAACGAGATGGATGATAATGCAGTGATATGGAACTAAATATGATAATACTAGATGAGAAATGAATTAAACTAGCATGAATTGACATGAAATGGATAATTGCAGCTATAGGAGGTAGCCATGATATGAAAGCTTGATTGTTGAATGCTTGGATGCTTGATGCTTTATGCTTGAATTCCTCCAGAGTAAGAGTGCATAAACTTGATTATCTGGATCCTTTTCTTGGTTCAATGAGGCTTTATTTATAGATTTCCTAGTTGTAGAAATGCACAGGGAAGGCATTGAGAGGCTTGGATTCAATCTGGAGGATTGAATGGTGAGATATGGAGGAGATTGAGAGAATTTTGGTGATTGTCTCTACCCATGAAAACACTGGGCAAGAGAAAAGGAAAGATTGATGGAGGAGGATTGAGATATCAAATTCCAAATTTGTCTCCAATTTATCTCCAAAACTTCCCGTGAAGTTTCAATCAATTAATTTTGACATATTTTGACATGAATTAGACATATGATATCTAATTCATTTTTGAAAGAATATAGATGGAATATTCTTTGTGCTTTAATTCAAATATTTTGATTTATTTAAATTAGCAAAAGAGGGATAAATCATTCAATAAAATGAACTATAGGATAATTGTTTATTAAATTAGATAGAAGAATATGGCAATTAATCAATAAAGTGTTTTGATCTTTATTTAATTAATTTAAGATGGATATGATAGATTGAAATAGGGATTTGATAATTAAATCGAACAAAGTATTTAATTTTGTTTATTTAATTAAGATGAATTTAAATGTGAACTATATAAATAAATATTTCTATTTATTCAATAGTAGAGGAAATTAGGATAATTAATCAAATAATTTGTATTTAATTAATCGGATGCTCCAGACCAATTTTAGGTGTATACATTTTGCACCTCTTCGAAGTGATGTGTTCACGCGTTGCTTCGAAGAAAATTTTGTTGCTACTGCCAAGATCGATGATGATAAAAAAAAAAAATTTGTATGCCCCAGACATTGATTTTCAGATGATGGATGATAATATGCCCCCTCAGGAGATAAATTAATGATTTGATGATTTTTAGAATTTTTCAAAAATTTATGATTTTCTGATGTTTTAATGATGATTTGATGATGAAATAATTTATCTCCTGACAAAAATGATGAAGAAATCTAGCCCGCATATGAGTTTTAATTAATTTCCTGGATAAAATTAATCAAAAGATAATAAAACCCACCAAAAATACCTTTTCAAAAATTATATATAGTGCAAAAAGGTTATTTTCCAATTCATTTGCACTATTTGAGTTTAAAAACCTTTGTGATAAAGACTTTTCTGCCAGCTGGAGCAAGATGCCTATCCCCTACCACACTCACCGTTTCGAGTGCGTTCGACGTCACCGACGACCGACCGCATATGGACCTCTAGTATGTACCCCTTAACTCATACAATCAAGTTGATAGCAAAGATCGATCCTTTAAAATATCTACTCATTAAAGCTGCCTTAATAGGTAGACTGGCAAAGTAGGTCATGTTATTAAGCGAATTTGACATTCAGTATGTAGAGAGAAAGGCAATCTAGGGACAAAAAATCACTGAACAGTTAGCAGAGGCACCTTTACCAGATGATCGACCAATGACAATGGAGTTTCCAAATGCAGACATTCTGACAGTGATGCCTCAACAATGGGTTTTATATTATGATGGATCATATACACAGCGCGGATCAAGAGCAGGAATTTTGTTCATCTCTCCACAAGGACACACCATTCCAAAATCATATAGATTAATGTTTCAGTGTACAAATAATGTGTCAGAATATGAAGCATTAATCATTGGCGTCAAAATAGCAATTCAATGGAAGATCACGGACTTACAAGTATATGGGGATTCTCAACTAGTCATTTATCAAGTAAATCACGAGTATCAAACAAAAGATGAAAATTTAATGTCCTACAAGCAACAAATAGATAATCTAAAATAGTCCTTTGTCAGTATCAAGTGTGATCAAATTCCAAGGGTAGAAAACAAAGTTGCGGACACTATGGCTACAATTGCTTCATTACTACAATTGCCTGAGAAACGTGTTTGTTATGAGTTTATGGTAGAACAAGTGTCATGTCCTTCCCATAAAAACCTAGAATCCACTACCATCTACATATCGAAGCCACAAAAACCTCCATCTATGAAACGATCTATGCTTACCTAAAAAATGATGTCCTTCCTCCTGATCTATCCAGGAATCAAAAATGAAACTTCATCCGCCAATCCACACGACATATTTTAATCATAGACATACTTTATCGTCGATTTCTTGATGGTACTTTACTCTGATGTCTAGAACACAACAAATCTGAAATGGCCCTATGAGAGGTTCGCGAGGGTATTTGTGGCACTCACTCGAATGGGATAACTCTAGCTAAGAAACTCCTCCATTTGGGATATTATTGGCCATGCATGGAGAAAGAATCCTATCAGTTTGTTAAGAAATGTCAAAAGTGTCATATCCACAACAATTTGATTCATGCACCAGCACAAGAACAACATCCCTTCACATCGACATGGCCTTTTTGTCAATGGATCTAGTAGGAAAAATAAATCCATCTTCATATAATGGACACAAGTTCATTATAACGGCTACAAAATATTTCACAAAATGGATTGAAGCAGTCCCTCTTACTACCATCACTCGAAAGCAGATTTACTCTTTCATTTTGAACTACATCATATGTCAGTATGGAATCCCTCAATCCATTATCAATGATAATGGATGACCTTTCAAGAATCAAGATGTCCAAGAACTATGTGATAAATTTCATATCCAACATCAGTTTTTCAACACCGTTCTATCCTCAAGGGAATGGCCAAGTAGAGGCCACAAACAAAACAATACTCAAAATTCTCAAAAAGACGGTTAACGATGTTGGACATGATTGGCATGTTCAACTCAACCCTGCACTATGGGCCTACAGAACAAGTATCAGAACACCAACGAGAGCTACACCATATGCCTTGGTATATGGGTCAGAAGTCATATTGCCCATTGAAGTTGAGATTCCATCCCTTCGTGTATCACTCAGAGGTATCATTTCAGATGAAGACTATAGGGTATCCAGACTGTAGGAACTGGAGTTGTTGGATGAGCATTGTCAACAAGTTGTTAATCATCTAACAACTTATAAATAGAGGATGTCAAGAAGTTACAACCACAGAGTAAAACCAAGGGTATTTCAGGTTGGTGACTTGGTACTAAAAGAGAACCCTAGGAATCAACAAGACAGAGAGAAGAAAGAGAATTTTGAGCCTAATTGGCTTGGTCCCTTTGTCGTCATATCAGTGTATGGATCAGCAGCATATCAACTATCAACGTCAGAAGGGGATTTGTTTGACGAACCTATCAATATTATTCATCTCAGAAAATTCTATGCTTTAATCTCCTAGTGCACAGGTCAAACTTCTAAAAAATGGTTTCCTTGATGAAAACCTGGTTAACAGACATCTTGGCAACACAAAAATACAAAAAGAAAGAAAAAGAGAAAAATTAGAAAAATACAAAAACACAAAGAGTGTAATCAAAACATATGGTGAAAACCTGGAAACAGGCGTCGTAAGTGATTCTAAGATCAGCTTTCCCATCTATTTTGATATATATTGGGCTCATGTCAGCCGTCTTGCCATCTTTGTATCCATATCAAGATAATTTTCAAATAGTCAAAATCACTCAAAAGCTTGGGGACAACATCTAGATATCACTAGGGGCAACAACAACATCGATTTTACCATCAAAGTGCAACATCAATTATCATCGGAAAAAGCATCAACCATCCATATCCTTATTGAAAAATCCAAAACAAAAAAAAATGTCAAAAAGTTAAGTCTAAAAAAAAAAGAAAAATCCAAAAACATTGGTCGGTGTCAGTCGAACTACGTGGTCTCTGCATGTGTAACGTAGGCAAGGCTAATCTTTGATCAGCCCCCGAGACCCCTATAATAGGTTAGTAGGTTAGGTCTTTAGTCAAAATCTCAAAAATCCAAAAACATGTCAAAATCAGGATTGATGATCTAAAATCTGAATAATGAATGAAACACTTTAATGTCAACAATGGATAAATTGTGCTTTTGATTATCATTTCTTTGGAGTTACTCAATGATGTATTGAACTAGAGGAACAAGGAAGAAGAATGATGTTTTATTATCTGTTATTTTTAAGTTAATCATATAAATGTATGAATTGTCGGGGGATGTGCTATGCAAATGTATCACCAATGACATTCAAAATTCACACATTGAAATGATTAATCACTGCCTATTTACGCAATGAATGCTCAGGTCATCTTGGTTCAATCATACCTAGATGCTTGTGTTTGCTTGCAATATCAAAAATCATGAAAGAGATACTCAGGTCGTCATTGGTCTAACACATACCATTGACGCTTGTATTCACTTTCAACATTCAAAAAAGCTCTATGATGACAAAAGGCACAAAGTACTGTTAAAAAGACAATTGTTTTTATATATAGTTGCATGTTAGAATTAGATTGCATTCATCATGTTCATTATCTGCAGAGTATTTGTTGCATAAAGGGTTCTAATAAATGATTATCTAATCTACAAATAAGACTGAGTATACTTGACATAAATCCAAAAAACATCAAAAATATGTAGGAGTCATCATCACACCATTTAGTATCAATCAATTCATCATTCATACATTTTATCATACATCAAATCAATTATGAATTAAATTGTACCATAAGTACATCAGGTTCATTTTTACCATAAAAACATTCATTACATTATCATCTATCCAACATCATATGCATACATCATTTACCATCCATACATTTAATAAATGCAATTCATGTCATTATCCTCATTACATCCATTATCAATCATTATGAAATCATCATTTTATCATCATCACATTTATAAAATAAAAAGCATTTATCCATCCATCCATACATTTACATCACATAATATATCCATATATCATGTATTCTACAAATACATTTGTCATTACATCATCACATATCAAAATACAATCATTCATATAGATCATCACATATTGCATAAATCACATAATAAATGCACCCATCACATAGAAATCATAAACCATCATAAAACCACATCAACTGCATCTCATATATATATCATCAAGTGTCAAGTATACAATGAAGTCTGGAATAAAGATACATCGTCAAAA
>CM021110.1:66796091-66848186 GCA_007115665.2 Sequoiadendron giganteum | reverse complement strand
CACCAGGCAAGAGAAGAGGAAAGATTGATGGAGGAGGATTGAGAGATCAAATTCCAAATTTGTCTCCAAAACTTCCCGTGAAGTTTCAATCAATTAATTTTGACATATTTTGACATAAATTAGACATATGATATCTAATTCATTTTTGATAGAATATAGATGGAATATTCTTTGTGCTTTAATTCAAATATTTTGATTTATTTAAATTAGCAGAAAAGGGATAAGTAATTCAATAAAACGAATTATAGGATAGTTGTTTATTAAATTAGACAGAAGAATATGGCAATTAATCAATAAAGTGTTTTAATCTTTATTTAATTAGTTTAAGATGGATGTGATAGATTGAAATAGGCATTTGATAATTAAATCGAACAAAGTATTTAATTTTGTTTATTTAATTAAGATGAATTTAAATGTGAACTATATAAATAAATATTTCTATTTATTCAATAGTAGAGGAAATTAGGATAATTAATCAAATAATTTGTATTTAATTAATCGGATGCTCCAGATCAATTTTAGGTGTATACAGGTATGATGATCATTATAAATTTATTTATCATAGTTGTAGGCACATAGGCAACATGATGACCCTAGAGAGCACAAGGAGGTCATAAATGGATCCATTTAGATCCAAATATTGATTCTCTTGTATTATTTTATAGGTGTCCATAGAGGTGATTTGAGGCAAAAAAATGGGTGGGAGAATAATATTTTGCATCTAGGAGTATGATTTTATGGTTGATGACTATATAGTAGATGATGAGGCTACTTTGGGTTAAAATGTTAGTTGATACACTTGTTTGGTGCTTGAAAATTGTAGGCTTCTCATGTCTTGATTCAAGTAAATACACATGAGACATGTTGACTATTGTGTTAGAGATAACATGGTTAAGGTTGGGGGAATCTATTTCTCATTATTGATGATCTCTTTACATGTTTAGATGGATAGATGGTTTTTCTCATGAAGACCCTTGTTGAGGGAGCATCATTATGTTGATTTAATTTATGCTTTAGAGAGAGTAATTTTAGGGATGTTGGATGTCATTTATCCAAAGAGGGTTGAATTAGTTTTTCATTATAGTTGTGATGGTTCAAGGTTTGTCACCTCACAAATTGTGAATAAGATCATAATATAGTGACTTGATGATTCCAAGATCATAAGGCTTGGACCTAGGGTCACATGGTAGATTATAAAAAATAGTATGTTAAATTTGTGACATCTTCAATTTGTAAGGATCACACTAAGGATCATGTGGTAGATCTTATTGATGAAATTTTGGTGTGTTTATTTTGGGGAAAATGCTCATAGTAGAGTCATTAATGGTTGAGTTGTTTAAACCACCATTAGATACAAAATTTTAACTTTTGTTGATGATTGGTTTGATGAATTTCTTCATGTTTTGGCCCTGCATGTTTGGAATATGCAGGTGTTGCAACTTATTCACAATATTGGTATCTTGGAGCGATTGAATTATTATATGAATTCACTAGTTACTTCAAAATTGGACCATCATTAGCAATTTTATGATTTTGTGTGAGATCCCACTTTAGGGGGACTATAACTACCTTGTTGTTCTTATTTTATTAATATATCATCTTTCCTCATATATGGTTGGGTGTTGGAATTCTTGAAGATTTGAAAAAGGCATGCTATTTTATTTGTGGAGAGTAGAGAGTGGGGGTGGGTAGAAACACCATCTTCTACCTTTGAGGTAGAGCATAAAGGAGAATTACTTTGTGTATTGCACATGGTTTTAATCCATGAGTGATCTATGAAGTGGGCCTAACACACTAGGCCATTGGGATTATCATGGAGGTCACTAGTTAGGACTTGAATTGGGAGAACCAAAACATTACCAAATTAAATTAAAAAATGAACAATAGTTAGCGAAGTGGTTGGGAATATGTAAGAGGTGGTTTGGAACATCTTGAAAGACTCCAATCTAAAATTATATGTACTTTGACATGTTTGTCAATTGCATAAGGGGTGAATGAGTGAAAAAACATTTAGCACCAATAAATTAATAACTAGTAGAAAAAGCATTATTGGTAAAGCAACACAATCCTTTTGATACATGCATAAACTAGAATTTGAAATGTTTTCAAAGTTGGAATGCTTCACATGGGTGATTTTTGGACTTCTAGTGACCATGGAAGATTTTGAAATGTCTATATGAGTGGGTTTCATGATGTTTTGAAGGTTATATTTTAGGTACAAAATTTTGGCTATGCTTGTAAAAGGAGTTTCTTAGAGGTTGGACAAATTTTTCTCATGTATGAGGGCAAGGTAGGTGTGAAGGATAAGCATAAGTGTATTTTTAGGTTCCAATGTACCCATGGGGTTATATAGCACTTGTATAACCTATCATGGTAGGGGAATCTATCGTGTGAAATAGATGGTGCATCGAGACAAACCTTTCTTTTGCTTGGGGAATATTGGCACTAATCATTAGATACCACCATTATTGGGGTTGGAAAGCATCTTTGAGAGGGAGAGAACTTAAATTCTATTTGTGGGTTCAAACCTTGTATTGAATGAAATATCAAATATCTAGAAGAAAAGGTGGCTATTGAAATCATAGTTTACAATTTTGATATAGTGGCATGAGGCAAGACATTACACTCATCCTAGAGTTGGTTTTCTCCACTTTTATGGTTGTGTGTATGTCTCATTTTTGTGGAATGTTTTCTTTGTTATATGTGTTTTCATACATTTCTTTCACTCTAAGAATGTTAATGTCATTTCATTTATTGATATGATGTTTTATACTATGGGAAGAGTGTAATAATTTATTTTATAGTGAGGGTGAGAAGCATAACATTCAATTATTTATGGAATAAGTGGTATTAGAGCATAATATCATTCAAAAGAGGGTTGTGGATTTGGTATGCCACGTGAATCCTACAAATTTAAAATTAGTTCTAAAACTTGGACAAGGTAAAGAAGAGTCATGGAAAGTGAAGAGGAATCTATAATGAAGTGAGATTTAAGAATATTGAAAATTATGTGAGGATTTAATAAGGTGAGAAAATAGATTAATTAGAATCCATTCTAATTTGATCTAATAGAGAGGTTGGGGATGAAGAGAACTCAAGAATAAGATAGGGAGCTAGAAAATTTTGAACCAAAACAAGGATGACCATCAAAGAGTAGCTTCTTTAAGGTTGAAGCTAAAATAGATATTCAACCATATGATGGGGAAATTAGTGCTAAGAAGTTGGACTAATGGTTTTTGCAAATATAATTCTATTTTTGTCTTCACAAACTCATACTACACCAAAAAATATCCTTTGCATGACTCAAACGTGTAGGTAAAGTATTGACATGTATGAAATTTATGCATTATTGTTGGAATGTGTCATAAATGCTCCTATTTTGAAGTGGGATGACTTAAATATCTACTTGAGAAGTAGTTATATCTTTTTTTCCATGAGGAGGAGCTTGCATTATAGTGACAATAATTTTTAAAAGGCAAAGGTGAAATGTACAAGAGCACACAAGAAAATTTTGAAAGTGGGTTGTCTAATTGGGGGAAAGATGTCATAGAAAAAGAGGTATTAATGAAACACATTGGAGGACTTTGTGGGCACCTCAAACAACCTATTCTTATGAAAAACTTGAAGGACATTGATGAAGTGTGTGCCAAAGCACACTATCTTGAATTGGGTAAGAATAAAGTTGCTTCTTTCAAGAAAAGGAGTAAATAAAGATAGGGACATCAACAAGGAGTAACAAAAGTAATGAAAATACCATGGAAGCCCAAGAAAAAGGAAAATAATTTTGTTCAAAATATGGATAAAGCCATAGATAAAGGGAAATTCCATTGTTCGCATTTTAACAAGAATGGTCACTCAAAGGAGAGGTGTTGGAAACTTCACCTAAATTTTGCACTGTCATGGAAGAAGACACAAATACAACCTTTGTGAATAAAGGTAAGTAAATTTATTGTGATTTTTATTCTAATTATTTTATTTCTTCTGTGGTGTATAAATACTCTTGTATGGTTGGTGAAAGCTCTAGTTCCAAATAATAGGAGGAGCTCACAAAGCTTTTTCATATAAAATTAGAATTAAGGTTAGGAAGGTGCATTGTTTAATTGATACTTGCTCACATGTTAACACCATTTCACAAAAGCTAGTGGAAGAATTGCATTTCAAAATCCTAGAAAATTTGAAGTCCTAATGACTTGGATGGTTAAGGCAAGGCATGGATATAAGCATTAAGAAGCAATGCAAATTGAATTTTGGGGTTGATTTTGAGGATGAGATTTTGGTAGATGTGATTCCCTTGGATGTTATTTAGAGTCATTTTTGGTAGTGTATATTCATACATGATGGATGCAATTTATTTCCATAGATGAAACCAATATAGATTGTTACTTGATGGTGATTCATTCTATTTGAATGTTATGATTAAGAAGGCTAAAATCTCTATATTTAGCATCAATCTAGCCAAGAGGTTAAGTATTATGAGTAGAAAATTCATGTTTTTGATAGTTTGAAGTAAAGAGAAGCAACTTGGGGTGAATGTAAAATGATTACATGGTTTGCATACCTATCATTTATTCATGGAACCAAAAGGATTGTCATTGAGGAGCGGTATAGAGTGTGAAATTTAGTTATTACTAGATTGACATTTACCTAACATTGGGTTTTCTATATAAGGTGTAATTAAAGGAAAAGAGGTCAAGAATCAATTGAAGTAATTTTTGGAACAAGTGGTTATTAGATTGAGCACATCCTCTTGTAGTTATCCAAACATTATTATGTGAAAGGTTGGAAATTGATGTATGTGTGTGGATTACCAGAGCCTAAATTAAATAAATTAAAAATAGGTACTCATTGCCTTGCATAGATGAATTTCTTGATCAAATTCAACATGAATTATTTTATAAAGATTGATTTATAATTTGGATTATCATTAAGTGTAGATAAAAGAAGAGGATATACTTGAAAGATGATTTTTTTTTAAAATGGGATTGTTTGAGTAGCTTGTGTTACCATTCTAACTATACAATGCTTCAAATTTTATGTGTCTCATGAATGAGGTATTGAGGCCTTTGATGAAATCTTGTATATGTTAGAACATAGCGATACACTAAGGGGGGTGAATCAATATATCAACAAAAATTATCCAATTCGATTTTATCAACCAAACTTATTACTTCCTTAACCAGATAAAGTAACCAATGCAGGTCAAAAACACAAGTACGCAATCATAACACTAGATTTACGTGGAAAATCCTAGAAGGGAAAAGCCATGGTGAGAAAGTTGCTTGAAGATACTATCCAAATCCAGCCTCACAAATTAAAAATAGAGTTTACAAAAAATTTTATGGCTTCAACCAAAGGAATTTCACAACTCCCTACAAACAAAAAAACTTACAAAATGAGGCTACAACCTCTATACACAATACTTGATATAATTTATTGATCAATCACCATCATGACACTCTTCTTCCTTCAACTCACTACTTCTAGAACTTTGCTTAATAACCTTTGTTGCCTTCAACTTACTGCTTTCAACACTCTTCTTCACTTCACAAAAATACTATTGCCTTTGGTTCACTACCTTCAACACACTTCCTCACTTCTTTGCATACACACTCACTTTTTTCTACCTTCAACACACTGATTTCAACACGTTACACACATTACACTGCCTTTAGGTCAATTCTTTCAACATATTTTACCCTTTTTTTAAATCCTTCCAAGCTACTTGATCACAAACTTGATCTTCCATTTATATTCGATGTAAGCTTCAAAAAGCTTCTCCTTGTCAACCAGAATGAAATGTATGACATAAAATGTGCAATGGTCATAATAAGTCAACTCTAAAAAATCCACATGAAGAGAGAATAAAATGTGTTTCACACCAGGAGATAAGGACCAATACTACCTTAGCATACATTCCCACATTGGTGTACACTTCAAAGATTTTGCACAAACACTTCAACATTCCAAGTCGGCCCAACAAACACTTAACCTTCCACACATTAGCTCCAAACCAAAGGTGGTACCAGAGAGATCAAACAACAACATGCAAATCACTTTACAAGAGGTATATGATATTGAAAAATATTTTTATAAACTTTCTTCACAACTTCATGCTACTTTATATTGGTGTAAGCAAGCAGACACAAAGGCCAACATCTCTTACAAACCTAGAAAACATAGTCTTGAGAGAAAAATTAAAACCCGACTTGTGTTTCACCACAACACTTGAAACTTGAAATGAGAAAACATATAGAAAATTTGAACTCATCTCCCAAACCGTAAGAATACATCAAATGCAAAGAAATGCAGAGCATTTATTTTAACTTTCTTGACTGCAACAACATAGTTTTCACTCTATTAGCTTTTAAAACTTCTACAGTAACTTTCATCCACTAAAAACATGAACATACATGCTTCAAAATTTTCGCTGTCTAACTTCCAAACTGCAAGGCCATATCTTCAAATGCAGATGAATAAAAAAAATTCTCTTGAGCTACATCAATACAACTTCTCGAGCCATAAATTACATGAAAACCTTTTATACATTCTTTTATATCATATACAATTTTTACATCAAGAGATAGAGAATAAAATCATTCTCAACATTATAGACCACAATTACAAAATTCTTCATCAACATGATGAAATCACAACTTCACAACACTTCTAATCATCACAAAAATTGTATCCACAATACCACTTTGTTGACATCAATGATAACACCTATAACAATATCCATTCTATTGACATCAATGACAACATCTGTAACCGTATAATTATTTATCTAGATGAGCTTTTAGTTTCTAATAAATCAAATCAAAAGCATATTTACATTTAAAGAAAATATTAAAAAACTTGAAAGATAATTGGTAATTTTTGAATGAAAAGAAATGTGAGTTTTTTAAAACATCTCTAGTTTATTTAGGTCATATGGATGACAATGTTGAATGTGAGAATTGATCATTAAAATTTAAAGGTTATAATGAAATGGCCAAAGCCCAATTCACCTATTGAAACATATAGTTTTTTTGGATTAGCCCAATAATTCTAGAAATTTTTGAAGTCATCTTCATATGTGGCTGTCCCATTGAATGTCGCCATGGGTAATGATAATAAATTTAAATGAGGTAGAAATAAACAATGTGTTTTCAGTGATTTGAACAAGAGAATAATCTCAATGTCAATCATGGTATTTCCAAATTTACAACAACCTTTTGAAGTGGAGATATATGTGTGATTATTTCATGTGATTTATTTTACTCCAAGGAGGTAGATTTGTTTGCTATCACTCAAAAATATCTAAAGTGAATGCGTTGAACTATAGTCATACAACAAATAATTATACTCATTGGTTTCAAAAATTAAAAAATCGAATCATTATTTAATTAGAAAGTATATTATTTTTCATATCAACCATCATCCATTACAATATCTATAAACTTGGACCAAATTATAATAGACATGCTACTATAAATGGATGCAATTTTATAATAATTGCACCTAGTGATTAAATATAAGTATGGGGTTACTAATAAATCGGTAGATATTATTTCTACATTGTAACTTATTGCAATAAAATGTACATTGGAAATTCTTGAACTATTTATCAAAAGATCCAATGAAGTATATAAATTAGCTACTTAAGATAATAACGAAAAATTTGAGATTAAGCTTGATTTTTTACCTTATAGATCATCTTTATATAATCAAGCAAATTGTGTGTGTTAAAATAATGAATAATTATTTTCATAGTGGAATCACATACCTCACAAGTGATTGGTCATTTTTGAGTGACTAAAATAGTTACAAACTTTCAACACTAATCTATTGGTTGCATTTTTAGGTGGATGTTGTAAGGTTTATAAGAGGTTGCTAGTTGTGTTCCATATTGTAGTGTAGGAAAATGCATACCCTTGCATTTTCACACTGTTTTGGGCTCGCCTTGTTTTATTTATCCTTATTTATGTCTTAATTGGTCATATTCTACATCCACAAGTCTTATGAATTACATATTTTTTTGGCCAATCCCGAAAAACATCAATGGATAAATGATAATTTAATGATTTTGGTTGTGTTTCACTAGTTTTTAGACTAGGACTAATAAGACACCTAGGGCATCTTTGTCCTCCAAAGGTCTTGGGACCCTGATTTCAAGTGCACCTTAGATGGGTCCCTTTTTGGAGTTTGTGCCCCAAGTTTCATGCCTCGAGACTAAGACGCATCCTAGGGAATCTTAGTCCCCTTAAGGTATTTTTGGGATTTAGTTTCAAATTCTAGTGGGATTTAGCCTCCTTTATTTAATTAATTCATATTTTGGCTTGTTTTGGTGTAATTTTGGGATATTAAGCATGGATAAGTATAAATAAAAGGTTCATTAATTCATTTCTATCCAATACTTTTGTGAGATCATTCCTAATAGCATAATTGAGTTCACAAGAGCATTCAAGGGCAATTCATCAAGAATTTTGAGCCATCATCAAGATTCAAGCATCATATCAAAGATATTTTTGCATCATATTTATTTTTGGGCTAAATTTGTGATGTAGGGTTTATGATTCAAGCAAGTGTTTCATTCAAGTTCAAAATCATTCAAGAAAGAGTCAAGAGCCACATCCATTGCAACCATCTCAAGCATATTTGCAGATTTCATAACAAGGGTTTGGTGAGTTGCAACATAGCATTTTGTTCATTTATCATTTCCCTTCATCATTTCAAGGTTTAATTACCAACAAGGGATTTTACCAAGGTAAACCCCCATTTACTAACAATCAACAAGTTTTTCCTTCCTTGCATGCTTGTGATTAAAAAATTAGGTTGAAGACTTGAAGATCATTAAGAGGTCAAAGTTGCAAAGTTGCATTACAAATTTATCATCTTCACAGAAACTCACCTACATGCCAAATCTGGAAGTTTCAGAACCTGAGATCAGAGAAGAAGGAAGTGTAAATATTAAGCCTCAAGATCACATTCTAAAATTGCAGAAATTTAGATCAAGACTAAGAAGACAATAAGGGAATCTTAGTCCTCCTAGAGGAATTTTACAAAGATTCTTTCAGATCTTGTTCTGACATCCGAAGATTCAACATCTACCCTGAAAAACAACAACAAGAATAATAAGATAATAAGGGTGTTTTAGTCCTCCATAACATATTTTGACAACATTTTCACATTTCTAGAATCCTCGTCACATTTCCAAACTTCCTAGGTACACATATCCTAACTTCTTGTTGCATAATTTCATCATTTGCATCCTTCATTTAGTTTGTATTATTAAGTTTTGTGATTTGAATGCTAAGTTGTATTTTTCAAGATTTTGCTTGGTGGTGAACCCCTCAAAGCTTAAAGAACTCCCTCTTAGGTCTTCCCTATTGAGAATTGACTCACCCTTTGGGTTGATAGTCAATCCAATTTGGGATCCTAGGAAATTATTGAATGACCTAAGGAACAATAGGGGCACTTCAACCCCCCTATTTTCTTTACAGTTCATTTTGGTGAGCCCAACATTTTAGAGCATTCATTTTCTGATTTGGAGTTCATTAAATTCCTAGATCTAGGTTGCATTCATTCTTTCATTTCATCTTGCATTAGTGAAAGTGCATATAGGTTGCATTTTTTCTTTCTTACATCATATTATCTCATTGAAAAATTGAAAAGTATATTGTTACTCATCTTAATTGTATTTAGGAACATTGTTATTGCATCCAAAATTGAAAAAAATGCATTCAATCTTGCATCCAATTACTTGTCATTAGTTACTTTTTCTTGCATTAATTTGCACATTTTCCTGTTTCTGAACATCAAGTCCCTGGGTAGGCAACCTGTGAACACTGTAAACAATCCAAAATATTTTATTTTTATGACAAAAACCTCTGCTAAGACTAGAATGCCCTTCTTGGCGTCTTAGTCTCTCTCAGGGTTTTTAACTCAAAATTTAGTCTTTGTTGTTTTCTTTTTGTTCCACTTTCTAGAACCTCAAAATATCACCAGTAGGACCAATATGCCCATACTGACATCTTAGTCCCTATTGAATTTGTTTCCAATGTTTAGGATTTGAAACTACTTTTCTGTGCTTTTATTGGTTGCCTTCAATTTTTCGTTTCAATTTATAGAATTGTTGTTATTCCAATTTCTTTCATTTCAAGTGTATTTTTTCCATCTTGCATCATGGATATGTGCTTTGGAAAGCTTTGGATGTCTTTGAAATATTTGGTAGATGTGTCAAGTTGTGCTTTCAAAAATGACCCTAATGAAATTGAACTTATTCATGCTCACACAACTCCTAATGCATGTCCTTGTGATGTTGACGTCATTAGAGAAGATGATGACATCATGAATATGTTCCTAAATGATTCTTAACAACCTTGAAGATAATTCATCCTTTTATCCATCCATGAAACAACCAAATCCACCTACAATACAACCTCTTGAGATGTTTGGTTACTTACATCCCAAAACTGAAATAAAAGTTGAACCTAAGTTCCCTACAATGGGTGAACCTAGCTCTTCTAAAAAATAAAATACTCAACCATCATATGATAACAAAGTAACAAACACTTCAATCAATCTAGAAGAAACATATGGAAAAGGATCTACAATCTTGACTAAACAAGGATGTTATACAACAAGTGGGCATGAAATTCATCAACTCCTAGAGCAAATACCAACTAATGAAAACACAAAGGGGTTAGGATATCAAGATCTCCCTCACAACATATGTGTTCCTAAAGAACACCTAAGGCTTCATAGTGATGGTACAATGATCTTTGATTCCCCCCTAATATGAATGTCCTTCTTCCTAAAGAACAAAAAATGATTCATAACAATGACAAGGATGATAGGATCATCTCAAGTACTCCTCCTCAACCTTCAACTTGATAAATTGGTGACTCTAGACCTTACAAGCTCAAACCATTCATACATACTCAAAAAAAAATTGAACAAAAGTTGGAACACCTTATACACACAAGCCAGCCTTAATTACCACCTCCTACTAGAAGAAAACTTCCTAAAGATAACATGAAGTATTGTGCATACCATTGAACTCTCAGACATCTTATTGATGAATTTCATACTTTAATAAGGATCCTTCAACAATTTGACATCATAGAAATAATCCCTTAATGCGGGATCCTGAAGCCCCTTATCATGTAATAGTTGTAGAACATTCTATTCTCACTATTGCATGATAATTTCTCATCACCTACCCCGGCTCATTATCTTTGATGGTGTATGTTTGTGATCTAGTTATTGCTTCATATATCATCCACAAGCTTGTTCCTTTGTGCTTATGTTGGTTTTCCATAGGATCTTGATCTTGGGGGCTTAGCCACCCTCTTGGTCATTTTCATCCTATCTTACTAACATTTGTGCATTTGAACCCCCTTGATTGCGTGGTTGAATACTTTAGTGTGAGTTTGAAGAAATTTCATCTTCTCACTAAAGTGGGGGCTAAATGTAGTGTAGGAAAATGCATACCCTTGTATTTTCACACTTGTTTGGGCCTGCCTTGTTTTATTTATCCTTATTTATGTCTTAATTGGTCCTATTTTGCATCCACAAACCTTATGAATTACATATTTTTTTCGCTAATCCTAACAAACATCAATCAATAAATGATAATTAAATGATTATGGTTGTGTGTCCCTAATTTTTGGACTAGGGCTAATAAGACACCTAGGGCATCTTTGTCCCCCAAAGGTCTTGGGACCCTGATTTTAAGTACACCTTAGATGGGCCACTTTTTGGAGTCTGTGCTCCAAGTTTCATGCCTCGGGACTAAGACGCCACCTAGGGCATATTAGTACCCCTTAAGGTATTTTTGGGGTTTAATTTCAAATTTTGGTAGGATTTACCCTCCTTTGTTTAATGAATTCATATGTCCACTTGGTGTGGTGTAATTTCGGGATATTAAGAATGGATAAGTATAAATACAAGGTTTATTCATTAATTTCTATCCAAGAATTTTGTGAGAGAATTCCTAATAGCATAATTGAGTTCAAAAGAGCATTCAAGAGCAATTCATCAAGCATTTGGAGCCATCATCAAGATTCAATCATCATATCAAAGATATTGTTGCATCATGTTTGTTTTTGTGCTAACATTTGTGATGTAGGGTTTATGATTCAAGCAAATTTTTAATTCAAGTTCAAAATTATTCAAGCAAGAGTCAAGAGCCACATCCATTGCAGCCATCTCAAGCATATTTTCAAATTTCATAACAAGGGTTTGGTGAGTTGCAACATAGCATTTTTTTCATTCATCATTTCCCTTCATCATTTCTATTTCATTTCAAGGTTTAATTACCAACAAGGGGTTTGACCAAGGAAAACCCCCATTTACTAACAATCAACAAGTTTTCCCTTGCTTGCATGCTTGTGATGGCATATTTAGGTTGAATACTTGAAGATCATTTGGAGTGCAAAGTTGCATAACAAAGTTTTCATCTTCACAAAAACTCACCTACAAACCAGATCTGCAAGTTTCAAAACCTAAGATCAAAGAAGAAGGATGTGAAAATATCAAGCCTCAAGATCACATTCTGAAATTGCAAGAATTTAGATCGAGACTAAGAAGATAGTAAGGGTGTCTTAGTCCTCTTGGAGGAATTTTGTAGAGATTCTTTCAGACCCTGTTCCGACATTCGAAGATTTCACATTTGCCCCGAAAAATAATAGCAGGACTAATAAGATAGTAAGGGTTTCTTATTCCTCCATAGCATATTTTGATAACATTTTCACATTTTTAGGATTCTCAACATATTTCCAGACTTCCCAGGTACACATATCCTAACTTCCTATTGCATAATTTCATCATTTGCATCCTTCATTTAGCTTATATTATTAGGTTTTGTGAGTTGAATGCTAAGTTGTCTTTTCCAAGATTTTGCTTGGTGGTGAACCCCTCAAAGCTTAAAGAACCCCCTCCTAGGTCTTCCCTATTGATAATTGACTCACCCTTTGGGTTGATAGTTAATTCAATTTGAGATCCTAGGTCATTATTGAATGACCTAAGGAATAATAGGGGCACTTCAACCCTCCTATTTTCTTTATGGTTCACATATGTATGCCCAGTAATATAAAATTGGGGCCATATCAACCATTACTAATACCCGCATGGCAATGGAAGAGCATAAGTTTAGATTTTATAAGTGAATTGTTGAAAATAAAGTGTGGTTATGACTACATTTCTATCATTGTAGATTATTTTTTAAAGATATGAAAGTTATTTGCTTGCAAGAAAATATTAAGAGGAAGTGATGCAACAAATTTTATTTTAAAAAATATATGGAATCATTTAATTATTCCAAAAATAATTATTTCTAATTGTGATGTGATATTTTTTAGCAAATTTTGGTGCACAATGTGGAGTAATATATAAAAAAATAAACTTGGTCAATTTCATCTTAGGATAGATGCAAAAGTAAAAGTGTCCAAGTAAACATCAATACAAATTTTCTAAGAGTAAAAATAGAGCTATTCAAGAGGATGGGATAAAAAATTAGCTTATAATTAGTACTCTTATAATAGAGCAATTCATTCGTCCAATTATCTATCCCTTTTGAAACATGTTTTTTCTATTTACCACCAAGCCTATTTGATGTTTTCCTTAGATAGTCAAAGGATGGGAAAGAAAAGGAGGATAAAGAGATGGATAGGGTAGAAAAATGAATCGAAGCACGATGTAATTCTCAACAAAAAGGTATAATACAATCGATGAAGTGAATGTGAGGTAATGTTGAATGAAAATAGAGTGCTATTGAAAACCAAGCCAAAATGGGTTTCTAGAGGTGGCATAGAAAATAAATTCCCATATTTTATTAGCCCCTAAGATTTTTTGGGTCAAAATCCTCCTGATGAGGAAGTAGTGTATGATTCGTTAAGTGGGTCAAATATGTTGGAGCACTAGGGTCAACATGATGGTCATTAGTTACAACTTGAATTGAGAGAACCAAATTGACAACAAATTGAATGAAATAAAATGAACCAAAATTAATAAAGTAGTTGGGAATATGTTAGAGGTGGTTTAGAACATATTCCACAACTTTGATCTAGTTTGTTGACATTGGATGTATGTGGAAATGAAAAAATTGATGTGTTTTATGATTACACAAATGAAAAACTCATAGTTCATCCTTGTGAACACATGCTTAATATCATGAAGATGAATTTTATACTAATGAATTGATAAGTAGTGTTGAACTCATTAAGGTAAAGTGAAAAACTCTTTTTGATGAGGATAAAAGCTAGAAATTGAAAGGCTTTTGAAGTTGGAATGATTCAAATGGGTGTATTTCAATTTTCCATTGGCCATGGTAGATAAGGAGATGTATATATGATTATTTTTCATGATGTTTTAAAGATTATCTCTTGGTACAAACCTTTGGTTGTGATTGTAGAAGGAGATTGGAAATATTTTTCTCAGGTTTAGAAGTTGAGAAGGTGCAAAGGAGTAACATAGGTATGTTTTGTATGTTCCAAGCTGGTTATGCTATCTCGACAACTAGAATAAGGAGGGTGACTCTCCATCAGTAACAACTATAGGAGGGAGGAGAGTGTTCAACCAGATCCATCAAAGTTATGCTCCATCTCAATATTAGAGTTACCCCATCGACCTGAGGAATATAGGGAAGTCATGAAGCATTGGGGAAGAGGGGTTGAATCTTAGTTGATACATGGCTATAACCCTAGGGAAAATCTATTGCTCTGGGGTCCTATCTGGGGTGAAGAAGGATGGACAACCAGGTAGATTTCATTAGGGAGTTATAGCCCTCAGGAGTTCAACTAATCTAGCTCCTTCAACTAGTTGAATCGGAATTCAACGTTGTTGCTAATCGTGTGGAAGGATAATCACTACGTTTATCCAATATCCTCCTCTCTGGTTCAATCAACGAGCATGCTAGGAAGGAATCAGAGTCAGAAGGAACTCATTAATAAACTCTGACAACCCTCGTTTCTCAAAATCTAGTTCATTCCACCAAGTTCAGGAAAGTCAAATTAGGAAGGCTAGACAATATCTATCTATTTGTTGAGTGGGCTCCAGTTCATTTAGCTTTCTTTCTCCATACAAGTAGCCCATTTACCATTCTCACCTTTGGTTGGTGGGGTTTTCTCATCCCCTAGATTAGTTGAACACCCACACGGGTTGCCAGCCTCAAATTCTACGAGCCCTATCCTTCCACCGAGAATTCTCCTCGAAGAACTCCTCATTTTGCATGATCTTCATCTGATTGAACTTTCCTTCCAACCAACCGGAATAGCTAGTTTCTTTAGCTCTTGAATTATGCTCCTCCTAAGTTTTGGAACTCCTTTCTCGTTAACTTCAGCTTCATTATAGAGTTGAGCTCCATCATAGTTGTTGAGGGACATAACCAACCAAATGAGTTGGAACTAGCCAAATTCTCACCCACCTCTCGTTCTCGATCTCCGCGGGGTAGTTACCCATCCTGATAGTTGATTTGTCCTCCCATTACCCAAGAATTATAGCATAGCTATTTTCTTGAAATCCTATTATACTATCGGTTGGTCTAACTAGTCTACTCCCTACCTCCCTTCTTCATTAGGGTAGTCCCGACTATCATGGAGCACCATCAGTTGAACTATCCAAAGCCAATTCATTATCCACCGGGGCAAGACCCCACCACCAAGGCTACACCCACCGCCCTAAGGCATATCGACTATCCTCCCACTTTAAGACAAATAGGTCGGTCCAACCCCACCATCCCATTTTTCTTAGGGCCTGATGAACCCTTAAAATAGAGGGCATCCACGACCCTTAAAATAGTAGGGCAGGTGGGAGGGAATTATAGGCTTATCCTAGTAGGCTGATTAATTACAATTGGGGTTTTCCCCTTGTTCAATTACCATCTATCAAGGTTATCAGTTGAGAAACGTGGGTGGGAGTTCACCAAGACATTTTATTCAAGCACTCACATCTTTCCATCAGATCCAAGGAGTTGCATCCATCCTAAATTATTTGTTGTTGTTGTTTCTTTCTTTCCATCAGTTGAGCATGCTTTCATTCTCTTCCTGGGGCGGTTATCGATTAAGGTGTAAAGGAGTAACATACGTATGTTTCATATGTTTTGGGTGATGTAACACTTGTATAACTTATGATATAGTGGCACTAGTAAGGAAATTACACCTTTCGTATATTTTTATTCTATTTAACAATTTCTACATTTGTATGATTGCATGCATGTCTCATTTTCATAGTATGTTTATTATATGTGTTTCCATATGTTTCCTATATTCTAATAATGTTTAATAACATGGTAATTTTTTATTGGTGAGAATTAAAATAATTTCATTCAAATTTATATAGATCATTGAGTTGAAGTGTTCTTTCAAATTTCCTCATATTGTTATGGAAATTGCTCATGCTTTCAAAGATATGTTTTTGATTAAGTAAATTGGTTTTGAAGGGACCAAAAACCCCATACATTAGATGAAACATATCTAAGCATGTAAAAAAATCACAAAATGAAGAAAAAATAGCTATGACTAAGTTTCCAACAAGAATCAATACAATTTCAACCAAGTTGTTTAGCGCAAAAGAGTGCCTAGGGATCCAACCTAAACAATGTTGGACCCTAGACCCTATTTAAATAGTCTCACACACTTAACTTTGGTGTGTGATTGGTAGATAGTTTTAGGAAGATTTTTCCCTTGTATAATTATCTATGAAAATACAACAACCAAACCCTTAGACCTAGGAAAAGGGGGTATTCCCCCTCAAAGATCCCATCCATGAGCATGACCAAATCAATAAAATGTCTAGCTAGTGTTTCCAATCATTGATCAATATCCTAAAATATGCTATCTACAATGAGGTTAATTTATTTATGATGCACTAAGTGCTCATATATTGCTTTTGTCCATATCATTGATGTTAATGTGGATGAGACTCTTAGTTCCTTGTTGAGGGTTATTCGATAATGTATTTTGAAGTCCTTTTAAGAAGAGTTGTGGATGTTTCGGGATACCATTTAGTTGAGGATTCGTAGGAGTACAATAAGACACAAAATATCTATGACTCCATTTTATGAAGAAAGATGGATAATACTTTGAATTGCAAGAATTGCTTGGAGTACCCAAAGTTGCCCATTTTAGAACATTTCTTCAGCCCTGCCAAGTTGATTTTTGTGGGAGATGTTAGAGATTAGAAATCCTACCTTGATTTTCTAATGTCATGGTATACCATCTAGTTATATGTATAACTTGCATGTGTTGATGATCTTATAGGTTTTATGGCGTTACAATGTAATTTTCACTTATTATTGTATTATACATTGAGATAATGAATGAATGGATTTTACTATGTTTACTTCATATGTCGAGGGGTCTATAAATAGAGGCAATACCTCCCACCTTATTAATCACTTTTATATTTATGTATTTAATATTGTAAAATTATTTTCTTTGGTGTCTTTTTCACTACCACATTGGTGATGTTTCATATATTATTAGAGTTTACCACTTGATTGACTATGAACTTGCTTCATTAATTTTATAATATCTCTTACTATCATGGTTTACCTTCTTAAGTACACTTCAATTTTCCACACAAATGTAGTGTTTGGTTTTTGTATGTTCAACATGTAAATTTTTCCACTTAGTTGTGTTATATATTCTGATAATGTTATGTACTAGTTTGGATTGACCTACCATATATTATGGATATAAGTTTCATAAGATATACATAAAGAAAAAACCACTATTTTATTTTGTTTCAGGGTTAGTCATTGAGTGAAGTTTATTATCATGGATGTAGTTAGGAGGTTGTATTAATACCTTTATTTTATTATTTTAGATGCCAGTCAATGATCCTCATAATATATGAATGATTTTTTTGTACAAATTACTCTATAATAATTAAGGGATGTAGAAGGATTTGTTGTAATCATTTCTATTGATATCATTTGTTAGATGTGAATTCTCTTGCTTAGAATGGTCTTCATATAATATGCATAAGGCCCTTGAGGCTAGAGTATTTTGTACCCCCACATTTTATGACCGATAATGATGCTAACTAAATTTTACATACACTTTAGTGTTTCATTTATTTAAATATATACATAAAAATGAAACAATCATCTTTCAATGATTCCAATGTGAATATAAATGGAGATATGAATTAAATTGACGAAAGAACACTTTATATTTTTCACAAAATTGCACACAGTGTTGTTAATACATACTTCAATCCTTGACAAGAGTCAAGATTTTCAACACTCCATTTTAGTGGCAATAACTACTTTATTTACAAACATGCTAGAAAATTTGCAAATAAAAATTCAAGTGAAAAGAAATTTGAAATATGAAGTGCAAACAATTGAATACTAAATTGTGAATTCCAAAATGAAAACCTTAAATGGTTGCAATACACAAATTGTAAATATTAATTTTTTTATAATGAATAATTCCAAATATATTTACAATAAAATTTATTCAAGATAGTCTTACTTGTGTACCAAATTAAGTTATTAAAAGAAAAGCATAAAAATCATAACCATAACATCAAAATATGCATAAATTGGAAGCAATCAAAATTCTTCATACCCATTAGAAAATTGTATAATAGAAATGTCTCATCTATACACTTTAAATCAGAGTAACAAGTTATAGAAGGTGTTGGTGATTTGAGTTGTAGGCCCCAAATCCCTAAGGTCTAATAAATTTCCAGGTGTCAGGGGTGTCAAACTTGGGAAAATTACTGTAAGGAAGCTAAGGTAGCAGAATAACTTCCTACACTAATCTTGAGAGGAGAATAATGCAAATTTTTTATAGATCTTTAACAGTTATAGAAACTTAAATAGAAATAAACATAAATATCATGCATACCACAAAATAGTGATTTACATTGGGAAAACCCTTTAAGGGGAAAAACCCCATGCTCCAAAAGTTGCCCAATATATTATTCAAAAATCACAAAGATTACAATATACTTGCAAAGCAAGCTTCTCACAGGAGTATCACCACTTAGGGATCCAAAGACAACACAATTGCTATTAGAATCTCATAATACATCACCGTCTCTCTACTGTAGTCATAATACAACACAACTACTATGTCGGCCATTTTCTTGAAAAAAAATAAAAATTCTTTACATGCATCCCACTCCCCCCCTTGATTCCATTGTATATTACACCTATTGGTGTAACTAGGAAATATATATATATATTCATATCTATATATCCTATAAAAAATAACCTTTATATAATTGCAAGGTTGAGACACATTTTCCCAACAAATCTCCCACTCGCCAAATACCTTGCAAGAGCAATGGGAAGGAGTAAACATTGTCTCTTAATTGCTAGGGTGTGAAAGGCCCATAGTATCTAAACACCATCTGAACTTCTTTGTGCTCATAGGCTTAGTTAAAGAATCAACAACATTCATCAAAGTCTCTACCTTAACCAACTTTACCCTACCATCTTTGACCATATATCGAACAAAATGATATTGTACATCAGTGTGCTTGGTCTTGGCATGAAATGTCAGGTTCTTGGCTAGACATATTACACTATGACTATCACAATAAATTTCCACTGCACCTTGATTTATTCCAATATATGAACACATTATCTTAAGCCAAATGACTTCTTTACAAGCACAAGTAGTTGTCATATACTCAGCTGTAGTAGTGGATGAAGCAGCCATGACCTATCACTTACTCATCCAACTGATTGCACCACCAAATAAAGTAAACACATAAGCACTGTTGGATCATCTACTATCGATATCACCTGACCAGTCTGAATCCACATAACCATGAATATCAAGGGAAATTTCATCTTCAGTCACATTACTATGATAACACAAGGAATAATTTGAGGTACCACACAAATATTTTAAGACCCTTTTAATTGCATCCTAATTAACTCTACCAAGATTAGACATATATCTAGAAAGAACTCCCACTGTTTGGGAAATGTTTGGTTTAGTACAAACCATAACATACATTAAAATTCCAACTACACTCTGGTAAGGCACTCTGCTCATGTCTTTCATCTCTAATGGGGATGGACAATCTGAAATAGATAACTTTGTTCCAGCTAGAACAGGAACACACAATGGTCTACAATCTTGCATGTTAAATCTCTGTAAAATTGAATTGACATACTTACTTTGGCCAAGTCATAGCTTTCTATTTAATTTATTTCTTTTAATTTCCATCCCAAGAATGTGTCTACTTGCACCAAGGTCTTTCATTTCAAATTTAGCAGCAAGTTGAGATTTTAGTTCTAAAATTGTACCTTTCCCTTTGCCAATAAATAACATATCATCAACATATAATGCAATAAATAGGAAATGATCACCATAAATTTTATAGTAAACACAATGATCTGATAGAATTCTCAAATCCCAAACTCAACACATATGTGTCAAATTTTTGGTACCACGTCCTAGGACTCTATTTTAAGCCATACACAAATTTCTTCAATTTGCAAACCAGCTTACTTTTACCTTTCACCACATAGTGCTTTGGTCGTGTCATATAAATATCCTCCTCCAAGTCACCATGAATGAAAGCATCTTTCACATCCATTTTCTCAACCTCTAAATCATAAGTAGTAGCAATAGAAAGAAAAAATATAATGAATGTCATTTTTGTAACAAGAGAGAATATCTCACCATAATCAACACCCTCAACTTGAGAGTAACCTTTTGCAACCAACCTTCATTTGTACTTATCAATACCTCCATCTAAACCAGTATTTTTCTTGAACACCCATTTACAGCCAGCAGGTTTTTGTCCTTCAGGCAATGGTACAAGATCCCATGCATCATTCTTTTCCAAAGATACCATTTCTTCATCCATAAAAATCTTCTAGGATTCTGCATCATTCATACGTAATGCCTCTTCTATAGATTTAGGTTCATCCATGTTAGTATTCAAAGCAAGAATACATCTGCAAGAATCAGGTGTATACCTTTCAGGTGGTTGTCTATCCCTTGTATATCTATGGGCAAGTTGAGTTGGAGGTTCTTCCTCCTCTTCAAAAGATTTAGAGCTAGATGAGCTCTCCTCAACTTCTTGTCTATCCATGGGCCTCGATTCAACTTTCTCAGGTGTAGAAGGAAATTGAACCACATATTCCTATTTACTTTGTTTTGGCTGCAACATAACAAAAGAAGGCTTAGGTTCTCTAAAAATAACACTTCTACTATGTATTACCTTCTATGCAACAAGATCCAAAAGCTTGTATCCTTTCACACCATAACTGTATCCACTAAAGATACATTTCACAACCTTGTTCTCCAACTTTGTTTGATTATCCTTTGGCACATGTGCATATGCCTCACAACCAAAAACTCTAAGATGTCTTAACGAAGGCTTGCAGCTTGACCATGCTTCTATAGGCATCTTATCAACAAGAGCTGATGTAGGAGACCTATTAATCAAGTAGAAGGCAGTGGCAATAGCTTCAACCCAAAACCTTTGTTCTAGGTCAACACCACTTAGCATACTCCCAGCCTTCTCCATTAGTGTCCTATTCATTCTTTCTACAACTCCATTCTGTTGTGGGGAATACAAATTTGTCTTTTGTCCATGAATACCACAATCTATCAAAATCATTAGAGAAAAATTCACCACCATTATCAGTCCTCAAACATTTTATTTTCTTTCGAGTCTATAACTCAACCATTGCTTTAAATTCTTTAAATTGACTGAAATTTTTAGATTTATTGTTTAGAAAATATACCCTTGTCCTTCTACTATAATCATCAATAAATGAAACATAATTTTTGGATTTACCAACCGAAGGGACATTTACAAGACTAAACACATCATAATGAATAAGATCCAATACACCACAATATTTATGAGAACTCAAGTAAAACTGAACATTGTTTTGTTTTCCATAAATGCAATGCTCACAAAAATCAAATTCAAGATTACAATCAGACAAACCTTCAACAAGGTTTTTATTTTTGAAGGTCCTTAGACCCTTTTCTCCAATGTGGCCAAGTCTCTAGTGCCATAACATAGTTTTCTCTACAAGTAACTTTGATTCAAAAGAAAGAGCACCCTTGGGTACCCAAAATCCATGACCATTTGCTAAAGGTGAAACCCTCACTTCTTCCATAGACTTGCTTTTCACATAAGTACTATTGCACTCAACAATGCATGCATCCAAATTATACAATGTGCCATATCTGACACCTCTAGCAATCAGCATAGAGCCTCTAACCATCCTGCATCCTACATCAAAAAATACTACCTGCACACCCACATCTATTAGTTTTCTCATAGATAACAAATTTCATGATAATCCAGGGATATGCAGCACACCATTAGTCCTTTTTACTCTACCATCAGGAAATTTGGTTTTAAATTTACCACGATGAACAATGTCTAAATGAGAATCATCACCCAAGTACACCTTACCTCCATCAAATTCTTCGTATTTAGAAAACCAATCTCTATTAAAGGTCATATGAAAAGATGCACCCGAGTCAATTAACCATCCATCATTACTTGCATGAGTTTCCAAAGCTGCAATGAATGTGTTGCCATCTTCCTTCTCGAACTCAAAATCAAAATCGAATTTATTATTTTTCTTCTTTGCATTCCTTACAAACATGTCCAGGATTACCACAGTTTCAACAAATAACTTTGGAATTTCCAAGAGATTTAGTCTCCCCCTGGACTTGGATTTGTCAAGCTTCTCATTCTTCTTGCCTTTTTCCTTAGGTCTTCCATTAACATTTAGGGCCTCCTTGGAAGTGATGGATACCTTCCTCCTCATCTCTTTAGAAAGCAAAGAACCCACCACATCTTCAGCCTTCAAAATAATAGTACTCCCAATAGCCATAACAAGAGAATCCCATGAATCAGGAAAAGAACAAAGAAAGATCTGACATTTCTCCTCCTCATCCATTTGACACCAACTAATGCCAATTGAGGGCACCAACATATTGAATACTTCCAAGTGGGTTTTGATTCGTCCACCCTCTTCCATTCTCAAGCAATACAATTTCTTCTTCAAGAAAATATTGTTCACTAAAGATTTGGCGTGATACATCTCACCAAGCTTCTTCCAGAGTTTTTGTGTAGAGATCTCCTCATGGAAATTAATTAAAATAGAGTCTACCAAACACAATCTGGTTAGGCCCTTGGCTTTACAGTCCATAACATCATATTGTGCAGCTTGAGTAGGATCTGCAGGCCTTGAAACATTCTCATCAACAACATCCCATAGATCTCAATCTATCAACAAATCCTCCATCTTTAGCTTCTACATTTCAAAATTATTTCTAGAAAATTTACCTACCTCTATTCTCCCTAATGAACTCACCATCTGAAAATTCCTGTAACAAGATCACAAAGTATCTTTTGCACAAGCTCCCACTCAAATTTGGATTAGTTCAAAAAACCCAACAACACACAACTGAAACCAAAGGTGATCAGGCTTTGATACCACTTGTAAGGAAGGTAAGGTAGAATAACAACTTCCTACATTAATCTTGAGAGGAGAATAATGTAAAAAATTTAGAGATCTTTAACAATTACAAAAACTTAAATATAAATATCATGCATACCACGACACAGTGATTTATGTGGGGAAAACCCTTTTGAGAGAAAAACCCCACACTCCAAAATTCACCCAATATATTATTCAAAAATCACAAAGATTACAATATACTTGTAGAGAAATCACAAAGATTACAATATACATTCTAGGGCAAGACAGGCCAACAAAAATATCTGCCATTAGATCTAAAGCCTAATAATTAATGGTCTAGATTTACAATGTATCACTTATTTAAAGTATGTTAGCCATTTTCTTGAATTTTTTAAAAAAAAATTCTTTACACACATCCCACTCTCCCCCCTTGATGCCATTGTATATTACACCTATCAGTGTAACTAGAAAATATATATATACATATATATTCATATATATCCTATCAACAATAACTTTTATATAATTGCATGGTTGAGACATATTTTACCAACAATTACCACAAACCTATCTTTAGGTTGGGAAATTAAGGACCAATGATTGAGAAGGGTAAAATATCCTTCACTTTTGGATTTGCAAGACCAAGGGGGTTCTCTTTAAGGTACTGAAATGAAGGAAAAAGGAGGAGATGGATAAGAGACCTAAGAATGTGATGTGAGATGAGGGACCAATGCCAAAAGAAAAAGGGGGTGTCCACCTAGTCACAAATCCACCTTTTCCATGTTCATTAGGAAGAGGGATAGTGCCACAAATGATTAGAATTGACTTACAACCCTCAAGGTGAGTCAACCCCAGATTTGGAAACTATGTTGCTAACTTCCTTATGACAAAAATGACTGAACAACAGTTTTGGGAGAAGAATAAAAAAAAATTTAACAATCAAACCTATGAGATATAACACTTAGAATATGAAGTATTATGATAACACTATCAAAAACAACAATTAACCAACAAATATGAGAAGATTAGGATGGTGTTTACCTAGCTCCAAAAGTGGGTTTCAAGCTTTGTTGAAGGACATATTCACTCAAGGGTGAATGGGTGAATGTACAGGGGTTTGAAAATTGTTTTTGCAGTCCTTAGATCCTGAATCTAAGCTTCTGATTCCACCAGGTTTGACTGTTAGAAAGCCAGAAATAAAACCTATAGGTGAGTTAATGTGTCTTGACAACTTTGACAACTTTGTGAAATTGCACTTTTGATCCAATTTTAGTCCTTCACTTACAAATATGCACATACAAAGAGAGGGGGAAAATGTCTTTATTTGGTGGATAACGGTTTTCCTTGGTCAAACCATATTTTGGTAATTAAACCTTGATAATGAAATAATGACAAAAAATGAAGGAATTAATGAATGAACAAAGCTTGTTACACCTCAACAAACCCTATAATGGTTGCCTATAGAGGACCAAAGTCTAACAAATCTCTCTAAGGATTGGATCTTGCATGAAATGGCTTGATTACTTGATAAATCTTGATTCTTGAATGCTTGCTTGAAACTTGAAACCTACATCACAATGTTAGCTCCAAAAACATATATGAACACACATAAATCTTGATATCATGATATGATCTTGAATGCTGAAATAAATGACTGATAAATCTGCTCTCTAATTTTCTTGACAATAATCTTTTCTCTTGTAGTTGATCTCTTGAAGTTCCAGGATTGCTTAACCTTTGAATTTGATAAAAAGACCTTGTATTTATAGGTGTTTCCTTAATTACCCAACAATTATACACCATAATTTGACCTTTTTCATTTAAATTTAGATCATTAGAATACCACCAAAAACATATTAAAAAATGGGATCTAAGACTTAAGGAGGACCCATTCACCCTAGGCCCTAAACCTAGAAAACACATTTTCCAAGATGTGTGATTAAGTGTATGCATTGATTAAATGTCGGGTTTCCTTTCACAAAATGAAATTAATTAGGCTTGTGAATTTGCATAATTGGGCCAATTAAAGGCTTAAACAAGTCTAATTAATTAAGGGGATGAAAATATAGTGTGAAAATATAAAGGTGTACATTTTTTCAACACTACAGGTACCAAATTGATGATTGAAACACTAAAAACTAACTTACAACAAACTATACCCACTGCACAGTGTATCCCAATATTGGTGTTACAATATGACTATTTACTAGTTTGGACATGTAAGGATGAGCACCTTATTAAGAAATGATATACCATATAAGTGTTAGGATGGGTGTCATTTACCTTGTAAACCTATGTTATTTTTATGTCTCCACGTTTCTTAGAAAGTTTCCTAGGGGACATGTGAGAAATGTATTTAATATTGACATATTGTAATTGCCTTTTCAAGAGGAAATTTAATGGTGGTGGAGGATACACATTGCTAGAAGATAAAATTTCCCCTCCTAGGTGTTCACATTAGTATTGTGAAGATTCTTGAGTGGGTCACCAATTTTGGAGAGAACACAGGTGTGTTGGTGTTTCCAATTGATTGTCAAGGTTTCTCTAAGGACTAGCTAAACCCTCTGCTCAAGAACCCTAAGTTAGTGGTCAATGAACAAGAGATAGATTTTATAGTAATTCTCTTCTACACTTTAGGCTCTACAAAACCAATGTGGGTTCCCCTTTTCATAACATCATTTGACTAATATAAATTCTTATAATGATGTCATAACAAATGATTATATTCACACAAATATTATAGAGGATGAGCTTGATTGGATAAATTATCTTCAAAACCCTCTATTAGCTCTGTATTTTTTGACCATGTGGATTGAGAATGAAATAATAAATTACAATAAAAGTAATTTTCAACTATTTTTGTTTGATTTTGCTTAATTTTAGGCCATCTGGATTAATTTAGCTAATTCCTTATCCATTATAGAGTCAAAAGATGAAATAAAATTCTCCCACAACAAACTAGCTATATGGATTTTTATAACCTCACTACATTACAATGAGAAACCAACAAAAGAGACTATACTATTACTCTACTTATGAATCCTTTGTTGGCCTTGTCGTTGCACCAAAAGATCGACCTATCAATTCCCGATACAAGCATCAATTAAGATCCACAAGAGGCGGTTAAACCATGTCATGAACCCGAAGGGAGATATTGGTGGTTAGTCCAACAATCCCCCCTTAGCGTCACCTGAGGGGTTTGAACCCGTGATCGGATTTGATACCAATTGTTGGCATTGTCGTTGCACCAAAATATCAACCTGCCAATTCCCGATACAAGCGTCAGTTAAGATCCACAGGAGGCAGTTAAACCATGTTGTGAACCTGAAGGGAGATGCTGGCGGTTAGTCCAACATCCTTATTGTAACAACAAAATCTTTAATGACTTAACTAAAATAAATTTTAATCTATTTCTTGAATAGAAGCCAACAATTAAATATTCATAACAACAAGTGTGGAATGAGAACCATGAATAATCCTTGATTTTTGAGATTCAAAATAAATTGTATTATAGTATGGATACAATAATAGCTTGACATACAATTTGAAGAAACAACAATGTTTGAGCTATCTATTATTATTATAGAGCATTACAAAACCTAATTCTATACAGACACTACAAAGACTAAGGAATCATGACACAAGGGAAGCAGCAAGCAAAAAGCCTCATTCAACGCTTAAGTCACTACAAGACAAAAATCAAGTGGTGACACTATTTACAAAGGAAAAACATAAATACAAAAAGAAGTAATCACTAAAAAAGTGGTTGGAGATTATGGAGCATTTATACTGGTGGATGGGCTTGATTTCTTCAAAATTGCTCCTTGCAAGTGATAAGACATATCTGACATTCCATTCCTGACATGCTTATGCAATAATTATGATTGATGGAGACAAATTGGAGCACAAATCAAATTTGTGTACCATCATCCTATTTATCTCCATCATGCTCTGTTGATGTGTCCATCCTAGGTGGAAGGAATTGGTTGAACCTAGAGATGTGTGCTTTGTAGTAATCACCAATCAAAACTTGCACCATATCATAGAAGCCTAATATACTATATTCTAATTTGGAAAGTGAATCCATGCATAGGTTCAACTGCTCTGCATCAACTTCTCCACCATTATTTATTTTACTTTACATGGGGGTGAGGATATTTGTAAATTTGGACTTTCACTCCCTACATTACCTTATTTCCCCTTCCTCATTCAAAATTGAAGGAATATAAAACTTCTCAAAACCATCAAAGATACTTATTTACCTTTTCATAAGGCCTCTATACCTATTGTGATGACCAACTATGTCATCCAATAAATATGATTTTTTCAAAATATCAACCACTGGATTGCTATCAAAATTGGGACTATTAGTAATAATCTTTAATAAAGTGACAACACGAGACCAACTGATTTGGAAACATTTTAGCCTTATTCCTACTTGAATGTGGATAGTGTATGCATACCTCAAAATATTGTAGCTATCCCATACCTTGTCTACCTGGGCCAAAATGTTTGATAACTTACGTCCCAAAATGTTGTCAACAAAATCATAAATTCCCTTTGTTGCCCCCTCTTTTGTTTCTCTAGCCTCTACTTTGCTTTGCTTGAGCTCTTCTTTCAAGATTATAATCTCTTGAACTAGGCTCTCCTTGTTATATGACCCTTGAGCTTCACTTATTTGCTATGGTGTATGGAGTATCCCTATAGCCATGTTTAGTTGCTCTTGAAACCTCATATTTATATCATTAGCCTTGTCTAAGTCTCCCTACAACTTCTTCATTGTTGTTTCTATGAAGAGGGTTATATTCATTGTGAGGGTTCAACTACTTGGATAACACTTGTGTCCCCAATTCTTATGAATATAAGATTTACAGTGAGCTCATTGGGGTCATTTATAACTTGGGGTTTATTTGTCTCAAGAAAAATGGACCAAATTGTTGAGGTCGCATGCCTTGGACTGAAGCCGAACCCAAAATAAAGGGCCTTAACTTGCTCCTCAAATCTCAAAACTAGATCATCACCTTCATTCCTTCTAGTTATGTCAAATTCTATTGTAGATGACATGTCACATCCTGGAAATAGGAGACAAACTCAAGAGGATGCAATCATTGATACTCATGTTTGTCCCTCTCGCAATATCTCTCCTACTTGTGAGGATATCTTGGTGCAAGAGGATGCAATCATTGGTACTCATGTTGGTCCCTCTCCCACTATCTCCCCTACTTGTGAGGATATCTTGGTGCAAGATGATGCAATCATTGATACTTTACCTAATCATGAAACTCATTTTCAACTCTCTCAATATCTCTCCTACTTGGGAGGATATCTTGGTGCAAGAGGATGTAATGAATGATAATAAGGTGACTTGCATAGATGAAGATTCAAAAATTGACATTAGATCCCCCGTCAATAGAAGATCATCAAAAAATAGTTATCTTAGTTGAAATTATAAACCCATAATTGATTATTGGACCTCCTTCAAGTCAACCTAAACCTTCTCTCATAATAGGACCTCCAAAACCTCCCAGCCATATCCTAAACTTTGCAAAACAACTCACTCAAAGTAATCATGTGCACCAAAATGTGTTGCAACAACCAAGTTATCATGTAGTTTCTCACACATATAAAAGTCAAAGCAACACACAACCAAAACAAATGCAAACCTTCATTCCATTTCCTCAACCACATCTTCCCCCCACACCTCGTCTTCCTCAACATAGTGGCAAAGAGTATGATCTTGTTGAGCAACTTCGTAATACTCCAACCAAGATCTCTCTTTGGGATTTGATTCAAAGTTCACCTACATACCACAAGATGCTCCAAGAGGATTTATAGAAGATTTATATCTCACATTCCATCAAATAGAATGATGTATTAGCCTTGTTTGATTATATGTAGGCAACAAAGTTGGATATTTCATTCCCTCAACATGAGTTACCTTTGCTTGAGGTCCAAAACCAACATGAGGCTCTAATTATATTTACGGTCACCAATAAAATTTGTGTTAGATGTACTCTTATTGACAATGGATTAGGTCTTAATGTTTGTAGCATTGATCTTGTAGATAAGCTTGGTGTGGATAAGAATCTCATAAAATTTGATAATATTTCTATTTGTGGCTTCAATAATGTTGGTAGGTAATTGTTGGGGACAATCACACTACTCATTAAGGTAGGACCTATGATTTTACCTACCCTTATCTATGCCATGCCAAAACTTCTTTCAGAAAATCTTCTCCTTGGTAGACTATGAATTCATTCCATGAAGGGAGTCCCATCTACTCTTCACCGTTAGATGAAGTATGAATATAATAACAAGATATATATGGTTATAGCATATGTAAAATGTTAAAATTTACAAATCAAATTCAATCATAACACTTCCAACTCTCTTCGTACTTTGATTTCATATTCAAAAGTTGATCCATTGCCTTCTAATGATAATGATGCTATGAATGATGACGAGTGTTATTTGTTAGATTTTACACCTGCTTTCAATGGGGAGTCTAAAATATCACCATCAAATCCCAAAGAGTCAAAGGTTATTTCATTAGAATCAACACAATCCGGTTCAAATAATGATCAAAATAGTGCTTCATCTTCAAATACATGCCTTGGTTATGATTGGGGTTCATTATATTTTACACCCTCCTTTATGGGAGAGTATAAAATCTCACAATCTAAATATAAGGAGTCTTGTGTTTCATTTGCTCAATATTTTTCTACATCAACAAATCCAAAAAAATCATCCCATGATGGTGATGGGGGCTCTTTATCTTTTTTCCCTCATTTATTGGAAATTTCTAACATTAACATTTCAACACCTAAAAAGGATTTGCATTCTTACAAAAGAATCAATTCTTCTCATAAGCATTTAGACAAGACTTCTCCATCTGATTTGGAAGTGTTATGGGCTTGGATTTAAAATTATTTCTAAAATTGGATATAATAAAAATATAAAAACAAGTAGTTAAGGATCATGTGAAGTCTACACCATACCTTTCTAAAAGGGGTTTAGGTTTCCAACCTTCTCTTTCGTCTATATCTCATCCTCCATCTCTACTATATTTATAACATCTGATCATAAGTGAGCAAGTTTTTCTTTACAAGAAAAAATTGTCTCCTACCCCTTATCCTCTATTGGAGCAAGAGCATAGTTTTTTGAGGCTTCTCAAAGCCCATTTGATTACTCTTCCTCCTCCAACACATAAGAAATATATAAAAATAACTCTTTTTGTGTATATCATCGAGTGTATGGTCATTCCACCAATGGATGCTAGACCATAATAAACTACATCAACTTATTGAATGTGGTGCTCTTCCATGGGTTGATGCACCTAATCATTCTAAAAAACAATATATCTTCTATAGTGTTGCTCCTCACTATGTAGTATTTTTAGCTTCATATGTGTGCTCATTTCCATTCATGGTGGTACAATCTTACATGCAACCATATTTATTTTTGTTGTAGCAAAATGATAGTCTCTTGTATCGTTGTCTTTGAATTTTCACTTAGGGGGAAAGGATAACTAGTTTTTTTGGGAGATGTGTATTATTTTCGAGGATCCCCTCTCCCCCTTCTTTTCCTTAAAATATCAACATAGAAAGTGTATTGAAATTTTAAGAGGGGCGTACCACCCTATCAATTTCATTAATGTCTTGTGATTTTGACTTATTGATATAACCCTTTGTTGGTGGTGTAATTAATAACTCCCCCTAAGGTGTGGTTATCAATTCATCCCCTATGACGTTAAATTTTTATGCGCTCCTTGAAGCATGATTGACAAAATAGCCCATGGATGTGGCATAATGGAGCTTGGTGATTCATGAACTTGAGAGTTTTTTACATGGCCAACTAGCATAACACAACTTGCTTGATAGTGGGCCATGTGTTTCATGATTAATCTATCATAATTCAACTTGCTAATCCTCATGAGAGCACCATTTTGTTTAACATCATATTCAAGGAATGGCATTTGGTATTTGAGACAAATTTAAGACTGGGGTCTCTTTACCTTATTGACTCAAATCCTATTTTTTAGCATACTAACCTTGTGTTTATATCTTATTATGTTTTATTATTTATCTTATGCTTGCTACATGTCTACTTTGTGTCTTTGATGTGTTTAGTTTGTGTATGGTATCATGTTTGCCTTGTGCCTTTTATGTGTTTTCTCTATGTATTCCATGTGCTTGCTTTGTGTATTCTTTGTATTTGGTGTGTTTGCTTTATGTATTCTTTTAAGTGTACTCCATTGATTGTTCATTTAGTGCTTTGTGTATGATTGAATGTTTCCTTGTCTTGTGTGCATGTTTTTCTTAACATTGTGGATTGATGAGATCCTGAGTTGGGGGATTGCACACCCCTCTACTTGGTGTCATCTTGTCTCTTCAGTTTTTTGATATGGATGTTTATTCCTTTAGTGTGAGTATGAATGTAAGATCATACTCTCACTGAAGTGGGGGCTAAATGTAGCATTGTAAATTGTCACCCTTGAAAATTTAACACTACCTTGACACCCTACTTTGCTTATAACCTTAATTATAATAATAATTTATTTATTTTAGGGCCAAATTGATAAAATACATTTAAATCCCCAACATCCAGACAAGTTTGATCAAAAACCACCCAATCAAGGGAGTGGGGCACCCTTGACCTTAATGGGGTCCTAATTCAAATTTAATTTTGGTGTCAATCTTTGGAGAATTTAAAAGATCCTAGGTTGGCCTATATTCAAAAATATCAATTGAGATGCATATATAAACAAGATTTTCTTCTCATTTGAACATCTAAGCACTATTATGATATATCATTCAATTATTATGGAGAAGTATTGATTTATCCTCTACAAGCTATCTACAACAATCTATTATGTTTTGTGAACTAACCTCTTGCAGGTCTATCAAGCAATCAAGGAATCCATCAATCAATAGTTTTGGCAACTTTTGATGTGGACATCACTTCATCAAGGACTCCACACCAAAGGCAATCTTGTCAATTATCATTTATCATTTCAATTAATTATTGTTTTGGCCTTTGTCTAACCTAGGGTATGCCTTCTTGATCATCATCATTTTCTATACGTGGAGGTGGGAACATCAAAATGGGGTTTGAATTAGGCAAGCACCTATACAACACAACCTTTCTCACTCTTTTCATGTGCGTAGGTCAGATCTGAAGGTTCCATCAATAGATATCTACAAAAAACATAGTGTAGATCTATACGTTATAACCCAAAAGTTGTAGATTTTGAATCTTATATCTCAGTCAAGGGCACCCCATGCCCTTGACTAGAAAATTTTGCTTCAAATTTTTATGACAGGTGCACAAATATCTACCTTTTTAGATATATGTTTGTTCTCTTAGTTTCTATTCTCATCTGTGTGACAAGTTATATTTTTAGATCTGGGGTTTATTTCAAATAGGCTTGTTAAAACACACATAAATTATCATCTTTGCAACTCAAAAGAACACAAACCCCAGGAGATTGGCTCTCTCTTGTGGCAACAAACCAATCGTCAAGCCCTAATTGGTTTATGCTTGAATATGGAGTCAAAGTGGAAAGAAGTTAATCCTAGCTAATCTAGTTGGATCTAGGATCATGTTTCTTAATCTACAACTAGTTACTTAGTTAAAATCATAATTTTAGTAAGAAAATATCTTAAATATGGTTGAAAGATTTATGCCATTGTCTTGTAATTTTAGAACAAAGATCACTAGACATACTTAGAAAGTAGATTGATATTTACCAATCCCAAGCCATTGTACTTCTTGTAGACACAAGAAAAAAAATAATAAGAATACCATTAGAGATCCCTCTCATACCTTCAATATTTCTACCTAAACATGATTAAGTACAAGAGATGAAGTGCTTATACATTAGTAAATTGCTTGATTCAACCTCCCATAAAATCACTTATCTCTATGTTTGATATATTGGGCATGAGACCAATATTTAAATCAAAATATAACCAAACAAGTTTAGATTTAGAAATCATCAATTTTTTTACTCCTTATATAAATACCATATTTTTAAGCAATTTCCAGAAAGAACTTCATTTTATGATGGAAACAAACTTGACCAAGTCTATTGCAACTATACCTAAACTGATAGACAAGCACAATTGGTGAAAAAGGACAATCATGCATATTCTCAAGATGCAAAGTTCTAAAAGCATTACACCTAGGATGAAATTCTATGTGTTTCATTCAACATAAAAATAATTAAAGCTCTTCAAAAATCTCCTGACCACATTTCTTTTGAGGTATGTTAGATTTACAAGCATTAATAATTATTCCTCCAACAATAATAAAAAAGTCTTAAGCTTAAAATGAATATGAAAAAGACACAAAATTCAATCACACACATTGAATAACAAGCACGTATAATCATACATAAGGTAATGTTAAATATAAGCAACACTGTGAATAATATTAAACACCATATTAGTTGAAAGTTGGTGATGATAAGAGTATGAATTCATTTATAGAAGGAAATATGACTTACTTAATATGGCTTATGCACCATCATTAAGAGAATGAGCAATAACATCTTTGAGCTTAATCGTCTAGCTTGTGTTGGTCTTCATCTATTTTTTATTGTTAAAACCCCACATTATTATTTTCCACCTTAATTAGACACACTAAATACAAATCAAAAGAACTCCAATAAGATAAAACTATCTTGATTGCAACATGCCAATAAAAGAATATATATATATTAATGCATAAGTCCAACACACAAGGAATCAAGAATTTCCAATTTAGGAGGGCATCATATTTAGTCAAGTGCCAGGGATATTCTATATTGAAGTCAAATTATAGACTTTTTTCCGTGATCATTTAGAATGCCTTGATGAAGATCATTACTTCTTGAGAAGAAGCGACTTATCCTGAACGATTTGAAACGTTGATTATTATGTCATATCACAATGGTACACCAAATCAAACATAATATGTAATATAAATTTCTTCATCATAGAAAATACACATGAACACAATTCGAAAACTTAACTCATTATATGTGCTACTACTGAATTATAGATTATCAATTGATAAATATAATAATTGTTTTTTTCATAACTATACCATCTTTTTCCTTTTGAAATTATATATAATAAACATTCATTAAAAAAAAATTAATACTAATTTTATTTATCTTAGATTTGACTTCTAAAATTATTACACAAAGAACTTTGCATTTCTAAATTAGTAAAATATCACTACTCAATTAAAAAATTAATGAAATATGTCACTATACAATTGTTTAGGCATAAACGAAATTAATATGGGAGGGCGAATCTTAAAATTACTAGTACTTTAATAGGGACTTGAGAGGCGTTGGTACGGAGTATGGAACCGAAAGGTGTGAGCATCACATCCAACATCCCACCTAGTTGGAATTTATACAAGGGTTACAACTTAAATATTTTCAACAACTTGGTATAATAATAATTAAAGTGCATCTTATTCAATCACTTAATAAAAGTGCACATAACAATTCTATTATAAAATAATTCATTATCTATATTGACCAACAATAAGATGGAAGATTCTAATAATGTTAATTTGAGATTAAGTAGTGTATGGAATTAAGAGTATGAAGTAAAAATGTATCATATTAGTATATTTATTAGATACAAGGGTTGTTCACATCAGTTTTTATTTTTGATTTGAAATATTTTATTTTCTATTTTAATTAAAAAGTTTGGTGTTTGGTTTATTTTTCGTTTTTTCAAACAAGGTTGTTAGGTTGTCTATTTTTAGATTGTCTTTATATTTGATACATATGTCATTATAGATTGCAAAATCTATGATGTAGTGTCATTTTGTCTCCACCATCCTTTGCTACAAAAAATACATATTCTCATTTCTCACTTCTTCTTAAATGTTGCTCACTTATTGGTCTCATATCTAAGATGATGCGAGCTAGTCCTTATCTAGACCATCAACATTTTCACTTTCCACTTAATCTCTATTTATTTGTAGTTTTTTCATCATAGTCCCATGTAAGGTTAATTATTTTGATATAGTATGTTTTCTTTGATCAATTTACTTTGTCCACATTTAATTAATGTTTAGATGCTCTTGCATGTTAATGTTCCATTTACTCATCCACTTGTTAGGTTTTATCCATTCTTGACCAATGATAGTTCTCCACACTTTGTCTTTTTAGATAACTTAATATTAGAGCCATCACCAATACCTCTAACGAAAAAGTACCTATTTTAACTAATTGAATCATATGGAATTGAAGTTTTGGTTTTGAGGTCGCTCATGATTAAATGCTTTTGGATTTTCTTTCTCTACCTTCATTTTCAATTTGACATATTAATGCCTCAAATTTCATATATGTAAAGGAATATATTTGTAACAAACAAGGCGAATAGAGTTCTCTTTGTTTTCAAGTTCGACAATGTTACATTTTGCATCTATTTCATAGTGAGAATAAAGCCTTCCACCCCATGTATCGTTTTTGTCCTACATGTCTCTCAATTGGAAATTCTTGTGAAAATCAAACCCTAAATAATTGTATTCTTCCATTACTTCTATCAGACTTCTTTCAAAATAAAAAAATAAATGCTATAATGAAAAAACCACGACTTCAATTTTATTCATATTCTCACTTGCATCTTGACCCATGAGATAAAAACTCTATAATCTCCAAATACTTGATTAAAATTATCGTTTTTGATTCGATTGTGTTTGAGTTTTTGCATCAACATTTCGAATCACACTTCGTGATCCATCAAAAAAGAACTAAAGGAGAAGAAAGTGGATTATAATCCGAATCAAGAATAAAAAATCTTAAACACAATCGAATTCAAAAACGATAATTTTAATAACCAAAACTTGATATCATTAACTCCAAATACTTTCTCATTTTTACAATAAAAAGAACATATGCATTAAAGAAAACTTATCAAATATCTAACAAGGTAAATGCCCCACTAAGTTTGTTGATCCACTCTCGTAGCTTTTATCAATGAGAGGATGCAACGTAATATAACCGACATGCAATTAATTAAATAATATATCCTTACAAAAGAGTGGCCTCCCAATTATTTGCCCACCTAAATATAACTTGGTCACGAACTTCAAGTGCTGATGAAACGAGTGAATAAAGTAAAAAGGAGGAGATTGTACAGCCAATCAAAGGAAGGGATTTTACCAATCAATAGAAAATTCATTGAGTACCTAACATTCATTTTATCATTATAAACTCTATGATTAAATATAAATAACAACTGTACATCTTTTCTTACACTGAAAGAAACTTTTGTAAATGATATAGCTGTATCCCTAAATAATTCTGACATCTTTCACAAACAAATACTGTGACTTAATCTACTGTACCTTTCATATACTTGTAAAAAAAGTGAAAAATGTCCTCAACTGCTGTCAAATCTCAATCTGTGCATCCAACCTAAAGCCATTATGAAAAAGGAGGATTTAACAAAGATAATATGGGTAGTGATGCATGTCTTTGTCTGTCCTGTGGTTTTCAAGTTTTCGTTTTTGTAATAGAGTACTGGGAAAACACAGTATGATTCCCTCTGATAAATTTTTCTGATGGGTTTCTATTTATGATCTTGTAAACAATGTCACTGTAATTATATAAGATATTGTGAATCTGCGGTCGTACGGTGGCATTTTCACTGTGTAAGTGAGGTTACACGTCAGTGTCTGGTCAGAGTTGGGCGTTTCTTTAATATTCGATGGTTATGTTTGACCAATCATGACACTGCCTTGGAACAGAAAATGCCCTTTGAAAAGAAGATATTTTTGGCCCTTGGCTACAGTTAGATTATCCACCAGGCTGATTTTACCCATTTCCTTATTCACACAACCTAAAGTTACATTTCCCCAAACCATATCATTGCGGCTCATGTGTGTCGATATCCATAAACGTTGCAGCAGAAGAGGAGGAGGAGGAATTTGAGGTCCTTATTGTCCCATCGATTCTATATATTCTTTCATTTTGACAATGGGCATTATCCATATTTGGTAAGTCATGGATGGTGGAATGCCCACGTAAGTGTTAGATCTCATATCAAAGGTCTTCTTCGTCTTCCCTTTTTTTATAGCACTGCAAATCATGAGTGTGGGTTGAAGCGGCTCCCCCTCTGTCTGCTAAACTGCCCACCATGTTTTTCATGTCCCCTGTCTCCTAAACGCCCACCATTTTTATCTAGGCTTTCTATTCCACCCAAATCAATAAGATTTCAGCCATCCCCACCCTTTATCCTTGTGCCATTTGAGTTTACTGTAAGCCTTTGGGATATTCTCTCAATTGGGTACCCGCTCCTTCTCTTTTTTCGAAGAGTTGGGTTCCTTAGAATGGATCCTATGGGTCCCTAAGCATCTCTTCTGTGTAGAAAGAATAATGATGGTATGAAGTAGTGAGAGCCCTTAACTGTGAATCAGAAGCACACATGGGTGATGAGCAGTGTGAAGCTATTGAGGAGGAGGATGAGGAAAACGCTGAGAGTGGCAGCTCAGTTGGGTGTCAGAGGATTAAAATGAAAGCCCAGCCTACCTTCCCTTATGAGGTATTGGAACATGTTTTAGCCTTTGTGAAATCTCACAGAGACAGGAATACGGTATCAATGGTTTGTAAGGCTTGGTACAAAATGGAGTCATGTACTAGGAATGAGGTGTTCATAGGGAACTGTTATGCTGTTTCCCCAGAGATCGTGGTGAGAAGGTTCCCCAGGATAAAGTCTGTGATTCTCAAAGGAAAACCAAGGTTTGCAGATTTCAGCCTGGTTCCTCCTAATTGGGGGGCAAATCTGTACCCTTGGATCCCTGCAATGGCACCTGTCTATCGCTGGCTTGAGAAACTCTACCTGAAGCGCATGACTGTGACAGACAAGGATCTGTCTGCCATCGGAGATTCTTTTTCTAATTTTAAACAGCTAATCTTAGTTTGCTGTGATGGCTTCACCACCACTGGCCTTGCCATGATTGCGAGCAAGTGCAGGTACAATTCTTATTTTCTTTTTATCTTGAAATATTACTTCAAACTGTTATGCTAATGGTAAAAGCAGCATGGCAAATTAGTTTTATAGATCTTGTTAAGAAAAGTAAGACTGAAGTAATGAGCGAAACCCCAAACGCAACGACTAGAAGGGTTTCACACTTGAGAGAAGTATCATAACCCAATGCCTAGAAGGGTTTCACACTTAGAGAAGTATATCTCTGGTTTTATATGCTAAATAAAAAGAACTGATGTATTACAAACCTGATTCAGAGCCCCCTAAGATATAGATCTGAGAATATGTGTTATCATGCGTGTAATCAGATACACACATGGCGCTGTATATGACACTACTTGGGGGCATATATTGCAGTTTAGTCTCCTTGATATGCATTGATTTGTGAAAGAAACATTAGTGTCATCATGATTGCAATGTTTCACACGGAAACACCGTATTGGATTTTCTGTCCTAAGTTCCTAAGCATTTCTAATTCTTTAGGCATATATCTTTTCCAAATAACCCTACTCAAAGTTTATCGGAGTAGGTATTTGTGTGCTAAATACTTGGTACTCACTTGGACAATCCCTCTCCCAAGTCCTTCCGTCAGATTTCTCTAAGATGCCAGATGACTAGTGGTAACATATGTATCCAGAGCTACAGAAGAGTACATTGACTCTGCATCTTACAGAACCCTGCCCTTATCAGTGTGTTAACAATGCTTGGGCGATAAATATGTTAGTAGTCACGATACATGGATACCATTATCCATCTGTATGGTCAAGGATCGAGATCTAATTTGCACGTCTGCAAGGATGGCTAGAACAAGAAAAACATTTCATTTCTTCCAATTTTGGTCATCGACACTAGTTAGTATCCTGAGATTAAACCTTGATAAACTGTTTTGGTCCATGGCACTTATGCCTGTTTGTGACACTGTAAACTAATCTGCAGTAGCAGGCAAATAAACATGTTGAAGTATTGTGAGTATTCTTCAGTGTAGATGTAATGATCCTTTGTGCTCTAATAGTTTTCTAATTATATTAAAGCCTATCTACTCGTCTTGATATTTTCCTTTAGCTGACTAGATACACCTTCTGAGCTACTAGTCCCTCAGGTAGCTGATACAAAACTTACAGTTGTACTTGTGAATAGTAACAAAGTGAAATCTCCAATCCATTCATGTTTGCATGGAAAAGTTTTCTTTGAAATTGTTGTTTGGGAACATTTCTTAGATTTTCTCTTTAGCATATCAACCTAAAATGGAATCATTTTATACTGCTTTGACAGTGACAAAAAATGCAAGCATATTTGACATCAGTGACATAGGTTATAGTGATTAGGTGGAGAATCGGACAGTTGGCTTTTGATGTGTTGTAAGTGGATCCTTTAATGCAGTCCATTACTTACCCAAAATGATTCTGTTCCTGGAGTTACAAGAAATTAATCTGTTATGTCAAGTTGTCAACCCTGCTCACCTTTGGCATCTATATTGCATATTGATTTGAAAAGTCAGGATGTTAAGAGCTATCGTTGGTGGTATCATGCAAAGACATTCTAACAAGGGAATCTGTTTCTGCAGATATTTGACAGAACTCACATTGAATGACGCTGAAGTGATTAACACCGGCGTTGATTGGATTGGCTGTTTTCCTGAGACAACAACTTCTTTGGTATCACTTAGTTTTGATTGTTTGGAGTGCCCAATAAACTTTGATGAACTGGAAAGGCTGGTTGCACGAAGTCCTTTCCTCAAAAAGCTAGGACTGAATAGATTTGTCTCTATAATACAGCTGCAACGACTTCTTTTGAAAGCACCTCAGCTTACTAATCTTGGAACAGGTTCTTTTGGGTCCGAGTTTTTACAAGAACAAGGAGAAAATCTACGTGCTGTATTTGGCAATTGCAAGTTGCTTCAGTGTTTGTCAGGATTTCGTGAAATCATCCCAGAGTACCTCCCTGCTATCTATCCAGTTTGCTGCAATTTAACTTTCCTGAATTTCAGCTTTGCTATTATTGGAAGCAGAGAGTTTGAAGAAGTTATCCACCATTGCCATAAATTGCAGCGTCTTTGGGTTTGTTATCTTCCCCTCCCCACTCTCAATAAACATTAAGATAAAAATTTCAACGGAAGTTCCTAAGTTCATTCATAGTAAGGCAAACCAAAATGGAAATTTGCAAACGACTTACGGTATAGTAAGATGAATGGCCAATACATCTCAGAGCAAAGTCCATAGAACTTTAAACTCGAATTTGGTAGCATTTCAAACTAGCAAGTTTTCCTTCATCGCCAACATGAAATTTGGATTTGGGGGCTGGTACCGTGTTCCTGTAACTCTATTCACATCTTCCAGTGACCGTGATACTAAAATGCATTTTAGTTGTACCCTTCTTCACACTCCTCTATCCTATGTTGAATGATATCACCATTCTGTACTGCACAATCCTATGTCCCGTGGTGTCTGCCTTCCTTTCATAGCGTGGGCCATTTCTTCTAGAACCATGCTGAAGGAGTACACGTGACTCTGACATGAATAAATAACTAGAAACAACTATCTCTTTTTTGTCACTATTATTTCTTTCACAGGACACTAATTAGAAGCTAGCTTGCTCATTAACTTATCCTGAACAATGCATTTTTTGGTTCATTTACTTGATAGCAGATGATCTTCTTTGTAAGGACACGGTTATCATTTCTGTGTTTTTTCAACTTGACATTCAAAATTCTAAGCATTAATTCAAATAAATGATATATGCTTTTAATCAGGTTATGGATACAGTTGAAGACAGGGGACTGCATGCAGCTGCTGAAACATGTCGAGACTTGAGGGACCTCCGTGTGTTTCCAGTGGATGTACAAGAGAATGGTATAAGTTCCGTATCTGACAAAGGTCTTGTTGCCATTTCAGAGGGCTGTCCAAATCTTGAATCTATTCTCTACTTTTGTCAACAAATGACCAATGCTGCAGTGGTGACCATGTCAAATAATTGTCAAAATTTAGCTGTTTTTCGTCTTTGTATCATGGGTCGGTGCAAACCTGATTATATAACTGGTGAACCCATGGATGAAGGCTTTGGTGCAATTGTAAGAAACTGCAAAAAGTTGACAAGGTTGGCAGTATCTGGTCTACTTACTGACAAAGCATTTGAATACTTTGGGACATTTGGAAAATCAATAGAGATATTATCAGTGGCATTTGCTGGTCAGAGTGACTTAAGTATGAAGTATGTCCTTGATGGATGCAAAAATCTTCGAAAACTTGAGATTAGGGACAGCCCTTTCGGAGATACTGCACTTCTATCGGGTTTGCATCAATATGAATCTATGAGATTTTTATGGATGTCTGATTGTAAAGTCACTGAGCATGGCTGCACAGAGCTTGCAAAGAAAATACCTGCCCTCAATGTTGAAATGATTAAAGAGAATGAAGGAGAAAATGACTATCTTGTGGAGAAACTATATGTATATCGTTCTGTTGCAGGGCCTAGGAATGATAAGCCACCATTTGTAATAACCTTTTAACCTGCTACTTTTCTTTATTTTCTCATGGCAATCCTACCGTTTGGCTAGGCATTTCAGGGGCTGTTCTTGTGTCATTTGAACACAAAGTCCTTGTACATATTTTTCACTGCCTAGCCAAATATAAATGGCAGAATAGAGCAGGAACTCCTTAAATTGTCTTATTTCAGGCATTGTAAACCAGGCTATGAATACTGGTTTAATATCTCAACTTGATGCAGATCTTGCTCATTCTTGGAAAACCGAATGATTATCGCTCAGGGCACATCCGTAACCACTCAGTATCTGAATGCAACTATATATCTAAAAATATTGGTCATTCAGAATGATTGGGTAAGGTCCTCTTTAGTTGCATTTTATAACATTTTTTGTGTTTGCATGAAGATGTCAGAAATGATTCAATTCAAATTTATTTTGCTTAGGACTTGCAACTTATTGCAGATCAGACTTGGGGATTACATTTTAAAGTAATTGTAGAGGTGTAGGCAAATGGCGGTTGTTTTTATGCTGATAGAGGATTCCAATCTTGTTGAATTTTGCATATATTTTGTCAGGTTATGTCAATCACATTTTGGTCCGTCCCTTTCTTGGCGATATGTTTATGCAATTGTTTTTTTTAAACCTGGTTTAAACCATCTCAGCAAGGCTGTTGTAGTAAACCTATTCTCTTAGCACACTATTTGTCTATTGCATTAATGACGAGAATTTGGACCAAGTGCAATTAGTTGTCCCAGATGGAACTGTTCGATTACATAGGGTTTGGGTAAGGAGTAATCATGAAACATGGCAGTGAAGGTTTTGCAAGAATTTTTTTTTGGGTGTAAATTATCGTTTCTCAGTCGATATCCTTAACTAACTTTAACAGATCAAGAACCTTTTATATTTGCCCTTCTAGTGTAAAAGAACCTTTCCCATTGAAGCAAGCAGTATCACCTATACTATAAATATGAAAATGGTTCATTTTTTGCTGTAAACTAAAGCCCATAATGTGCTACAGTGTTCAAGGAAAATTAACAGCTCGAAATGGAAACTGTATAAAACATGGTTCAGTGCTTCCCAAATGCATTTTTAAAAGAGGAGAAATCCCAGAAAGTCCATACAAAATTTGGTTTGTTTGCTAAATGGTGACGACTTCGAATTTGTAGGGCCTCAAAAATCCTTAAGCCCTTTTTGATCTAGTCAAACGTCCTTTGTTCTTGGTATTTCCCTGAAATGGCATTGATAACAACACCGCTGTTAAAGCTCATTATAGTTTTGAGAATCAGCTGACACTTTTTTCATTGGAATATCTTGCTCATACAAGAGCTATGCCGTTTTCTGTACGGGATCTTAATAACTTATCATTGAGACATCAAACATTAATATCAGTTACTTTTCATAGGGAGGAATTCCATTCTGTTAGTAGTTCTTTGTTATCTTTAAAGCTAGACCTTTGTTCCATATTAGTATAGTTATGGTTCATTAAGGTAAACCATAACGTCAATGATGTAATCCACAAGGAGCGCTAGTGAAGAATTAATGGTCTTTTAACATATATGGTCATTTAGTTTGCACAACATGCAGCATTTTTGCATGCCTTTACCAATCGACTTACTTTTTTTGTTTGTTAATCTTGTTCACTTAGTATTATCTTAGTTCACAATTAGAAGCAATCAACTACAGACTTCTAGGTCTAATAATTTTATATATGGATTTTTTTGTTGTTAAGATGATAGCAACGTCTAAGACTCACTCATCTCACTTTCCCACCTTGCCTAATAGTTTCATGTCAATTGCTTTCATTGAGGTTTATTAGAGGGGATAGATGTGGGGTTCTAATAGATTTAGAGCCATTTAGAGTTGTGCTATAGGCCATTTTTAGTTGCTACATCTCAATTTCTTTTGTGAAACAACTATCTTAGGAAATGCAATAGGAACTCTCTATTATGCTATAAGATGGTTATATGTATGATATAATATATTACTTTAATATCAACTTTTAGTGTCTTGAGGCTATGATAGGGAATATGAAGACCATCAATAGATACCAATGATGAGTTGGATGATGGATTGATTGGATGATTACTTTAGATATCTATGTTTGTGACCATGAATTAAAGGTGGATGTGTTGTACCACCAATATGTGTCTTGTTATATGTTTTTGACTTTTCTAACTTAGGTGGTATTAGGGTTGAGTTATTGTAGGTGACTATTATTGCTTTCAACAATATAGTCAATGTGCCATAATTTTTCTTGATTTATTACTATAATGAACAATTGTTCATTAAAACAAAAATGATCAAACTTAATGTAATTTTTAAAAAATAATGAATAAAGGCATTATTCAAATCAATTAATTAAATATTTATCATTAAATAAACTCATTACATATTTGAATGTAGGTATACTTCCATTAGTATGTACATGAATTCATCTATCATTAAAACATGTCTTTAAATCACATAGACTTTATGTTATTTCTATTATACATGTGAATACAAAGAGTTTTTCTTTCATGAGCAAGTCTTCAACAATCTTTAGTTGCAAGAGGGAGAGTATTATCAAAGTGTTTTACTTCCAACCATAGATTGACGGTCCCTCACACACCTTCCAATTGGAAGCGACCTTACTTTTTATGAGGGTGGTAAATAGAGTTTGTAACCATATCATGTCATCTGAAAACTAGTGTAATGTATTGATTCTGTTGCATACAATTTGCCATACAACCCTAGATACCTTTTAGCTAAGCATGACAACTTTGATTGAATGCAACTTATCATACACAATGAATTGATAATGCAAGTAGCTTTTGCATTACTTTGGCCAAAGTTTTGAAATATAAAATCACATTTTTATATAGATATGTGTCATTGTTCACACCTCTTTCCCAAACTTGTCATTAGAAGACCTTAGTGTTTTCACATGAATATGTTATTACAATAGACAAGAAAATTCCACTAGATTGATTTTTTTTTTTCAAAACAAATTATAAATTTTCCACATATCGAGATAGGTGCATTCCCATGTATCTTCTCGACTTACAAAAATTTGTTCAATTCTAGTTTAGTGAGCATTGATAATATAAAATACTCTCTTTTGTCTAAGATTCTAAATACTTACAAATGTAGAACTCTTTCTTTCGTATAAGACTATATAAATACTATTTGTAAGTATTTATAAAGTCATATACGCAAGAAAGAGTGTTCTATATTATCAATGCTCACTAAACTAGAATTAAACAAATTCTTGCAAGCTAAGAAGACACACATGAATGTATCTATCTCGGTATATGAAAAATTTATAATTTGTTTTGTAATATTCCCTAGTCTAGTGGAATTATTTCTTGTCTATTGTAATAATGTGTTCATGTGAAAACATCGAGATCTTATGATGACAAGTTTGAGAAAGAGGTGTGTGAACAATGACACATATTTGTATAGGAATGAGATTTTCATATTTCAAAACTTTGGCTAAACTAACACAAATGCTACTTGCATTGTATGATAGGTTGTATTCAACTAAAGTTGTCATACTTAACTAAAGGGTATATATATATCCACTATACATTTTTACACAAGTATTTGTTTAACCTCTGCACCTAATATATCATTTACCATTCCAACCTTAAAACTAGTGATATTATTTTATAATAAACTAAAATATTTTAACAAATCTCATACATTTTTTTATGTTCATTTTGTACTTTTTAGGATAGTTTCTTTTAGTCTTAAACTCATTTAATTAGCTAACTTAACACTCATTTTTGTTGCAAGTAAAATCAAGGTTTATAACTTTTGTTACATATCATGTAAGCATGTCTACCTATATATGTGTAGGTTTACACATATACATCCCCTATGGTTTACCTATATATGTAAGCTCGTGATTCCCCTGTGGTGGTTTGCGGACTTGAGGTTACTAAAAACGAGGAATATTATTTGAAGTAGGGAGTGGTCTTCAGGTTTAATGGCTTGTGGCCCTCCCTTCCCGACCTCCATGGTTGGGTTTCCACCTTTTGGAAGCCGGTTGTCTTTGGGGAGATTGAGCTTTATCCTTGCGCTAGGGGTTTCTTTATAGCAACCTTTGCCTCTTCTGTGGAGCGAGATTGTGTTCTGGACAGGGGATGGATGTGGGGGATTCATTCACTGTCCATCAGGCCTTGGTCTCATTCTTTCAATCCCCTTACAGAGCCGTTGAATATTAGACCTGTTTGGGTTCGTCTACCGAATCTCCCTCTCTAGTTTTGGGAGGATTCATGTTATGAAGCTATTGGAAACACCATTGGACGCTTTTTGATGGTGAATTCTGCGACTCGAGAGCTCAGGCATACTATGGTAGCTCGTATCTTAGTTGATCTGGACATCTCCAAACCCCTCCATGGTGATGTGGTCCTATTGGTGGAGGACAAATCTTGGAAGTAGCTCTTAGACTATGAGGGTCTCCCTTTTCGGTGTAGGAGATGTTTCTCTTTGGGTCATTTGGCCTCTAGCTGCCCTCTTGCCCGCCGCAAGGGTGCTGCTACTTGGTGGAAGGATGCTCTCCCAGATCATCTCACGGTGAGTTCTCCTCCTTTGAAGTCTTCTTGTGCAGAGGTTGACCCGCTTGAGTCTTCTCGTAAGCCTGTGTCTTGCCCGACTCCTCTTCCAACAATCCCTTATGTGGAGCCTTTGTTGGCTCGTTCTGCTGACACTGTTCTATCTGAGCCTGCTCGAACCTTGCTGGATGCTTCTGTTGGTCCTTTGATCGATCCTGTCTCCTCTCGTGCGTTGCAATCTCCCCTACGTGATGGCTCCTTGCCCTCGGTGGCCGATGTGGATCCGCTTCTCTCTCCTCGTTCAATGGATGATTCTGAGCTTTCCTGGTCATTTGTGCTGAGAAAGAAGAGGGGGCTCCCTCAATCTGTTGCTGCTTCGCGGCCTTGGGTTAAGAGAGTCAATTTGGTCCCCTCTGATTTTGGGATTGTCTAGTCCTTGTCTGGTTTTCAACAGCTGTCTATCAACTGTTTCTGTGTGAGGTCTATCCTCTTTTCCTAGTTCATTCTTGTTTTGAACTAGCTTCTTTTTGGCCCTTTGGGCTCTTTGTGTAAATGGTACAACACCCTGAAAATGTTGCTTATCTTATCAAAAACAACACATGCTCACATAATTTATACAATGGCACTCAATATCTTATATGCACTTAATCTAGTGATTTCACATTGTAGTAATCTCATTTACTAACAAATCAAATTATTATAAGAACAATAAAACAAGGTACCTGAATATTTAACAATGATACAACAAATAGTGGTAAATCAAAATAGATAGAGTATGAGTACTCAACTACACTACAACATAAGGGTACTCAATATGAAAAATGTATGGTAGAGTTTATACACTTAGTTGCACTATAACAAAGAGTGCTAATATAAAATATGTATGACAAAGTATATGCTTGTAGTTGCACTATAGTGTTAATACATAATATATATGATAGAGTATATGCTTCAAACTACACAATATTGCCAATATAAAATGAATTTGACAAAGGGTTTATATTCTAAAGTATTATAACAGTTAGAGATATTCACTACTTCACCTTATGGCATCTAGAGCAAGAAGAAACACCACTTTTGTTTTTAATTTATCATGTTGATTGTTTATACTATATGAAATCAGTTTAATTATACTTCAACATAGTGACTAAATAAAGCACTACGTTGCACAACACAAGGAGACCAAGGGCGCACACCTTGCAACAATCCCCCACCCCACAACACAAACGAGGGGTTTAAACCTGTGACCTAGGCTCTGATACCAATTGTTGCATAGATGGTTGTTTCACCAAAAGATTAACCTATTAATGCCTGATACAACCGCCAAAGAATGAATCCACGAGAGGTGGTTAAGCCATGTCACAAACGTAAGTGTTGCATTGCACAACACAAGGAGACCAAGGGCGCACACCTTGCAACACAAGGTAATAAGCTATTAGTTGGATTGATTGGCTTCTAAAATCAACATAATATAATGCTAGTCGGAAATGAAGACATTTTAAAAGAAAACAACAATTGCTTTTACATTCTTATGGAGAATAAATGTAATATTATTATTATCTCCACTAGCAAATGAACTCTTTTATGACAATTCTATGGTCTTTAAAAATAATGATTGCATGACCCATGATTTCTTCTATGATTTGTTATTTCTTCCAACAACCAAGATACAATATGTTATATTTTGTTTGTTGTTGGCAAATGGTTAAATTAACTTCTAGGTATTTAAAATCTACACATATTATATTTGTATAAATGTGTGTATATGTGTCTTTATATTTATATACACATACATATATTCATAATATATATGTATGTTTATATCCACATAATATAAGGTTGATAAAGAAAAACCATGAAATGTATTGAATATGCACCCAATAAAATGGTGCTACAAGTAATACATATTGACAACTACAAAAGAGTTGATAAAAAAGATTTCATAGAGCTTGGGTAATGGCTCGTACAACATTACATTCCACAAAAACTTACATTTCTTTTTAAAAGACAACTCCTCTTTCATTTTGTGCTCTTTTTCTTTTGCACATAAATTTTAAACAACAATGTTTGAAATACATTTAACCAAATAAATAAGAAGGGATTCCACACTTACGAAAATAACCTCATTTTAAAACAACTTCTTTTCCTTTTACGTGCTCTGTTTTCTTCCTCAGAATTGCAATCACTCCCTATTTTTATTTTCTACTTTGGTTTTTCCTCAAAACTTTCTTAATAACATCTACATTTAATTTTTCTTTGATCTCTTCCTTCTACACCAAAATGATGCATGCCATTACTACCTTCTTGTACTCCACTTCAATGTAGTTATGACTCCACTCAGATTTCAGTTGCCTTTTCCTCCTTTGTAGGTGTTGAGATGGAGTGACAACAAATCTAAAAAGGTGTCGTAATAACTTTTCAGGTAGGTAATTTATTATTTAAATTTAATATAATGTAAATATTATTATTTATATTATTTTTGTAATATTCCATCTTAATCAAAATTTCTTTTCATTTTAAAAATAATTAACCTAGACAAAAAGTGAACTCTCCTTCCCAACCTTTCACTTACTCAACTGACAACTAAAATAGGATAATCATGAAACAATACAATCACATCTAATTTTGTAATCGAGATGCAACAAAACTTGACCTTTAACCACAAGTACTAGTTAAGCTAGTTATGAAAAAACCAACAAAGACAAAACATTGTATAAAATTGATACTCTTAACAATGATGATACCTTACATGTATGTGTGTTTGGATTACTAATTCTTGGTGGCATTGTATGGTTACTCACTGTGTTGATCTACCATTTTCTCTCCGATGATGCCCTCCCTCCTTTTTTGGGAGGGGGAAAATATTTCCCTACATTCACCCCATCATCACATAGTAGTTAGTCCATAAATCATAATCTAATTAATAATAAAAAATCACATTAATGATTAAAAAAATCATTCTCAATTCTTGTGTTATCACTTTAACATCTATAACTAATCATGTAATGAATCATAAATTTACATTGGAATGATCAATGCAATGGAACTATAAATATTCACATTTGAATTTGTGTTACCTAGACATCAAAATAAATACTGAAAAAATCCATGTTATTAAAGTATTTTAAAATAGGGTGTGTCATCTCCTCCCCTTTTTAAAAAAGGTCATTGTCGTCGATGACTTGAAACAAGTTTCAAACATAACTAAAAATTAATTATTTCTTTTAGTTATACTTAATTAAACAAATATGTATAAACTTGGCCAAATTCTTCATAATCTTCCTACGTTGCATTGTCCTTCGAATGCTAGTCCCTGTCGACCTTACATTGAGTGAATTTCTTATTACGCAAGTGTAGATTGTAAACCTCAAGCACTCTGAGAGGCTCAATCATAACCACTCCTAGGTTTAGAACTTGAAGAACATTCCAATCAAGAACATGATAAAAATCAAGCACATTCTTCTTTAAATAAGATACATGAAATACATTATGCAAACACGCTAGAGAAGACAGTAAGGAAATTAAATAGGCAACTAGGTTGATTACTTGTAGGACCTCAAATGGGCCCACATATCTTGGTGAAGCTTGGATGACCTTCCAAACTTTATGAAACTCTTATGGGGTTTAATTCTCAAGAACTTTATCTCCGATTGAAAATTATCATGGTCTCCATTTTGCATCAACATAACTTTTTTGTCTGTCATTTTCTTCTACTAACCTCTTCTGAATCAACTTCACTTGCTCCTCCATATCCATTAGCATTTATGGCTCAATACTAAACCTATCTTCCAGTTTATGCCAATTTATAGGAGTTTGACACTTACTGCCATATAATGCTTCAAATGTAACCATTTTCAGAGCAGGGTGATATGAATTGTTATATGTGAATTCAACCAAAGGAAGGTATTTTTTTCATTTATATTGTTGGACCATACAATACATTCTCAAAAGGTCTTCTAACACTTGATTCACTCTTTTAGTATGAACACATATTTTTGTGTGGTAGGATAAACTTATGTTCAACTGAGTTCCTTGTGTTGAAAACAAGGTTTGTCAAAACCTTGAAGTCATCTGTGCATCTCTATCTGAGACAATTTTCTCAAGAACTCCATGTAATATGAAGATCTTTTGCACAAAACGTTTTTCCAAAACTGGAGCCCTATACAATAAATTTCTTGGGATGAAATATACAACTTTTGTGAATTTATCAACAACCACAAGGGTCATATTGTGTCGATTCCTAAACATAGGTAAACCTTGAACAAGGGACTTTCGAAGGCCATCAATTTTTACTTGAGAGTCCGATTGACATAAGTTTTCACATTGAGGAGCATATCAAAGATTTGATTCCAACCCCAATTGAACTTGAAGCACATATAAACACATTTTCAAGATTATTTTCAACTATCTAAGGCCTCAAAATGAATTTTTCATGTTTTTCCAAAAGTTTTCAAATTTGGATTTTTTTACTTTTTGAGTTTTTTCATACAATTAGAAGTTTTTCGTTCACAACTAGTCTTAATTTAGTTAGGCTCAAATAATTGGAAAGTTTGACAACCAAACAAATAAGCATGTAATATTATTAAAAATAGATATATTTTTAGGAGGGATTTTTACTAGTTAATGATTTTTTTAGTTGAAGAAGACATAATGGAGATAAAAAGAACATTCTTTTGTAATTGAAATGTTTACTATCAATAATATAGGTGAATCTTATAATATGGATCTTTGGCTTCATCAAATCCATACTAATTAATTAGCATTTTTAGTTTGGTATGTCATGGGGATACAAAAATCTTGTTAGGTGCACTTGTTCATCTTTAACCCTAAATGACATTCCAAACATCTAACCATAAAAATGGTTACATATTTTTTCACACCCTTTTAAAAATAAAGTGGTTTTATGTTTAATAACAATTTGGTCACCTCATGGTGTCCTAAATAAGGCACACAATGATAAGATCCAAACATATAATAATAGAAATAATATATATCGAATAAAGATCTCACACAACAAAATAGATGTTTGTGGGCCAATATGCCCTAATATCCAATATATTTTGAAATAGAGTAAACCCTTGAGGTAGGGTAACACCATACAATAATCCTTATGGAAGAAGCCACTCCACACTATATCTCCAAGAGATACAAATAAAATATCATACTTCACACATATCTTACACTAATAATCACCTCCTTTATATAGACCTCTTCCTAATAATATAATGGAGGGGCAATCCTAATGAAGGCCTACTCAACTTCCAATATAATTAATTACACAAGTTCTTCACATGACTTAATATCATTGACTTAAGGGATGGGTGCCATATGTAAGCATCTCCATCCATCTAAATACATTATACTATCATATCCCTAAGTACGTAACATGCCATCCCTCCTTGAGATGTTTCATCCTTGAAACATGAGAAGAAGCTGAATAGTATGATTATCACAAGTTATTCAAAATATGATGTCATGACCAATCATTTAACCATCCATAGTTGATCCTTGTTCCTTTTTCTTGATATTTATTAGATCTCATCCTTGATCCATATTCTTTTGTACCCCTTTGATTCCATTCATTGTCATAGTAAGCCCTCATTTGCTTCCATAAGTAACCATTACTTCATACAAGTGATTGGTATATTATTTTTTTGATTCCATGTAGGTCCA
>CM021110.1:66451009-66795991 GCA_007115665.2 Sequoiadendron giganteum | reverse complement strand
CTATCAAGGCGATCAACTCCAACAGACTAGGAGGATGCCAATTATGGAAAGCATAAGAAAAGGAAAGGAGGTTATGCATGTGTGGAATCTGGTCAAACCTGTCTTGCTTGAACACAGATTTAGCATAATAACAACTCCTATATCTTCTCAACTAACAACTATGATCATTTGTAAGATAGTTACATTCTTTAATTCGCACTAGGATTTCCCTCCATCGAGAGTCTTCCTCCATTGACCTCTTTAGTGACCAGCTTCTTGAATTTATGTCAACCCGATCACCTGACAGAAACTCCCTCAACTTTGTAAGCTCTTAATCATATCTGCATAACAATATTAGCACACGCAACCAATTGCATATATATAACTACCTTAAAGTAACATTCATTAATCCACATGTAAAATTAACTTAGATAATTCACATAGCATGTTAATATCATTAAATTTCACAAGGATAAACTTATGCCCAATGTCTATGGTTTTGAGGAAATAGAATGGAAAATACCAACAACCAAGTGTCAAAGTCTAAGGTAACATAACAACAAATAAACAATAAATCCTATGAAAATTGAGTCATTAACTAGACTCATCACTCCCCCCAACCTACGATCTTGTTGGTCCTCCAGCAGAGGAAGAACTACCCCTTTGCCTAGTCAACACCCTGAAATCAGCAACTGCCAGCTGTCCCACATCATTTTCTGCAGTATCAGAATTGGGATCCTAGTAGAACCCTTGTTGCCTCTCCAATCTGATCCATCTTTGTCTTTCAACAACTATATCATACCTATAGTACCTAAAATTTGGTACATGCCATAGTAGTGTAGGTGGCTGGAAGGTTAATGGAAGCTAGAATTGATGCATCCTTCTCCCAAGTTGTATGTACCGATCAACTCTCTTGCATGCTACAACATAGTTTTGTAAGGAGTGAGGCTCAAATTATTTTAACTCATCAGATAAGTTGTTCCACCTTTGTGATAAATACCCAGTGACCAATCTCCCTTTAGTTTATGCCATCCTTTCATATTCTTTATAGGCTTCCTCTCTAACAAGCACTATCCTCCTGCTATAGCTTGAACGGTAAAGAAATCTATGCCACTCTTGAAAAATGTCAAAATGCTTCCTGGATTCAGCCATGATAGGCAGGGGAGCACTAAATCCTTTTTCTCTGTAATTACTAAATTGTTGTCCCCAACTAATCTCATTTTGAATCCAGGACATAAATGCCTGTAAATGAAGATCTCCAATATACAATAATGGGTTCCATTCACAGTCATGGGACACAACATAATTATGCAAATATAATTAACATAAAAAAAAATTAACTTCAGGGGGTGAAAATTGATAAGCCTGTAAAAATTCATGGGGAGTTTCAACAGAAGGATTCAAAACTGAAATTATCCTTAACAATCTAAAAGAAAGATTCTGCCCCTTCAAATACATGGTGTAGACCCTCGAAGGAGTCCTACATGCCAGCATCTAAGGCACTAATGTTGCTACATCATCCACCTTTTCCTTCAAGGCAGTAATTTCTGAGTTCTTTTCTTCAATTTCAACATCTTTCTTTTTAATCTCTTCTTTTAACTTACCTTTTTCCTCCTTCCATTCTTTTTCCCTCCTCTGCATTTGAATCCATAGATTCATGGCTACTTGGTTCCATGAAAAATCAGAAGTTCTATGCACTCCTACAAAAATCTTTCCTGGCAATGTTTCTTGTTGTTCATACAACACCAACTATAGTGACTCTGACTGTTCACCCTATTCTGGCTGTAGGGGTTCTTGCTCTTGTTGTAGGAACTCTTGGTCTTGTTGTAGGAACTCCTAACTCATATCATGCTCTTGGTTTTCAACTTTTTCTGGAATAGCGACAAGTTCCGCTAACCTTACATTTGCTTGCTCTTTAAAAACATCCTTTTCGCCAACATTCACTTGCCCCATAGGGACTTTTGTGTCCTCCCTAGATGTTCTTTGAAGCCTAGGGCTTCTCTTTGGAGGCATACCAACGACGACCCAGCTGGCAATTTCTGAGGAGGGATTTCGTGTTTTTCTTTAGCTGTAGGAAGAATAGTATCAACCTTCCATTTCTTAGGATTTGGTGTTTCTTTTTTTGTTGTTTGCTCTTTAGCTTTCCCTTTCCTCATTTATGCTTCCCTCTTTTGTGCCTCCTCTCTCCTAATTGCGGCCCTAGTTTGAATTGGGGTTTCAGTTTCAGGAAGAACATCATCATCAAAGTCTGAAGAGGAACCATCTTTGTCTGAATGTTCTGACTCAAAAGAACTAATTTCTATAGTTTTCTCGGTTACATGAGGGTTTACAGTAGGGTTTGCACTGGAAGTTGAGGCACCAGGAGTAGTTTCAACAACACTCTTTCTCCTATTAACCCTAGAAGGTTGAGCAGAGCCCTAAGTCACATATTTTTTGGTCTAAATTGATTAATGTTTACAAATTCCTCCCATGTCATATCAGACACTTCTTGCAAAGATCTTTTAACTAACAATTTGATCAAACAATGGTGAGAAACAGAGTTATCCCTACCTTTTTGAGTTTCAGCTGCCATAATTGCAAGGAGGTTGCAAAGCACATTAGGTACATTCATTCTCCTTCCATGCCACATATGATTTGAAGAGCTTGAAGTGCACAAAATGGAGGTTTGACTAGTGCCCCTCATAGGTAATGTACTTCACAATATGGACAGCCACCTGCTTCCATGGTTCAGGCAGAGAGGTTCTTTTTGTACCCTACTTATTTACTTCCAATGGAGGATCACCATGCTTAGTAAATTCAGCCCTGGTCGACCTTGCATCCTTGGTAGCAGGGTATAGTTCTCCATCAACAAGTAAACCCATTACCTCTACAATTTTCTCTTAAGTAGCTACTACCTCCAACCCTTTTACTGTTGCTTTCCCTTTAGACAATGTCTGCACAAATTCCAACCAATGGCCTCATTGTAATCATCAAGTTGTAGGAAATAATCCAATCAGTTGCAATTCTTGAATTCTACTAGAGAGGGTGCATCCTGCATTAATGTGTCATGGATTGAAGGTTCATTTCGTATCAGTTGGCCACCCATTGTTTTGGCTATCAGTAATCAAACAAGAATTTTTGCAAGTCTTCTTCCTACAGTCGCTCTTTGGAGACCCAATTCCTTTTCCTGCAACTCTTTGTAAGTTCTAAAGCCAGTGTCGTATAAATTTTACCTTTTTGGCATCCTAGGATTGTGACTTAAGGCAATAAAGACAATAAGAAGTCATAAATGAAGAGTACCATCGAGAAAAATGGCAGCGGTTGGATGAAATTTTTCACATGCAAGTCGTCATTTCACTCCATCATTCAAATTAGCTCAATTCAAATTTTGCTAACATGGACTGACACTATTGACATGTGGACATGTTATTCATACTGCCCTCCCAACCTAAATTTTATCATGTGTCCATATAGGCTAGGTTATAATTTTGATGTGATAGGGCAATGTACAATTATATGCTATGCAAAATATCGACATTAATTTATAGGAATTAAATAAATGAGCTAAAGATAATTAAGAGATAACAACTAGGTGTGCACGTATTTGAAATCTTGGAGTATCCATTGTAAATAATTTGGAGGAATTATCGGTTACCTTTTGAAAAGTACAGTTTGAGCAATAAATGGAAGCGGTGATGGAATGGAGTGGTGGCGAAGTAAAGTGAAGTAATATGATGGTAGATTTTTGGAAGAGAGAGAAAGGTGGAGATGGATGAGCAGAAGAATTAATGAAGAAGTGGACTCCCACAAAAGTGGTAGTCTTTATTATGATAGAGTGTGTACTTGATTAGGCAGAAGGTGGGACACTAGGTCTGGTTTCTTCGGCTGCAGGCAGTTTGGGTTCTTGTTGTTGAGAAAATTGTTGCAAGAATTTGTGCTTGGAATTTGGCTTATGATACAACTTGAGGCGATGACCGTTGACAAGCAACTTAAATCTGACAGGGTCAATGGTTTTTAGTTGAACAACACCATTGGAGAAGACTTCAGTAACTTCATATGGTCCTAGCCATCTTGTTTGCAGCTTACCTGCATTATCTTGATACCTGGAATCATAAAGGAGGGCCTAGTCACCTGGTTGGAACTTCTTATCCTTTATGAATTTGTCATGCCATTTTATTCTCTGATTTTGAACTATATCGGTGTGATGAAGTGCTGAATTTCTCATTTTGTCTAAGGCATTGAGTTGCATGATTCTTTCCTTCTGTGCCTCAGAGATGTCTATCCCAAGATCAAGTGTAGTCCTAAGAGTTTTATGTTCAAATTCAATCAGCATCATATTTTTCTTTCCATACAATAATTCAAAAGGAGTGAAAACAATGGTTGTCTTCCAATTAGTTCTATAGGCCCATATAGCTTCTGACAGCCTATTCGCCCAATCTTTCCTATGAATGACCACTATTTTGGTCAAAATAGCCTCTATTTCCTTATTGGTCACCTCAGCCTACCCATTGGCTTGAGGGTGATAGGGAGTAAACTTCCTATGCCTAATGTTATATTCATTGACCAAGGTTGTAACAAGGGTTGATGTAAATTCAGCCCCTTGATCTGTCACTATCTCTCTAGGAACCCCATAATGTGTGAATATTCCCTCATATAGGAATTCTGCAACCTTATTATCTTCGACATGCTTCATAGCTTTAACTTCAACCCATTTGGTCACATGGTTAGTGCAAACCAAAATATAGGATTTACCATTTGATGGGGGGTCAATGGGACCCACAAAATCAAGTCCCCATTTATCAAATGGTGTTATGACAACCTGGGGGTACAGAGGCATCTCATTAGATTTAGTTGGCCGACCCATTCTCTGACATCTATCACACTTCCTAGTATACTTGCTTGCATCTTTATGAAGTGTGGACCAGTAATATCCTGTATTGAGAATTTTCATTGTTGTCCTCTTGGCTGCAAAATGTCCTCCACAGGGTTCATTGTGGCATGCATATAGTATATCATATGTCGCATCTTCTCTTACACATCTCCTTATTACATGATCTGGTCTAGTATAAAATAGACATCCTGAAATCCATGAGAAAGGAAAAGTTTTCTCAATGAAAAACCTTCTCTCTTTTGGAGAGAAATGAGGGGGAACTCTGCTTGTGACTAGATAATTTGCTATATCTGCATACCAAGGTGTGTGGATACTGATGGAAAATAGATGTTCGTCAGGGAAGGAGTCATCAATGCCTTGATTGTCTTCAAATGTAGACAATCATAAAAAAAGTTTGCTACAACATTTGCTTTCCCTGGCTTTTCTATGATAGTGATATCAGACTCCTGCATGAGCAACAACCATCTTGCCAATCTTCCTGTAATCAAGGGATTTTTCATCAAATATTTGATTGTTGCATGGTCTGTATGGAAAAAAATCTAATACCCAGTGATATAATGTATGAACTTATTGAGGACATATATGACTACCAACGTCTCTTTTTCTATCACAGTGTAATTAAACTCTGCTCCTTGTAGGATTTTGTTGACAAAGTAGATTGTATTCTCAATAGTCCCCTCTTTTTGTCCCAAGATAGATCCTATGGCATAATCAGATGCATCTGTATGAATGTGGAAAGGGAGCTCCCATTTGGGACCTTTAAGAACAAGAGCATGGCTTAAGGTTTCCTTCAAAGCAGAAAATGCTTTGGCTCAATCTTCTATCCACTAGAACTCAACATCTTTAGTCAAAAGACTATAGAGTGGTGTTTCCATTTTGTTGAAATCCTTGATAAAACGCCTATAATATCCTGCATGACCTAGGAATCTCCTAACCTCTTTTTGCTTTGCAGGAATAGAGATATTTTTGATTACCTCAATCTTGGTTGGATCCACTTAAATTCCCTTTTGAGAGATGTAATGACCAAGTACTACTCCTTGCATCATCATGAAGCACTTTTCATTGTTTAAAGATAGATTATGGTCTTCACATCTTTGAAGAACCTTCCTTAGGTTTTTCAATGCTTCATCAAAATTAGCACCATATGTTGTGAAATCATCCATGTAGTTTTCCATGTATTCATGTGAGATATCTGAGAAGATACTAATGACTACTCTTTGAAAAGTTGTAGGTGCATTGCAGAGACCGAATGGAATCACTGAATAGGCATAAGTGCCCCAAGGATAGGTAAAGGTTGTCTTCTCTTGGTCTTCAGGTGCAATTTGTATTTTATTATAGCCACTGAACCCATCTAGGAAAGAAAAATACTTCTTGCCTGCAAGTGAATCCAATACTTGATCTATGAAGGGAAGAGGAAAGTGATCCTTCTTGGTTGCATAATTTAATTCTCTATAGTCAATACAAAATCTCCATTTTCTTCCCTTTTTAGGCACAATCACCAAAGGAGACACCCATTGGTTGTTTGAGATAGGATAAATGAATCCAACATCCAATAACTTTTGCAGTTCTCCTTTTACAATCTCCCTTAATGCATGATTGATTCTCCTTTGAGGCTATCTTACAGGTGTACAATCATCTCTGATTTAGATCCTATGAGTACAAAGTTTAGGATCTAACCCTCTCATGTCATGGTAATCCCATGTAAATGCAGGTTGATTCTTCTCCAACAAGTTTGTTAGGGATATCTGTTGCTCCTTAGTAAGCTTTCTATTGATGTTCAAATGCTTCCCTTTTGACACTTGCACTTGTGTAATCAATTCTACCATGGTGGTTTCATTGATGCATGAAATTGTTAGTTCATGTAGCATTAATGTATGAGACATCCCATTTGTTGCAGGAAAGTTAGGTGCAAGAAGAGCGGGCAAAAGTGTCTGCAATTGGCCAACAAATCTAGACTTAGGAGTAGGTGATTCTTCATGTACTTCATAACTGTTCTGAATTATATTTGACAGTATGTCATCTTCTTCTTGTAGCTACATGAAAGGGCTTCTACCTATCATCATGAGTTGTACTACCAAATTGATCTCCTCAGCTTCCTCACCAACATGTGGCCAGACAAGGTTTTCCATATCATGAGTTGGTTGAGCAGGAGGATAAAGGGAAAGCTTTTTAGTACTCCCGCCATAAGAAATAGTCATGTTCCCTATCAAAAATCCAATGTAGGCATCAACAATAGCCAAACATGGCCTTCCCAAAATGATGGGATTCCCTCCTAATGTACTTTTAGGTGCTAAAATCATGAAATCAACTGGATATTCCCAAGAGTCAAGAACAACAACAATATCTTCTACCACACCATCAGGTTTGACAATGTAACTGTCAGCAAGCTGCGGGACAATAGGAGTAGGTCGTAGATTTGTAACATTCAGTTGTTGCAGGATATCCCTTGTCATCACATTAATTGTTTCTCCCAAATATATTAGAGCATTTTTTACTTGGATCCAATTTATGATGACTTCTACTACAAGACTGCCTAGGTTAGTGTACTTAGGAATAGTAACTTTCCCAAGCATGATGTCAGCCAACTACCCTACTACATGGACAGTGGTGGGGTCTGTCTTCTTCCTCCCAATATTTTTAAGGCATGCTTCCTTGATTGCCTTACCATATATGGGCACATATTTTATGGTCTAGAATAGAGGTATCTTGACACATATATGCTTCAGTTGATCCAAGATATCAAAAGTGGCTTCCTCCTTTTTCTTAACAATTTCTAATCTTAAATGAAATGGTGGTTCAGGATCAGACTGTTGAACTAGCTCAGTATTGGTAAGCACACTTGGTTGAGCAGGTGCATGAGGTAAATTTTGGTGCTACTCCTCTTCCATAAGAAGCTCTGTAATAATTGGAGTGGAAGGTGATGGAAAATTGGTGCCTAAACGTAGGTGGATATTACTCAAACTCACAACATAGGCAGGATATTGGTTTGGATTTGCAGAATAGACCGGTTGTTGTTGTGGTTTGTTATTTGGGTTTGATGTGGGTTGAGCTGGTAACTGATTAGGTCTTGGTGCACTAGTATTTGAGCTAGGAGGAGGCATTAGGGAAGTATGTTGAGGTTATGGAGGTGGTTGCATGTAACCAGTTGCCTGGTTTGGCCATTGTTGTCCTCCCCTCCATTGGGATGTTTGCTGCCAGTTTCCTAAAGGTTGCTGCCAATTCCCCTAGTTTTTCTGCCACTGGGGTGGAGTCCTTTGGTAATTAGGCTGGGCATTTTGAGGGTTGTTCCAAGGTTGAGGTGGATAACCTCCAAAATTTTATGGATATTGAGGCTGCCATTGACTACCAGATGCATAAGAATTCATGTAAGGTCCATTAAAAGATAATGGATATGGTGGCATACCTTGTCTTGGAGCCCATAGCCTTCTTTGTGCATCATAGAAAACTTGATCTTCATCTCCCTCAATTGTCTTGAATTCAGGTGGAATGTGTTTGTTGTCAACATTGGCCACCATTTTACATTTGCAGTCTTTTTTATTTTGTCTGCAATGAGGGCAATATTCTGCCAACATTGCCTCTGCCTCCTCATGTTTCTTCTTTGCTTGAAGTGTATCTAGACGAGTTGCCATATTATTTATCATGACCTGCTTGAAGTCTAATAGTAGGTGAGTGATTTCCATCCTTGAAACTCAATTAACAAAAGATTTACCCATAGAAGATTGGTAACCTCTCCCTTTCTTCATAGCTACTCTAGAGTAATTCTGACATAATTTCTTAATATCTACCCAAGGTACTTGGGTGATATCTCTTTCTCCTATCAAATCCAGAGCATCGACACAAGCCTCACTAATTCCTCTAGGGAAGAGTAACTTCTGAGACTCTTCATTGAGTGCATGGTGTGGAGACTTCTTCAGGCTGAACTGGAACCTTGACAATTAGTCCTCCAAACTTTCATCTTCTTTATGTTGCATACTGAAGATATCACCTCCTCTCATATCACTACTCATACAATATTCTTTATACTTCTCAAGAAACTTTTCCTTCATATCATCCCAAATGTTTACAGTATTCCTTCCTAAGCTCAGAAACCATCTTAATGCAGTTTCTTTCAAAGTAGTAGGAAAAAACTTGAGCCTATGAGTATCAGTAGTGTAATCATAGCTTCTACAGAGGATATCAAACTCAAACAAGAAAGTGTTTGGGTCCTTCGTTACAAGCCCATAGAATTTAGGAAGAACTGAAGCAGGAATGTTCTTGATGTTGTCAACATCATTTTGTGGGGGAATAGGGAAATGAAAGGTTGGTTGATTAGGTCGAGCTAGTTGAGGAACCATATTTTCTTGTTGTACAATTAGAGCAAATGGATTCTCTAGTAGATTTTGGGAAATTTGGTCTTCAGAAGAAGTTTCAGAACTGGCCAAATCTAGAAATGGCTCAGCAAAAGGGTTTGCAACTTCTTCTTCTTCTAGAAAATTTTGAAACTCAACTAGATAGTTATCACCTGGTTAGGGTAATTAGGAAGGAATCTCCCAAAAACATCTCTTCTCCTACCCCTATGCATGCAATATTACTCAGTATCGACCAACTCACACAAAGAATTGGTGAAAGAATAGTGGGTCATTACATTTCTACTGAAGGGTATGCTGAAAGAAAACTTCTAAAATACTAGAAAGCATGAAAGCAATTGCTCTGAAATAATTCCTAGTTTGACACCATCCCCAACAACGACGTAAAAAATGTTGGCCTCCTCTAATGATTCAACAAATAAGCCCTTAAAGTTTTAACTCACAAATTGGACATATGTACTGAATAACTATCTTTCTCATCATGAAGTTTCATTTAAATGTCAACCCAGGGATGTAGACTTGAAATGGGTCAACACAATATGTGCACTAGGTTTTTATAGTAGCCATACTCATTCTACAACTAGAAAAGACATGATGTTGAAAGTAAATTGATTGAAAGGAAGTAACATAAGCACTAAACATCAACCAACAACTATACTTAACCGAAATTCATGACAGGAATAGAAATCTTAGCAAACGGATAGGAAACTACTCTATCAACTTTGTTTGCAGGAACAGTAACATAATGAAAGTTTCAGTGGCTGCAGGAATAAAGAGTTGCCAGAATTAAAACTATTACTGAACATAAAAGTAACAACTGAGCTTAAAGATGGAATTCTCACCAAGTGGGCCCCCTTGGGTGAGTCTCCCTTGAAAATAACTTAGATGCAACAAACTTATAACTTCGTTTTATTCATTGAAAATGAGATTACAATGAAATAATAACATGGCTGTATTACTTGAAAACTAGAAATGTGAGTACAATATTAGATTAATTAGCCTTCTGAGAAGGCGCATTTGAGTCTTATTTATAGAAGGAAACTACTAACTAACTAACAACCTATCAAGGCGGTCAACTCCAACAGACTAGGAGGATGCCAATTATGGAAAGCATAAGAAAAGGAAAGGAGGCTATGCATGTGTTGAATCTGGTCAAACTAGTCTTGCTTGAACGCAAATTTAGCATAATAACAACTCCTATATCTACTCAACTAAAAACTATGATCATTTGTAAGATAGTTACATTCTTTAATTCACACTAGGATTTCCCTCCATCGAGAGTCTTCCTCCATTGACCTCTTTAATGACCACCTTCTTGACTTTATGGCAACTCGATCAGTTGGAAAAAACTCCCTCAACTTTGTAGGCTTTGAATCATATCTACATAACAATATTAGCATGCACAACCAATTGCATATCTATAACTACCTTAAAGTAACATTCATAATCCACATGTAAAATTAACTTAGATAATTCTCATAGCATGTTAATATCGTTAAATTTCACAAGGATAAACTTATGCCCAATGTCTATGGTTTTGAGGAAATAACATAGAAAATACCAACAACCAAGTGTCAAAGTCTAAGGTAACATAAACAAAAAATAAACAATAAATCCTATCAAAATCGAGTCATTAACTAGACTCATAAGTGATATTAGAAAATAGCTCTACTTTATGGTCGTCTTCAATTGCATGGCTAATCGCAATAGGGTTTTTGGAGGAGGACCATATTTTCATAACCAGATTGGTCTATTCATCAAGCCTTGGAACACTAGTTTTAATCCATAGGAAGAGCTCTCAAATCATGTTTCGATGTGGGTGTGTCTTCCTTTGTTTCCAGCTGAGTATTGGTGCAATGACATCTTACAAATGGTTACTTTGCTTATGGGGAAACCAGTGGGTCCTTCTCAACAAACACGAGATAGAAAGGTAATAATTTTTTCTTGCATTTGTGTTGATATTGATTTGAGTAACCCTCTTCTAGACTCTTTGGAAATTTGTGTGGGTACATCTTCTTGGATGCAACAAATTGATTATGAGATTCTATGTTTCTGTTGTCGTTTATGTCATGAATACGAGCATTTGTAACGAAGATTTTTTAGGACCAAATATTTTGATTCTCAACCTACTCAAACTCCTCACAACCCTCCTAAGGTTGACAAAGGCAAGGCTTCCATTCCTAGTGATGTTGCAAGTACAAAGGGTTTCACTCCTATTAAGGCCTTTAATAGGAATCATGGACAAAAGAGGAATTTTAAGGAGTGACAGGAAGGGGACACTTTTAATAGATTTGATGTGTTGGATGACCTTAGTCAGCAAGAGGTGAATCCAGGCATGATGGCTTTGGATCAAGGTGTCTTGGAGACGGTTTAGGAGGGCAATATTTCTAACAATATTTAGAATATACAAGATGTTGGTACATTGCAAATGGACACTGATCTCAATCTAGTGGATTCAGTGGTGCCTGAGGCCCTCAATTCTATGGAGAGTGAGGGGGATATTTATCTTCCATTGGTGAATTTGGGGTCCGATTTGGAAAAAAGAAACAAGGCTTCTCCTTCTTTGGGGCTTCTCTAGAAAAATATTTAAAAAGGGGTTGTTGAGAAGTATTTCAAGGCTGGGAGAAAGGACATAGAGTAAATCAAGATGGTGGGAGAGACGTAGGTGGAGTCAAGATCTGTTAAAAATCTTGACTCTCATTTTTCTACCCCTCAAAAATGATTATCCTCTCTTGGAATGTAAGGGGCTTGAACAGTGGATTGACAAAAAATTATTCCTGACTTGGTGATAATTCATTCTCCTGATGTGATTTTCATAGAAGAAACTAAGATATATGTAGAGAATATGTGTGTTTTGACACCTAAACTTTAGGGGCGGGATCAATGCCAATGCATTGGTGCCCAAGGTAATGCAAGGGGTGTGGCTTGTTTATGGAATCCACTGAAGATTCACCATCTTTGGTGGATATCCTATAAGCCTTCTATTTCAGTGGTTGCTTTGAGTCTGGAAACTAGAGAAATTATTCTTCTTTCCAACATTTATGCTCCTATGGATTTTCTTGGTAAGCAGTGCTTGTGGTCTCACATCCATTTTATTCGAAGCTTTGTTCCTCTTTATGCTTGGATTATCATAAATGATTTCAATACCATTATTGATTTGGATGAAAAGAGGGTGGAATTTTGAGGTTGGAGCCTTTTTCTTTTCTTCTTCATGATAATATTTATGCCTTGAATCTTTTTGTCATTAAGCCTAGTAATGGTTAGTTTACTTGGAATAATAGGAGACTTTAGGGAAGGATTATATTACTGAGAGGCTTGATAGGTTCCTAGTCTCTTGCTTTTGGATTGGTGGATCTTGGTCTACTTTTTTTGTGATTCTGGACTGGAGTGGCTCAGACCATTGGCCTATTAAATTTTTGCTTCTTCGATTCGTGCTACTCGATCTCCCTCTTTCAAGTTTCAGCTTATGTAGTTATGTGATCCCTCTTTGCAGGATCATGTTATGGAATGGTGGAGTTTGGGTAGACCTGATTATGGAAGCACTATGTATTCTTTTGCTAAACAAACAACTATAGTATGTGAAGTACCAACTCAAAAAGTGGAACAAGAATTGTTTTGGTAACATCTTCCATGCTAAGGTTGTGGCTCAGGCTGGTTTAGATGATATCACCCATCAGATTATGGATTTTGGCCTCTCTGAGGACTCTCTCAAGGAGGATGCAAGGGATTTGAAATCTCTAGAGGAGTGTGAGTTGTGCGAGGAGATTTATTGAAAATAGAAGGCTCATGTTGAGTGGTTCTAGGAGGGGACAAAAACATTACCTTCTTCTTCAACTCTATGAAGGCCAGAAGAAATGGTAATTCAATTCATTTTCTTTTGAATGATAGGGGTGAGCATTTAACTTCTTTGAGGGATACTTACAAAGAATCTTCGTAGTTCTTTAACTCCTTGTTTAGGGAGGAATCTCTAGATGTGTTGGTAGAAGAAAAAAATGTTTTGTCTTGTATCCCTTACTTTGTTACTATGGAAATGAATGAGCACCTCTTGGGTTGCATTTCCATGGAGGAATTGGAGGCTACTATCTTTTAGAAGAAGAAAGGGAAAGCTCCTATTCTTGATGGTTTTTCGATCGAGTTCTTTTAGGAATTTTGGGACATTATAAATCTAGAATTATTAGAGGTGGTTTTTAAATCTTAGAGGAACAAGCAGATGTTGAGGGCTATGAATTCTACATTTATTTCTCTCATCCCTAAATGTGATGTAGTGGATTGGCTGAGTTTTTTTTGAACTATTTCTATTTACAATGTGGTCTACAAAATTCTTTCCAAGCTAATTGTTGAAGGTTGAAGAAGTTGCTCAACAAGCTTATTTATGAGGAACATGGAGGCTTCGTGGTTGATAGGAAAATCTTGGATGGGGTGGTCATTGTCACTAAAACTATAAACTCCATGGCAACCTCTAAAGAAAAAACTATGTTCATAAAACTAGATATGGCAAAGGCTTATGATAGAGTTAAGTGGTCCTTCTTGCGTAAAGTTCTTACTACTTTTGGTTTTGTTGAGGAGTGGATTATGTGGGATATGAGTTGCATCATGACCACTTCTTTTTCAGTTTTGATAAATGGTGAACCGTCTTCCTTATTTGGGGCCTCCAAAGGTCTTCACCATGGGGATCCTCTTTCTCTCTATTTATTCATTCTTTTGGTTGAAGGTTTGGGGAGTGATTAAGACCAATGTGGCATTGGGTCTTATCCAAGGTTGGGTTTGGGGCAATGGTTTACCTCCTCAATCACACTTAAAATTTGTTGATGATACTATTTTGATGGGCATGACCAAGGTCAGAGAGACCACTAATTTGCGCAAGACTTTGGACATTTATCTGGTTGCTTTTGGGTAGATGATTAATGAGGATAAGTCTTCCATTTTATTCTTTAATACTCTGAGGCTCATTCAACAACATATAACTCATATTTTGAGGTTTCAAATTGGTTCTCTACCTTTGATTTATCAAAAAATTCCTATCTCTTCTGGTACTCTCCCTAGGGGCTCGTGGCATAATATTCTTGACAATTTTTGTGTGAAATTAAACCATTGGACTCATCGACGACTTTCTTTCGCTGGTTGGGTTCAAATTTTTAAGTCGGTGGTCCAGGCTCTTCCCAACTATAAGTGTATGCTCCAAGTGGCTCTTGTTGGTTTTATTAAACATTTGGATTCTCTTGCTAGGCAGTTTTTATGGGCTAGTAGTTTGTTATCTTCTAAGTAGAGCCTTGTGAAGTGGGATATTGTTTTTAGTTTGAAGAAGTTTGGTGGTCTCAGATTGCGGTATTCGACTTTGTCTAGGTTGGCGTTGTCTTCCAAGCTTTATTGGACATGGTGTTTGGAGAAAGATCATGTTCAGGCTAGGATTTTATTTCATAAATATCTAAGTGGGATACTGAGGGAATAGATTCCCTAGTACCCGCTTGTGGGGAAAGGTTTCGTGAATTGGAAAATGCATAAAAAAGGTGCTAAGTTGATCAAGGAGGGCTTGTTTTGGATATGCAATAGGGGGTCTGAGGATCTCTTTTGGTTTGACTCTTGGGATGGGTCTTCCCCTATTATGAGTAGGTATCCTAATCTACAGGCTCTTTGTTAGTGTTTTTTGGAGGCTGGTTGGTCTAGGCAATCAATTTTAATACTTCTTACCTTTGTGGGCATATGGAGGTGTCTAGGTGGAAGACTCCTAGTGAATGGCCCGTGGATGGCTCCGAGGAGGATTGTGCTGAGATTCATGATATTTTGGCAAGAAGACATTGCAGCTCTCTTTAGAGAATCGAGATATTTTGGCTTGGAGTCCAGATCCTAAGGGCGTTTTCACAGTGGCTAGTGGGTATCAAGAGTTGATTACTCAAAAGTATGGTGGGATGGAGGTTCCATGGTGGAAAAATGTTTGGAATAAATTCTCTTGGCCTAAGTGTAATTGCTTCATGTGGACCTTAGCTTGGAATAAATGTTTGACTTGGGATAATCTTTGGAAGCATTGATTCCAAGGTCCTTTAGTTTGTGTTCTTTGTGGGTGCAACAAGGAGGATTCTTCCCACTTGTTCTTTCATTGTTCATTTTCTATGCTTATTTGGAATTTTTGGTGGAATATTTGAAAACATTCATATGTTCATGCATCTTCTCTTGTTGAATTCTAGAGCAACTTGGGGAGACCTCCTACACAAGCCTATTTCCTCCAGATTGTGTGGTGCATTGGTCTTGCCTTCATCCTTTGGAAAATCTGGCTAGAAAGGAATCATATGATCTTTCATGGGGAGAAGATGATGGTTCAACATGTTTGATAGAGAATTGTTGGTATGATCCAAGAGACAGTGGCAACTAAATGTGAAGTGGATTTTCCTTTGGAACGAAGTGATGATGAGATTGTGCATAGATTGGGTCTGCAGGGATGGACCCTTGAGTTTTTTTTGTGTTCGAGGAGGTAGGCGTGCTAAAAAGAAGGTTCAAAGGGTTGGGAGTTGGTATTCTCCTCTGGTGGATGTTTTGAAGATCAACACGGATGGCTCATCTAGGGGTAATCTTAGGCGTGTTAGGATGGGTGGATTTGGGAGAGACTGTTCTGGCTCTATTATTTTCCTTTTCTCCATTCATAAATGGTAGCAAACCAACAATCTTATGGAGGGTTTGGCAATTATTTGGGCTATTGAGTGTGCATGTGCTCTTGGCTAGTGTAAGATTATTTATGAATCAAACTCTCTAATCATGGTTAATTTGTTGAATGAGAAAAATTTGGAAAGGGTTAATTGACAACTTGATTCAGTTGCTTAGCATATATTATAGTTGTGTTCCATGTTGAAGGTGGTGTCCTTTACCCACATCCCTTAGGAATGGAATAGGGTTGCAAACTATTTGGCCAAGTGGGCTTCTGAGCATGCTGGTGACTATCAAATTGAGGGATGGGAGCAGTTATCCCTTGATTATTGCCAAACTTTATAGAGGATTATTTCAGAGGACATGGCTGGTTGATGTGGGTTGGAGTTGGTGTTGTGGTGATTTTGTATCTTGGCAAGGCGATTTGGTGATCCTACTTTTCTTTGGGAGCCTTTTGGTCCCTGATTTCTTTGTATTAGTGATTTCTTGATATCAATAAATTTTTACACTCTATTTCAAAAAAAAGAAAAGAAAGAAAGAATAGAAGAATAGTTAGTAAATTAATCAAATAATATTAATTATTTAATTAATATAGATGCATAGAGGAATAATTAATAAATGAAATAAATAACCTTAATTATTTAATTAATATAAATGAATAGATAATATGAATTTAATCAAATTTAATATGAAGTTATTTAGTTAACAGGATGAAGTGAAAATGATCATTAATTTAATCATTTAGTCAAAATTAGGTGGCTACATTCTATATTCATTTATTCATGTCTTCATCTCATTCATTTCTTCATTTCTTCATTCATTGGGGCAAACTAGGGCATGTCAATACTTTCTTTGAAACAATGCTATAAAAACACATTGTCTTAAAGATGGGTAAAATGTAGGTCCACCTAATTTTGACTAAATGATTCAATTAATGATCATTTTCACTTCATCTTGTTAATTAAATAACTACATATTAAATTTGATTAAATTTATAATATCTATTCATCTATACTAATTAAATAATTAAGGTTATTTAATTAATTTATTAATTATTCCTCTATTCATCTATATTAATTAATAATTAATATTATTTGATTACTTTATTAATTATTCTTCTATTCTAAAGTTTAATTAAATAATTCATTATTAATTAATTAATTATTCCTTTCCCATCTCTAAAATTAAATAATTTATTATTTAATTATCCATATTCCCACTTCCTAAATTATATAATTGTTTTAATTATTTAATTAATTCATTTATTCCTCAACATTATCCTCCTTCAAAAATAAATAAAATTATTTATTTTATTTATTAAATTCAATTCAACACTGCACATGTAAATAATAATTAAATTTATTTAATTATTAAATACTCATGCAAATTCCACCTCACCTATTGACTAAGACTTACTCCTAGTTCACTGATCAATCTAACCAGTCCACTCATCAATCAATTTCACTTCACTCCCACTCACTTCGAGTCTTCTAAGCAATCAATTTAGTCCACTAACTTCTAGTCTGAGTTAACACTCCAATCAATCCTCTCAATAGAATCATGCAACCAGTTATCTAAAATCATGTGGCCACTTAACTAAAACTAAATTTCTCTCATCAATTCTCAACCATTTATCTTCTCAAATCTCTCCTCTGATCTTGACCTTTGGTCGATGTCATCAAATATCTATAAATGCAACCATCCTCTTCTTCATTTTCATCTCAAATCATGTAGGAAAACTATACACATATTTTGCAGGCGCTTTTATGCTATTGTGCTAAATACAAATCTAAGAGAAAAGATATCCACACCATTTCTCCTAAGGTAAAATAGAGGAGAGCAATGGAGTTGACCTAAGGTGAATTGTATGTATCCTTGCAAGGTTTGCATCATTTTTTTAATTCAATTCATTTATTTACTTCATTGTTTTGATCATTTGACTGTGTTTTGCTTTGATTATTTGCTTTATTCTTCTAGTATTTCATAGATAATTTATTATGGTCATACATTCTGACATGCTTGGTGGGACCCCACATCCCTAATTTGACATTTCTTTAATTTAACCTTGTTGTTTGCAAGTTTCTAGTGTTTTCTATCTTGCAGATTGTAGGTAATTTTAAGAGAGTTTGAAAATCACACTTTTAGGAGATTTTTGAGGAGAAAAAACAATATTGTTGTGTTCGAAATGGTTAAGGGATGAATTTTCATATATAATACCCCCTATTTTGGTGTAGGATAACATTTTATGTTTAAAAAATTATGATGTTTACGTTTGCAGGATCCTGTGATGCGTTTGCATAAAAGTGACACGTTTGTATGATTAAAGTTATTCTTTTACATAAAAGTGACACATTTATAAGATTAAAGTGATGCATTTGTATAAAGTGACATGTTTGTAGTTACATATTGACGGGTTTGTGCATCATGATGCATTTGCAGGTTATTGCACGACGTTTTCGAAGCAAGTCGACACTTTTGACTTATACATATCGGCGTGTTTGTTTTTGCATAGTGGCATTTTTGTAGGTGGCAACACTTTTGAAGATATGATGATGCTTTTGAAGATTTTGTGTCGCATTTGAAGATTCTGTGATGTGTTTGACTAGTAAACATCTACGCTTTTGTTCTATCAGGTTCTTCAATTAATTTCAAAGATTTCCAGTCTGACTAATCCTAACATGTGCTTGTTTCCTTATTTTTCTAACATTTTCACGGCTTGTGGCAAACGTTGGGAAGAGATAAACATTTGGAAGAGTACTAAAAAGTGGTTTTGTAGGTTTTGTCGTTTAATATTTTACATTTCATTTGGTGCACTAAAATTTACTACAAATATCACATTTCAAATTAGTGCTCTTAAAAGAAAAAAACCCACAACTTGAACATTTTTTTTGGTGCATTAAAAAGAACCACAACTTGAACATTTCATATATTGAACTCAAACCTAGAGTAATATAGTAGGCTCCAAGAAACATATAAAATACAAGTAGGTGTGTAAGGTTTGAAATCATTTGGAATCCTGGAAAGAGAAAAACAAAATTTTGAATGAATTCCATGCTAGACTCTCCCTCTTTCAATGTGATTTTTTCTAACTTTCTCTTTGATTATAGGGCCTTAATTATTTCTTCACATTATTTTTCAATCTCATTTAACATGTGGGTTTGAATGTGAATTTTTATTTTGTGCTAGACTATATGAATAGTATGGAGGTTCATCCCCATAGTATTCTTGTATATTTTCTCTATCATAGCATCTAGGGTTTGAATTATATGATACATTTGATGAAGTGCCCCTAGGGTAAATGAGTCCATTCCAACCATCCATGGCTTGTTGCAATTAATTATGTCCTAGGGTAGAAAAGAGAGGAGAAATAATTTGTTTGTTTATCAAGAAAGAAACCATGATTTGAATTTTGAAATAAAATAAGGTACCTTATCCTCAGTTGTGGTCACTTTGATTAGTGTTCTTGAAACATGGACAAAAATAACGAAAACTTTGTTCTTTTATTACAAATTTTCTACCTCACAAAATTGAGGAAATCCTTGAAGTACGACTAACCTTCAAGGCACAAATATGATTCTAGGTTGTGTCCACTAAAATAACATTCAATTCCTTCTCAACCCAACAACCCTTTTCATATTTTTGGTGTCATTCTATTGGCATAAGTTAATAGGCTTCCAACTTTAACACACAAAAAAATAAAAATTATTTAGCACTAGCAATGGTAATAAACCACCCCTAGGTTCTCCCTAATAATGGTTTCATTTTATTGATGTGAGTTGACAAGCTATGAAGCTCACCCAAATAAAATGAAAACTATAAACCTTCTATTTTTGAAGTGTTTAAAATATTTTCGATCACATAAGACCCAACAATGATCATCATGTCCATAGAAATCACACCATTTTGTTGGGTCCCAAAATTGTTTCTCTACTTCCTACAACGAAGTCTCACTCACAAGGCCAAGGTTGTCGTCATACAAGTAAAATCAACTAATCAAAAAAACATGGAGGATTAAAGGTCAATACCATGAGAGTGGGTTATCTCTCCTATAGTTCAAGCTTAGCTTAAACTCGAGAAGGTGTTCTTAGAGGTATACCTTAATAGGTATTTGAGTCATAGAAAATGGACAACCAAGAATAACTACAAACAAACCCAGTTGAATACTTGACCCCAAGTACTATCACTAGGCCAACAAAAATTGATTTCAAAGAGCCCTTGTATAGCTAATATAATTGTGCAATAATGACCCATGTAAAATATATCTACTAAATGTTCACTTGAGAATAATTCCTTGGTTATATTAATGGTCATGGACGCATATGAATGACCTTATTCCTAAACTATATGCTTACACTTTGATTTACTTGAATGATTTTAGATTGAGTGCCTATTTTATTGGGCTACATAGTCACAAATAGTAGGAAGGAGAATAATGAAAGAAAACATAGAAGATTTGATCTAGGTGTTTGTACCATCAAGTTATGAGCATTATATAAAGAGCATACTTAGTAATCCAAAATGAATTGCATGAATCCATATGAAATAAATAAATGATTGTTGCAATGCTTGTAATATTTTAAAATATTATCACGTTATCAATTGTTCATTACATTTGTGTCAGCAAGTGTGACAAGAGGGAGCCTCAAATGCCGCTAACATTTCATTGAAGAGATACAAATAGTTTGGAGACATTCTCTACACAATACCCATATCCTTGTATCCTTCACATGATTCACAATTTCATCACTCTTCTGTAATTGAACATGGCGTGATTGAAGCCCTAAACAAATATTATACCAACATAATCTCTAGCTGCTACTAGAAAAACAAACTCCCTTTCAAAATGGTTAAAATCTTCATTATAACATCTATAGGGAATCACACCCTAATCATTGCATTGTAATACATAGGACATCATTAATCTACCTACAATCCCAACCAAATCAAGTGCCTCAAATTGAACAACAATAATATTGAATTTTGGTTGGTGGGAAAGCAAAAATATACATGATAGGTAGCTGGGAGCTTTACCACTATTATTGTGAGTTATTAATGAGAACACAAATCGTGTCACTTCTATTTAACACCAAAATCTCATTTCAAATACCTTTGAAATAATATAAGTGACATCCATTATGTGTTGAAAAAAAAAAGTAGTTGCTAGAACCCAATTGGCATCCGCCTGTGGTTGTGAAACCACACCAAAAATTTATTGAAGCCAATTACCCTTAAATCCTAAGCACAACAAAATTGAGTCCCAACAAACCATATATCAACAATTAATACATTCTTGCAAAATGCTTTGTTTAAGGTTCCAATAGCCAATTTTTTTCTTTCACACCTTGTAGTATGGAATTGAAAGTAATAATATATCGAGGTGGGTAGGTGAATTTTCTAGTGGAGGATTTCGTTCCTATGTCTATCTCGATCCTTCCAAGCCAGATTACATCAAGACAATTTCTTGAGAGCCCTAAAAGTAAAAAGTTTCCAAACTTTCATTTGGATATTCTCTCAAATGCGGCACCTAAAAATTTCTTGTTTGCACCAACTAGTGGATGTTAGGTCCCTCTACAATACACTATCTTAGTTTTGTTTAATTTCACATTTCTTGACCTCGTCAATAATGATTACATTCTTGTAACATGTCTCATTTGAGAGTAGTGTAAATGTGTCAATATCCATATCCTTTCTTCCCCACCTTGTGGAATGAATTGATAGTGCTAGAATTTGGGGTGGGTAGATGAATTATAGTGGAGGACTTGGTTAATTCCATAGGTATCCCAATCCTTCCAATCTACATTACACTAAGATAATCTCTTGAGAACGATAAGAGAAAAAAAATTGCCAATTTTTTCCTAGTTCTATCAAAATTTAGCACCTAGGAACGTCTCATTTGCACCTCTTAGTGGATGTTGGATCCCTCTATAATACCATATATCAATTTTTTTCAACTCTAAACCATTTTATTGTGTCAACAATGAATGCATTCTTGCAAAATGCCTCATTTAAGAGTAGTGTAAAGGTATCAATAGCCATATTTTTTCTTCCATACCACATAGGATTGAATTGATAGTGTCAAAATTTTTAGGTGGATGGGTGAATGATAGTGGAGGCCTTAGGTTATTCCTTGGGCCTCCTATTCCTTGGGCCTCCTAATACTTTCAAGATACATTGCATTAAGTTGGCTCCTAAGAGAAAAACTTGTCAAAGTTTTGTTTGGTCATTCTCTCAAACCATGACACTTAAAGGAATGTATCATTTACACCTACAAGTGGATTTTCGGTCCCTCTAAAATAATATCTCAATTTTTGTCAACTCCAAACTATTTATTTGTACAAATAATGAATGTGTCCTTACAAAATACCTCATTTGAGAGTAGTGTAAAGGTGCTTATATCCATATTTTTTTCTCTTCCACCTCATGGGACTAAATTAATAATACCAAAAAAACAAGGGGGGTGGGTGAATGATAGTGGAATACTTGGTTATTTCTCTAGTGGAATATTGGGTCAATGCATTTAATTATTTTTTATATCTTGCAAGATTTTAAGTTCATATTTAAATATAAAAGTGAAAGAGATATCATGTTCACTTGGAAGGGTAAACTTTGCAAGATGATTTTTTCTTTGTTTTGCAATATTTTGACAAACTTCCAAAATGAACTTAGGGTTATTTTAATTATTCTATCCAATCATACAGGTGGATTTTTCCTAGATATTCTCTCAAATTATAATACCATATCTTAGTTTTTATCAACTCAAAACTGTTTAATCTTACTAACAATGAATTCATTATTGTAAAATACCTCATTTGAGAGCATTGTAAGGTGTCAAAAACTATATTTTTATTTTGCACCTTATGGGATTAAAATAAATGTGCCAACATGTCAAGTTGGGCCAATGAATACTACTAGAGGCTTCATTTTTGTTCCCTAGGTCTACCAATCCTTCCAGATTATATTGCACTAGGATAGTCTCTTGAGAGCCCTAAGAACAAAAGTTGTCAAACTTTGATACAATGATTCTTAAAATATATGCCACCTCAAAATTTCTTGTTTGAACCTACAAGTGGATATTGGGTCCCTCTACAATAGCCTATCTTAGTTTTTGTCGACTCTAGACCATTTCACCATGCCAATAAAGAATGCATTCTTGCAAAATTCCTCATTTAGGACTAGTGTAAAGGTTCCAATAGCAATATTTTTTCTTGCACCTCATGGTACTAAATTGAAAATTCCACAATGTCATGTGGTCTAGTGAATGCTACTAGATGCCTCATTTTGTACTGTAGGTCTCCTGATCCTTCTTGGATATGTGTTGAGATAGTCTCTTGAAAGCCCTAAGAGAAACCATTTCAACTAAGTCGTCCACAAGTTGTCTACTCACAACGAAGATAATTTCCTATGCAACATTAAAAGTGTGTCAAAGTTGAGCATGATTTATTTTGTAGATATAAATAATATATGGTGATTTTGTTGATGTTGGCCTTGAGACCTCTGATTGAGTGATGATATCAACAAATCAAAGAATGCAATGCAAATGTAATTGAATAGTAATGTGTAAAATCCATAAAGAGGATGAAGTACATATATGTAGATTAGTTTGAGTCACTGTAGGAGTGCTCAACTCAAGATGGCAACAAAGTTGCACCAAGTGGCAAATGAGGAATGCCACACAACCTTGAAGAGTGTACAGTATAGCATGATCAGTCGCCACATACCAACACCTTGGATGTTTTAGGTTCAAAGGTAATCCACATCAAATAAACAAAAACAAAGTTTTTTATCCTTAGCATTTTGTCTATAATTATTAGAAATGGAATAACATTTATTCTAGAAATTGAAAATTTCTTATTGGATAAGTGATGCAATAAAATTTGTTGCTAAATTGTTCATTATGATTGTGTGTTACCTATGTCGCTAAATTGTTGACTATAACTGCTCATTGCATATGTGGCTAAATTGTCCAATATGACTACTTATTGTACCATGCAGCTAAATTGTCCATTGCGACTACTGTCATTGTCTATGTTGTTGAGCACTACTTGTTTTTATGTAGAAGGAAAAATCTCAACTTAGTTCTATATTTAAAAATGAAATATTTTAATAAGTTTTGAGTTTTGTTTTAGTTCACTTGTTCCCAAGTTTTTTTTGTTGTGTAACTCAACTTTATAGTGTTTGGAGTGTATTAGTTTTCATTTAACTAATCTTTCTATTGCATCACATGGATAAGTGGTCAAGTGATGAGGATATTAAAATAGATCAAGGGAAAAGGGGATCATGTAACTAAAATGACGCCCCAAAGTATTAAGGACTAAGATAAGATAGACCTAATGGAAGGGCTACCGTGAAATGTAAAGAGAAAGGGAAAAACCATGAACACTTTAGAGCTAAATCCATGCAAATATCCAAGGGTCATAGCATGTAATGTGTGAGAGTAAGAATGTAGATACATAGGTGGAAAAATAGGACAAGAGAAAATGCTCCTAGCTAGTAGAATAAAATGACACCCTCAAGGGAAGGGCAAGGAGGAAGTATTTTAGATGGTAATAGGAAAGCAATAGAAGTGAGCATGGTATGATAGAGGTGTATGATCATAAGAAAGGGGAAGCCATCTGAGGTATTGCCCCACAATACAAGAGTGGGTCTTAATGCAAGGTTAAATAAACATTGATTTAGAGACACTATGAGATAATATAAGTTTGAAGAGTACAAGTAATTGTTCCCATGAAAATTCAAACATGAATTTTTTCCTAAGACAATACTAGCTTGATAGGATAGGTCAAAGAAATAAGGATAATAACATGTAGAAGGGAATATGTCCAACCATAGTATTTAAAAAATAGAGTACCAAAGTATCTATAAGAGTAACATGTTGACTAAATAAACATATGAAAGTGAGTATGATCATCAAGGTAAAAGGCTTGAGGAATAATATAAGAAAACGATACACTAGAAAACATTAGAAAAAGATGGATAGTTGATTCGTGTGACTACTTTTGTTGGTGCTATTTCTTCCCTCTGCCACTCTTTATCTAATCAAGATAAATTCAACAAGAAGAATTCTTTAGTTCATCCAAAGCATCCATAACAACATAGAAGGCTTTAGTACTATTGAAATTCCATGAGATACTGCTTATTTGTATAAGGAAAAATTAATGATTTTTTTCAATATATCTGAAGCATTTACAATACCATAACTAACATATCCTCCAAAATGTAAATCATGTGGCAATCCCATTGTGAAGGAATAATTCTAGTAATTTTTGGTTTGATTTGAATGGTTATTTTTTTAAATTGATATTTGATTATTAAAACAATTTAAGTTTGGGTACAATATATTGCAACTACCATTAGTTACAGACAAAGTCTAAAAGGTATATATGAAAAGTTTTCAAAAAATCAAATTTATGTCATATTTATATAACATATTATTTTTCTTCATTCTACTACGAGCTCTATGTTCTTCATTGCAATCTTGAGGCTCTACCTCTTTACCCTTCTCATTCATCTTTTCATTCTTGGAACCATAATTATCTATTATCTGACTTTGTTTTGTATTGTATCTGAAAAGTAGTTTGTATTCAATTAGATTCATTTGACATCTTCAATAAATAAATAAAATAAAAAAAACTTTTTTTCTAAATGAGAAGCCTTTGATCTACTTGATTTTTAATTAGACATCAATAAACCTTTTCTTCTAAATGAAAGGCCTTTGATCTACTTGATGTTTAATTAGGCATGAGTATTTTTTTATGAAACTCTTTTTTTTATCCAACTAAAATGAGAGTTATTTGTGAGGATTTTGATATGATGACGTGAATTAGTATTCTTCAATCGAAGATTTCGATGTGAATCAATGTACATGCTTTTGGGACAAAGACAAGAACATTAAACTTCCATAAATATATTTGAACCAAATTTGATCCTTAAATAACTTTGATCGATTAGTTCCCACTATTTATTATAAATTAACTAAAGACAACTTCTAAATATATACTTACTCATCATATAATAATAAAAAAATATCAATATTTATATAGTAGGAATAATTTTTCCACAATCCATGAAGAATAGAATGTATGTTCCTAATTAAACTATGTATACCTTTTTAATTGACGTTTCAAATCACACTCAGTGATCCATCATCACGAAGAGAACAATGAGTGTGATTTGAAACACGATTCAAATGATCAAATACAATTTAATCCAAAAACATACATTCTATATTTATATAATCCATTTATTTTCATTTCTTAAAAAAATCAATAAATGGGTGTTACAGTTACAACCACACATGCTGGTGGAAAGTAGAATGCTATGGGTGACTTACAATACAAGAAAATCAAATGTAGGGCATCATTTTTCCTTTCCAAGATAAAGAAGTTGTTACAACGGATAGGCTCCTTGACCTCTTCCAAACACTATTATAATTTATTTTCTCCTAATTCATTTATCGTGTGTGGACAAAGGCTGAGGAACTGAATTGCGAAAGAGATAATTTACAAAATCGACTATTTTTTTATAACTGGAGTAATCTCAACGGCTACTTTTGCAGGATTTCTGCTCCTAAATGCGGCCCACCATAGCCTGCTCCCTGCAAAATATTTAACAAATCAGATTTTGAAGTATTTGAGAAAATATCTGAGTTAAAAAAGGAAAGATAATGACTTGTGAACGGTGGAGCGCCTGCGCGGCACTCTTAACGGGAACGTTTTTATAGCTGAAAATTCGTATTCACGAAATATGCAGATAACTTTCATATTTATCGAATTTGTGTGATTTTTGCAGGTTGTAAGTGTTTGGCAGGGTAAATCAGTTCAACGCCCAGAAAGGAAGAAATCTTTTGAAGTTCATTATAAATGTGAATATGGTGCCCAAGAAATCAATTTGTGCTGTTCAGGAAGAGATTAGGAGTTGTATTGAAGATTTGCCAGGTTTGAACTTTGCATTGCAGTTGTTAATTTGGGACTTAGAAATGTAAGTCTAGAACAATGGCTTTATTTTGTTTAACTTTAATTGATCAAGTTAACTATGGATGTCTGGTTGGTTGTTATGATGAAGTTTGTGTTTGCAGATTCACCAGTTTCATACTCAGAGGAGCACGTTGCTTCTTGTGATGAAGGCCCAGAGACTGTGTTATGGAGCAATGCAGCTTTCAGAACAAGCTTAAGCAGTAGCACTTGCTCTAATCAGGACGAGGGATTTTCACCCAGAAACTCTCTGTGTCGAGATCTAGCCTACAGAGATTCCCAGAATGCTACCCACAACAACAACCCAAATCATTGTTTTTCTGAGAAATCTACTTCAGTGAACAGTTGTGCGGGAAATCTTGGTGAGACTTCTGCCCAGGGGTGTTACAAAATGATAAAAAAAGTTGAAGCACAGCTCAACTCCTCAGTAATGGAACAGAGTTTGCCCCACAAAAGTACTTCGCCTCCAGAGTCGAATGGGAAATATAGGACTGTGGCAGGCCTTAATGATGGAATGACTGTATCAGAGGAGGAAGTGAAAATTAAAGCGGAGTTGGAGAAAGAAATTGAGAAGGCATTGGAGGAAGAGATTAAAGATGGTATCCTGGTTCTTACCCAGAGACTTGCATACCTACATGCTCGCCAGAAAGTCAGAAAAGAGGAATGTCAATATCACACATCTGAGTTTGACACGCCATTGAAGTCTTACAATAGTGCACTGCAAGATTCATGGAGTGGTTCAATCTTGTACCCAAAATTGCCTATGTATCTGGGTACTACCAGTCCCTCAGCGTTATCTTCTTGCAGAGAAATAAAAAGCCCTGCTCTTCGCAATGAAGGCAGGCGTTTCAAGAGTCAAAGTGACCCAAAAGATCCAGAGAAGAAATTCCAAAAAGATTTTGATTGGGTGAGGACTCTAAGGTCGGGAAAATCCCCAAAGAAGCCCAATCACAGACTTGCAGAGCAGGAAAAGTTGAGAAATGATTGCCCTAGATTTTCTCGTGCTCTGTTTTCAGAACCCATCAATGAACAGAGGCGTTCAACCAGTGAGCCTCGTCGTAGATGCCAACGCCATGGATATGAATATGTCCACAATACCCACTCTTTTCCCAAGGCAGACAGTGAGCTCCCTCCGCATGGAAATTTTTATGCCAAGCTCAGTCCAAAGAATGAACTTTGTAGCACCGGACATATTCATACTACCCACAGTGCTGTTTCCAGGAAAATGGTTAGTAGAAAAGGAAATGATGCAGTTGAAGAAGCCAAGCCTAAAGAGAAACCTAAAGAGAATAGATTGTTTCTGGTTGACATGATGAATAAACTCAAAGCCTCTGATGCTTATGACGTTGGTGAGCAATGCAAAAAAGGAGCATTTTCTAGAAACCAACCTTCTCCATCAAAAGGCTTGATTAGAAATGCTACAAATGCAATGCAAAAAGTGAGGGTAGAGGAGGATGGTTTGATGGTTTGACTGGGAGGAATTGAATAATTTTATACATTTGGGTGGGACTACTGAATGGTCACTTCAAAGAGGAGATTGATTTGGTTAGAGTAGATACAATTACATTCTTCTGACAACTGCAACAGGATCAGCAGATATATTCTTTTCAAATTATTGTGGAATAATAGGGTATAGATTTGTCAGTAGTGGTATAGTGCGATGATTAAGTTGTGGTATTGTTGTTCTTACTATCATGATTCAAATTCTATCGAAATGTTAACATTAGACATGAGATCCCCATTTGTGATCTCATCGATTTGTAACTTTGAATAAATATATATTGCATATAAATACGTTATTTTCATTTATAATAGTGTTAAATTTTCATTGTACAACATAATTATAAGTGTTTATACTAAAATTCACTGTCCAATACCTCCAAAAATACTATAAATCATTATTATGTCCTCTACAAAGAATTGACAAGACCTTTTAACATCATGAACTGTTAAATATGATGGACTTCACTATAAGATAAAGATAATGATTTTGACGTCCACCAAAGGATAAAATTGACCCATGGACTGTAAGATTCAGTTTACATTGTTTCTTCCAATTTCATTTGAATGGTGGGAAGGCCCCATTTTGTTTGAGGTCAAATTTCTATTCCGTAAATGTGTACTATTCCACATCAGGAGATCAAAAAAAAATTCAATGGCAACAAATGAATCTGTTTTGAGTAGAAAGAGGAAACTCTCCAAGGAACTTCCATTTGTGAAGAGTGCAATTCGATTTCACACTAAAGTTGCAAAAGCTGCAATATTCGTAAAATAAAGGTATTTTTTGCAATCTTATTGAAAAAAAAACAGTTCTTTGTTGATGATGGGGTATTGATTTGACAAACTTGTGGGACAATGGAGACAGAGAATTTGGAAATGAAGTACACAGTGTAGACGTTGAAATTTTAGCATGGTTGTTCAGAATTTTAGATAATCTTGTAATTCTGTATTTATTATTTATGGTAAATAAGATTGGTTTGAATTTTTAAGATTTATATTTTTAGAATAGATTATGTATATAAATTTGTTTTTTAATTGTATTGTAATTTTTCTTCGTAGTCTAAATTTAAAATTTCTTGTTTCCAATTTTTTAGAACTTGATCATTATTTGTTAGCTTGCATGTAAAACATCTTGAGATAGGCATTTAAGGTCGTGTATTTAAGGACAATCTTAGATACTTAGTACTCATTAGAGAATTAGATTGAATATTTAATTAAAAAATTTCATCAAGTTATAACACAAATCATTATCATAGAGCATTTGTAATCATTACAAGAGATACTTCCACCACTCCCGTATATACTTAGGTGTATAGGATGATTGAAGGGCTCATGATATTAATAATTTTCTCTTGAAGGATGATCCTCCACTTATCCCTTTTGTTGTTGTTGGTAGTTTTCTTCATCCAACATTAATTAAGTAGTTGACGATGAGTACCACATGTGTACGTGTATGACATGTAGTTGTATGACTCACGACATGTGTGTGACAAGCAGTTGTACAACTCAGACTTTCTATTTTTGGAGTCTTCTTTGAAAAGGATTCACCAACTTAGATGTTTATGGTTCAGTTAGTCATTTTTTTGAGATATTTTGTGAATTGTTGTAACACCAAATTGATTCTTGATATAATAAAATATGTGAAACCTTTGCCCATGGTTTTTTCTTGGTACACTACTAGGTTTCCACATAAATATGTGTGTTCTTGGTTTATTGTTTTTCATTTTTATTTTTTTGTATTATCAAATTTCTCAATGATTGTAAGGATAGTTATAAAAAAGGATACAAAGTCATTTGTTTCTTGATATGAATTTGTTTACCCTATTTCATGCTCCTTAAGTCTAATCTAAGTAGAATATAAAAACATATTTTACCATTTAAAATTTTGTTTCCATTTGATCTAATCAAAGGAAAAATAAAAGAGGTTGCATCTAGATAGTAGATGAGAGAAGTGATTAGAAAGTGTAGAATATTCAACATTCAATGAAGATTTTGATGTTTGCACAAGGTCAGGTGGAGGAATTAGAGCTTTGATTTAAGTTTCAATTTTCTTTTCTTGAACTCTATCGACTAGATTGATCCATGTGCATTTTTGTCTTGTTAAGTGTGGTGGCTATTAGTGTGAACAAAGGTATTATCAAACTAGTTAGCTTTAAGCCTATTTAATAGAGTCCTATTCATACTACACTTAAGCTCACTTAGATGTTATTTAGACTTTTGTCTCACCTCATGTAGACTCACCAAGTGTCTCAACACTTGTCCATAGAGTCCTACACTTGTTTCATACTTGGAAGGGTAGTTAGAGTTTAAATCCTACCTTCTCACCTCTTCTTGCTTGTCTTTATAAGCACGACTCATTTGTACATTTTACAACACATCATATGCTTATGATATTTTCTCATTTTGCATAAGCTCATTTATGGATTGTTTTGAGTTTGCAAATAGATCTTGGCTATTCCAACAATGACATCCATATAATTGTGGTAAAGTCACTTTATTGCATTGACATATATCCTAGATGGTTGATGAGGCCAATTATTAGTTAGTTTTTTGTTGTTTTAGTACATGCTTTTAGACATCTCTAGATACCCATTTCATGCATATTCTTGAACTTTACTATCTTTTATGATCATCATACAAACTTGAGCCTGGTTTTAAGTATATGGAAATATGATTATGGTATGATAACTATTGCATGGTCAATATGTGAATATGTATGGAATGCAATGAATATCTATGTTTGAACTATAGTTATTAGTATTGTGTAGATGTTGTGTGAACTAACTCTATAATACCCCTATGTTTTGGCTCTTTGCTACAGACAATGTCCTTTGCTATGTTTTGGTTTTTCGGTTATTCTTATAAGTTGATATACTCTATCATGTTGTTTGATATTTGATTGCTATTTATAGAGCGACGTGGACTATTTGTGGTGGTGTGATGTACCTTCTTTGATGTTTTATTTGACATGCTTTGATTAGTATAATTATGGTTTGGTATAACATGATTATTTCACATGAGTATTTTATTTATGTTAGAACTATCAGTTTGTGATAAGTGTATTGGTGAAGGGGACATAATTGCATCACTCGTTTGCAAGCGCCCTGCAATTCCGCGACTTCCTCGTCACGGTGTGTTTTATGATGATGTGTATATACATGTGCTATTGATGCCTCGTTTACAGGTTTGCAGGTACATGACATCGACTCCACCTGGCTTCACAGGTTTGAGTGTGTCGACCCAATGATTAAGTTGATTGGGAGATAATAGCTAGGATACTTGTGTCAAGTCTACACCCTAGCCTTAGTGTGTCGTCAGGTTTAGTCAGTTGTGCTTGTTTTAATGTGTTTATTATTGCTTCATATTATCGTGTTAAAATGCTTTAAAAGAGGTTTAGTGAAATTCATTATTAAAAGTCGAAAAGTAGATTATGCTTATTTTAAATGTTGAGATTTTTGAATTTAATAGATTAATTAATTTAATTTAATTAATAAAAAGATTAATCTTTGGATTATTTGATTTATTGATTAATTAAATTAATTAAATTGTTTATATTTGAATGGGAAATGTTTTAATTAATAAATTATTTAATTTTGAGTAATTAGAAGATTTTATTCCAACAGGGTTGTTGAAAGATATTCAAGGGAATTGCCAGCAAGTGTTAGAAAAATTAATTCCTGGGAGATAATCTTGGCTTTGGTTGAGGAAGCGGAGAGCTTCTTCACAACAAGGCACAATATATTTAGTATGTTGGAAATTTATGGAAAAAGAAATTTTGCTGTGATTTGGAGATTTTTGAAAAAGATTTTGGCTGTAGAAATTGTTTTGATATTTTTGTACCCTACGTCATTGGGTCCCCCTTGATTTCAAATCGTGATGGTGAGATTTCCAGTTGGAGAGCTCGCGGTTTCCAGTATTTATTTCATGCTCTGTAATCATTTCAATTGGTTCTTGTAATTATTACCCCTCAGTTGTATTCAAGGTGGTTGATTGTAATATATGTAATCACATTGTATGTACTACCTCATTTGGGGAATGAGAGATGTAATTTGATTTGTTAAAGTTAATGTTAAATGGAATCTTGTTGTATTTCTTATTGTTGTGATGTAATTTCTCATGTATGGAATGTATGAGTACTTAATTCCTTAGGTTATTAAAATTCTATGGATGTATTTATGATGTATGTATGGGTTTAAGGTAATCTTAGTCTCATAGCCTTAGAGGTTGTTGGCAATAGGAAGTGAACTTGCATGTTTAATATACTTCAAATAAAAAAAAAATTGTGCGTTTGAGTAGTTAATTGCAACTTTCTCTAGGGTTATGTGCCGAGGCATTACAAACTCTTTGTAGCCAAGGAGTCAAAGTGAGTAGACTGTAGTCCGCAACAACTAGGAGGCACAACCCACAGCTAAAGGGGTTTCAAACAACGATGCAAGGGAAGTTCCAAAATAAGCAGAGCATAACAGTTGTAGAATTGGAGGCGTCTATTTGTTAGGATGATTGTGAGTTACCATGTCATTTAATAAGACTAATGAAGGAGAATATATATGCCATGATTGAGAATCCAACGATATTGTTTTTACAGTCCACGTCTCAGTTTTACCGTTGCAACAAAGTTGCAATCTTATTCAAATTATTCTACCTTTTCAGTTGTGTTTTTAGTTACTTAGACTTTTTCACACTCTATTTCAAGTAGGGAGTGGTGATTTGCATTTAGATTTCCATTTTGAGTCCTTGTTTCAATAAGACTCCCCCACACCTATATATATGGTTCGGTTGTCGAGGCGAATAATGAGTTGGTTGAACAAGTGTAGAAAATATAGTAGATAGATATGTTTAGTTAGTTTTTTATTTTACATAGACAATGTTTATTCTAATCATGTTCTTATGAATAGGATATCCTAGAAGATTCATATTAGATTGTGATATCTTGAGTTATGCAATGAAGAGGTTTTTAGCTACTGTTATGTTGAATTAATTTGAGGAGCTAGATTTGAGTTTATCTCATGGAGAAAATCACTTGAGCAAGGGCCACTCAGGGTAATTGTTCCCCACTTTACTTTTTGCACATTTATTTATGTTGTTATAGTATTTATTTTCATGATTGTATTTGTCTTAATTAGATTCTTCATGTTGTGAATGTGAATAAAATCATAAATAAGATCTTGTCCTGTATTCATGCTTTATTTATTTCCATTCATTGTCATCTGGAGTGAGTCAAGTTAGCACTATTAGTTAGTTACATAATTCATTTCTTGACACTGAACTAGTCACGGTCTTTAGTTGTAGGCATCTATAGCAATAGTTCCATCATTACTTATTTTTATTGTTATGCAATTTATGTTTTCCTGCATGCGTAAACACGTATACTAAGATGATATATGTAGTATAGAGTCTTTGAATGCACAAAAAGTGCCAACATCATCACAAGCTTACATTAGCCCTAGTTGATAATTAAATGAAGGCCTTTCAAGGGTTTAGTGGACTTTTCAATTAGGACCCCCTCTAAATTGTGTGTCTAACACCAAGTTTACTGAACATTAGTGGGCCTCTACATTTTTGGCGTTGTTTCTAGGGATGGTGCTACTTCCAAAGATTCATTTTTATTATTTCAAGTTTTCATAATTTAGTATTTTGTTTTCGACATTAGGATAGATAGGTTTTACCCCATCAATACCAAAACGTTTTACTAACATTCTACATGAGTTGTTGCTATCCAAAGTTACACCTATTGTATGCAGAGGCAGAGAGATGCTTTGGGAAGATTTCTCCCCTCAACACACAAAGCTAGAGAGGATATTGGTGATCACAGTGATTAGAGTGAGGGTATTCCTGAAGAAGAACTTTCCCTTTCACCAACATCCACTAAAAATACATAGGAGACCTTCCAAGCCATGGTTGATGCAGCGATGGATGACCCACCAGAACATGTAACTTTTGAGTTCCCCATTTCCAACTAGGAGAGAGAAACTATCTTGAAGAATATACCTACTTCAACATTATCTATCTTCTATGGCTTGGTTACTGAGGATCTATATACCTTCTTGTTTGAGTTTGATGTCCTATGTAGAAGTTATGACTACACAAGAGATGCACATAGGCTAAAACTATTTCCAAAAATCTTGAAGGATGTTGTCTTAAGATGGTTTATGGGCTTGGGAAGAGATGTTGTTCCAAATTGGGACATTATGAAGACAAAGTTCTTGGAGAAATACTAGGAATACTACAGAGGAGTTGACAAAAGAAGAGATGACATTTTTAGGATGTCTCAAAAAGAAGATGAACCATTTGAAGACTATGTAGAAAGGTTCCAGTTCTACTTAAAGAAGAATCTACTAAATCGACTTTTAGAAGAATCCTTGAAGTTGGTATTTTTAAGAGGAGTCAATGTCAATTGCATGGATGCCCTTAACCTTATTGGGTTAGGAGATGTTTCACAATTACCTTTTGAATAAATATGCAAGGTTTGTAGAAACTATTCAAGGACCTTTACTAAGAGGACAAAAGGGGAAAGAACATCTTCCATTAGCAAAACATCTAATGGAGTCTCTAAAGTGGAATTGAGTAACCTGTTGTTCAACATGAAAGAAGATATCATAAGCCATTCACCTACCCAATTGGACACTCTACATGTGAAGAAAAAACAAGAAGAGGTAGAGGCAATCCTTATTGAATACTACCCTAACTATAGACATAGAAAATCTAATTGTAAGTGCAAAAGAGTAGCAAGTATTTTAGAGGATAGACCAAGGAAACCAAACTTTCAAGCATTGGAGGGTGAAAATGGAAAATTGTTCTACATTGCATAAAGGAGGCCATGGAAACCAAGACAAGATATGCCTCAAGATCCTTTGAATTTCAATACACCATTTCTAGTTAGCAATCAAAATTTCTCTAGTTGGAATCCTCAACCTTGGGAAAACACACAAAACCAATGGAAAAATTCTCAACCAAACTGGAACTAGTAGCAACAAAACATGTGGCCACAACAAAACTTTCAAGGATCTAACTATAACCCCCAATGGCCACAACAAAATCAATGGAAACCCTAATGGAAAAAGGGCCAGCAATGGAAAAACCAAAATATGAATTACCAGTAGCCACAACAACAAGCCATCATGCCCAATCCAATAAATCCATCATCTCAGCAACCAAGAGCACCTTAATTGTTAGCTCAACCTACATATAACCCAAATAACAAGCCTATTCAACATGCCTACACTAACGAGGGTATTCAATACCCTACTTATGGGGTAGAGGTGAGTGATGTCCACCTCAGGTCAGGGAAAACATTGGTTGGGCGTTCATCCCCTCAAATCATTGAGTTGGTAGATGAGGAACCCTCAGCGGAAGCCTTAGACAATCCACCTATGGAACCTGACTCAAATCAAGTGAACCAGACCACTTCAAGTCCACAACCTCCATTCCCTAAGTGATTGACTATTCAGAAACATAAAAACCAAGTTGAAACTGACCTATTAGGGCAGCTTCAAGATGTGTGTATAAAGATACCCCTCATCCAAGCCATCAAGAACATTCCCATTTACAAAAAAATAGTGAGAGGCCTTTTTCTTACAAGACCAAAAAGAAAGAGAAAAGACCCCCATACTATAAATGTCTTAGGGAATCTTGTTGACATTATGTTAGGAAACATAATTGTCCCTAAGTAAACAAATCCTAGAAGTCCACTGGTAGATGTTAAGCTAAATGGTACCCTCATAAAAAAACACCTGATTGACTTAGGGGTAGCTATTAATGTGATACTATTGTGAGTGTGGTGGCATCCATAGTGATCACCTGATAACTGACAAAAGTGGAACATGCATCTTTGGGTTTGAAGATGCTAAAAATATAATGAAATGAGGGATTGAGAATGATTTGGGTGTCAAATAATCTAAATCAATTGTTGCACTTTTTATTAAAGTGAAGGGTTAAAAGTGGATACTAAATGAGACAAAAAAGTGCAAAGTAGGTGTGCTTTTCATCAAGTGATGGCACATTTTTTTAATGGGTTGGAAAACCTTTAGATTTTAGTTTCTTTGAATGATTTTGTCGACATGATTAAGTAAGTATAAATAAAAATAAATGAATGAATATTTTTTAATTACTAGAGTTATATTCTTCCATCTAATAATATGGTTCTAATTAAAAATGATAGCAATAAAAAATTTATAGAATTAATTAAATAAATAAATATGAGTGTTGATATTACACTAGCACTAGGAAAAGAAATAAGAAAGGTGTAGATAGTGTGTGTTTGATTTGATGGTTGTAATGGTTAAAGAGAATTAAATTTGGTTGAAGGAGCTTCTATATTGTCAAAATGTTTTCTAGAAAGTTTTGGGCTCTAGGTGATAGTCAATAATAGCTTGAGGGACATGCTTGTTTCCTAAGTGGCATAGTCTTGTCCACTAGGTCACTAGTGTCTACCATTCAAACAATCATGCCCTCCATACTTGTTATTAGAACCCCTTGTACCTATTAGCACATGTATTTATTGTTGGAAAACCAATCTTTGATTTGGTTGAACCTTTTAGATATAAAGAGGGGAAAAGTGTGTGTCTACGACATATTTAGGAGCTTGTCTTAGTTAAAGCCCCTAATTACATGCTTCAACATAAAATAGTTGTAGTTTGTGATCTTATGGTTTGGTGTAGACAATTGCAATGATAAATGTGATATGTGTGCAACAATGGCGGATGCCTCAGATGGATAAAATAGCCTGAAGCATTTGTGGGTGTTAAAGGAAGGAGGAGATGGATCTTGAGACACCCTTTCCCTTTTGGGGTTAAATGGACGATTGGAAAATGTAATAAGGTTAGTATTTTGTAAGAGGTGTGATCATTTAAGTGGGAAAAGGTGTTTTTGAGCATGTACTCCTATCCAAGGGACATGGGCACACCAAACTAGCATTGTAAGTTGTAAGTGACTAAAAAGTAGGAGACACTGACATAATATGGTTCTTGTAGTAGAATGAATCTTGTTGTGAAATGCTTTTAGGGTGATTTAAACTCTATGAGGATTACAAATGGCCAAAATATGCTTATTGTTAGGAAGCACTAAAATAAATACATAACAAGGCAAAAAAGTGCATCTAAAATAACATTAATTGCTCAACAAGTTGTTAATACCCCATATTGTATGTGCCTACCAACCACTTGATCTTTACATTCTATCATTAAAAATTACTTACCTAATTTTTTTTTGTAGAAGTTGCTAATTCAACTCACAAGACCTAGAAATCACCTGCAAGCAATACCTATCAAAATAGAGAAGATCAACAAAGCAATAATGTGCTCAATAAACCTGATAATTGTATTGATGCAAATAACTTGAAAGAAAATTATAGTGAAAATCAATCCTTATGAAAAGGAGATAGAAACCCTATATCTAAATTCTAGGTGAGGATTAAATTAGCCTCTAACAAGTGCCATCATCCTATGCAATTAGACAACATTAGCCAATCTAATAAATGTTTTGTTTGGCTTAAGTGAATAAAGTAAAAGGTGATCTAATTAATTAATCATGATGATATAATTAATTAGATGATTAGCCTATTACTCCAACATTTTTATTCGCCAATAGGCTTCTTATGTAGGCATTCTTGCCTAAAAAAATGTTCATGCTAGAAAAATATGGGATGCCATACAATTTTGTAAACTTGCAAAAATATTTATTTTGTTTGAAATTCCTAAACATATAAGGTGTAGATTCATTTTATTTATGTTGAACATGTAGCATGTAAGTTCACTTATTTATACCATTGATAGCCTAAATCTAATTTGGTTATAATGCTTTAACATTTTTTGAGTCCTTGTTGAATACATAAATATATTCAATTCCTTGATTTGTCACACTTGTTTGATGCATAGTTAGTCGAGCAACTAGCATCACAAAGGTGCAAAGATATGGTTACCCCTCAAAGCTTTGAAATTACAACTAGCACAAACAACCAAAGTTAATTCACTTCCATCACTTGATAGTAATTGTTCAACTTTGTAAAACTCAACAATAAATATTTTCCACCTTTAGCAATCATATATGTAGTTTTTGTTGGCATTAATAAATGGTTTTAATTAAAATGATTTCTCTTGTTATAGGCTTGTAATTTCACAATTGTATTAGGGCAGCCCTAATAGAGCTTATTTTTGTCGAGTAAAAATAATCTCAAAAACAAGATATATATAATTTTATTTTTACATTTGATGTGGGGCATATGCAAAATCATACATTTATTCTTTGTTTGGTATAGGGCGGGATAAGATAGTGCGACCTTTATCTAGGGTTTAAATGAAATGGTTATGCAAATATACTTTTTGGCTCATATAAAAATATTCTTTATGTAACAAGGACTAATTTATGTTTGTTATGACTATGTTTATAGTATTTCTATTTTTATTAAATTAAACCTCACCTAGATGTAAAGGAGACTAAACCCTCTTTCACTTAAATATTATAAATAATACGGGGATCTAGAATTAATTTTTGATAAAAAGAGTTATTTTTGTAGGTCATCCTATAAAATGAATAAGGGTGTGGAATTTGGACTTATATATTAAATTATATATTTTGTTTTCTTGTTTATTTAATTGTAAACATTCACCAATTTAAACTAGCTTGTTCAATAGTTGCACTTTCTTGTTCATGCTGTTTACATAGTGATCTTTTGTTGATAGGGATAGAAATTTGATTATAACAAAATGAATATTAAAAAAATTAACAAAATTAAAATATTATAATTAACAAAATTGTAGGATCTTGTGAGATGAAAATAGGAATTTTATTTAGTTTAACTATCAAAATGTACCTATAATATAGTATAATATAATTAAAATATAATATAATATAATATAATAATAATATAATATAATATAATATAATAATAATATAATATACATAATATAATAATAATAAATATATAATAAAATTAATATAATATAACATAATAACATTCGTATAATAATAAAACAATAATTTAATAATTTAATACTACAATTAATCATATTTTATTAATAATATAATATTAAGGATAAATATAATTTACTAAGTAAAAAATCATATAATAAGAATAATAATAATATAATATTATAATAGTAGAATAATATAATAGTAATATCAAAGTAATAATACAATATTATGAATAATATAATAATTTAAATATTAATAATATATTATTAATATTAATAGTAATGTATTAATACAAATATAGCACTATAATAATAAATATATAACAAAAAAAATCATAATATAATAATATTATTATATTATAAAAATATATAACAATAATAATATAATACTAACAATTAACCAGTATACATATATTAATTAATAATATATATAAAGAATATGCTGAAAGTTATCAATACTTAACATTGTTTATTATAATATTAATTAATAAAATATATTAAAAACTAATAATATATATAAAAAACTATTTTTACTATTATATATATAAATAGTAAAAATAGTTTTTTATTACTATTTTTACTATTATTTTATGTGCTTGTTATTCTTAAGCAGCACATACTTCCACTTGCTTGTCATTTTCAATGAAGCTTCAAAAAGTTTACAAATATTCCTTTGTTGCTTTCACTGTATAACGCTTTCAACGTAACTTTTAGCGTAATAATACCTAATCCAATCATTTATTAATATAATAATAATATAACATAATGCAAACTTGATATATTAATAAAATAATAATAATATAATAGTAAATGTATAAAAATATTTAAAAAATATATAGTAAAAACTAAATTAATAGTAATAATATAATATTATAAAAATAGTAATAAAAATATTAATAATAATATATCAACAAAATCATTTCTTAAATGACAACCAATTTGATCTTATGTATTGCACCGTGCATAACCGTGGATGATGATTAACTATGAAAAACATAGAAATTTGGTTATAACGGAATGAATATTAAAAAAATTAACAAAATTAAAATATTATAATTAAGTAAATTGTAAGATCTTGTGAATGAGAATAGGAATCCATTTAGTTTAATTGTCAAAATGTACCTATAATATAGTACAATATAATAAAAATATAATATAATATAATACAATATAATAATATAATATAATATAATACAATATAATAATATAATATAATATAATATAATATAATATAATAATAATATAATATAATATAATATAGTATAATATAATAAAAATATAATATAATAATAATAAATATATAATAAAATTAATATAATATAACACAATAACATTAGTATAATAATAATTTAATAATTTAATACTACAATTAATCATATTTTATTAATAATATAATATTAAGGATAAATATAATTTACTAAGTATAATATTTCAAAAATCATATAATAAGAATAATAATATTATAATAATAAGAATAATAGAATATTATAATAGTAAAATAATATAATAGTAATATCAAAGTAATAATACAATATTATGAATAATATAATAATTTAAATATTAATAATATATTAATAATATTAATAGTAATGCATTAATACAAATATAGCACTATAATAGTAAATATATAACAAAAAAATCATAATATAATAATATTATTATATTATAAAAATATAGAACAATAATAATATAATACTAACAATATATAATATCTAATCCAATCATTTATTAATATAATAATAATGTAACATAATGCAAACTTGATATATTAATAAAATAATAATTATATAATAGTAAATGTATAAAAATAATAAAAAATATATAATAAAAACTAAATTAATAGTAATAATATAATATTATAAAAATAGTAATAAAAATATTAATAATAATATATCAACAAAATCATTTCTTAAATAACCAACCAATTTGATCTTATGTATTGCACAAATGTATGCAAAAACAATTAAAACATTTTCTCCCTAATTAACTTTCCATACCTCTTCGGTGTACCCATTGCACACCAAGGTGCGATTGCTAGTTTTACTTATTTAAAAAAAATATTTTAATGCATTTGTCTAATATTATTTTCTATTTAGTAAGCAAGTCCCATTTAATAAACTACAAACTATTATGACTTGATTTGTAGTTGAAAGGTTTTTAGAAAAGTGTTTCAAAATCATAATTTTGATCTTTTAGATGTTTTATCTTTCATTTGAAAGTTTGGAATTGAATATTTGTATATAATTTAAACATTGGGAATTGATTGATTTATATAAACAATTAAATCTTTTTCATTTTTTTTGTTATTTAATCTATTTAAAATGTGTTGTACATTTTTAAATTTTATTTTCAATGCTTAAGATTTAATTCGTTAATGTAATGAAGAAATTAATATACCATACCATTTCTAATTCAACTTTATTTCCATCTCGATAAGAATGTGTAAATGCAATAACATCATACTCTCATATTTAATGACTCATGATTTCATTTGCCATTGTTGAAAAAAAACAAAAAAATAAAAATTCTTCCACCAAATTATTCTTAAATTTCTCTATATACAACCTCCTAATGTGGAAGTAATGGTGGAAGTACCAGTCATTAGTTTATTTATTTTTATGCCTTCTTTATAGAATTTCCTTTTTTTTCCAAAATTGAGATCAGTCATGTCTTTGGCCGGTAGGAGTTTGTTTGGTAGTGGCATATTTGTGGGAATTTCCAAATTATCTGATCAGCTCTCCCACCATCGACTTTTTGTGAAATCTATGCTGCGTTTATTCTTGGGAAAACAAAAAGTTACGAGGCTGCAAGGGATGCAGGTCCAACATGTTTACAGATGCTATCGCCAAATAAAGTCAAAATCGGTAACAATGGCTTCCCCCGTTGAAGGAGCAACCTCCAGTACGCCTGCAATATCTATTAGCAAACAAAATAATAACGAAAATCGCCCCTCCATTTCCAAATCTTCTAAATCCAGACGGTCTTTATTTAAGGATCTGAAAAAGCAACCCCAATCTGCTGTTATTATTAATGATAATGAAGAAGAAGAAGAGAATAAATCGAAGGACTGGCGTGTTTATCTCATTATATCTGCAGATGTGCGCAAGACATATGTGGGTGTCACTACAAACTTCAAACGCAGGTAAATTTTATACATTAAGTGTTCTACAAATATTACTGTATCACTCTTTCAGAGCATACTTAATAGTTTTTACCATTCACTGCAATTTAACGAATCCTTACCTCTTATATTAGCTGGTCACTTATAAATTAATTGAATCCTAAATTATGTTTTCCAAATTCTATAAAGGAAGGGGCTTTTGTAGACATGGCATTTTCATGTGCATTCAACTGAAACAACACAACAAGGCCAAATTTGGTATAGAATGCTAGATTGACCGATCATAAGCAGAAAGAAGAAGTGATAATAGGGCCTTCCGAAATAAAACTAAAAGGTTTTCTAGTTATAAAGTAATACCCACTTAGTATGCCTCCTTTGAATATGGATTATGCCTTTTAAAGAATTCGAGGTTTTCAGGGTCAATATCAATGCTTGGAAAAGTTTTTGAAAGAAAATACATAATAGATTTTTTCATCAATGTTTCTCGCTGCTATCTATTATGGATTGTGTTACCTGAAAGAAAACACCGGAAAAAGGATACCATCTTTTGCAGAGGACAACCTAAGTTTCTTGGCATTGAATGCTATTAGCTTTTTACTACTCATGACAATGAGGAAATACTTGAGAGAAACAAATTCTTCCTTAGACATGAATTTAAGTCTGGGTTTTTGCTAAATTTATGAGAAATGCATCTTATTTTACTTCAGGGAACAGAAAGATTACAGCAATTTCAAAACAGGTTTACATCCATCAAGATTTAACGCAGCTTTCAAGCTAGTCCTGTGACATTTGGCATCGTTAATCGGGAGTTTCAGGTTAACAGTTGGCGTGTGTTCTAGACCTTGTATCCATACAACTGAGTTAATTGTGTCTTCATTGTTAGGTTGAACCACTACCCTGCTAATAACATTTGGATTACAAAGCATCCTCTTTACAAAGAAAATACAAAAGAGCAACCAGGTTTGAGTATGATTTTGCATTCAGTAAAAAAATATTTTAAGAGATGTCACCGAACAGAAAAATAGTTGGGAAAAACCTAGCTAAAGTATACTGCATATTTTATTTCATATGCATGCAAATTTTCTTCTTTTATTTTTGAATCTCTCTATGGAGCTTTTATTGTTCTGCTTTCTTTCCTTTGACCATTGTATTTGCTTCCAAGTCTTGCCTTCCATTTTATTTCATTGCATTTTAAATGACAGTTTCTGAGTCGGAAATACATACAGATAGCCTCCCATTTTCAGTTTGTTCTTTTATATCTGCTTTTCTTTATCTCCTCTGCTGCATGCCCATGGTGCAGCTCTCTTTTGTTCTGTGTTTGCTCACTGGTGTAAAAATTATCTTCTCCTTTTACTCTGAGAATTTTAACTTATATAGAATTCACAGTCAATGAGCTTTGAGCGTGCACTTGAAAAAGTGATTGAATATGCTGAATTTGCCCCTTCTAATGAGACTGGACGAATTCATTTATTTTGTCTCCTGTTCACCTTAATTGTGAATTAGAAGACAAATATCAGAAACCTGCATTATGTATCAACACACAATCCATGATGCTGCCCAAGCAAAGCATTTTATCTGTTGCTCTAATGGTAGTTAATCAGATAAGCAACTGGAAACTATACTGATACTGCTATACATAGATTATGCTGTGAATGGATCTACGCATGACGAGGAAATCAATGAGGCTCAGGCCATGTGTAACAGACCATGTCAAGGAGGCTCGGGCATTTATGTCATCAGTGGCAGAAACATGATTGGAATGAGCCGTCACATTCTGAGACAAAGGAGAGATGCAGCAGCAACTGAAATCTCCATTTCTGGCAGAAAGAAGTCAATTATTGGGCAGTATTTTAGACCATATGTCAAGAAGGCTTGGGCATCTATTTCATCAGAGGCAGAAAGTTGAAACATGACAGAATTAGCCATCACATTCTGAGACACAGGAGAAATGTGGTGGCAACAGAGATCTCAGTTTTTGTCTTTCTCTCCTTTCTGGGATGAAAGAAAAAAATCTCAAGAAATGATGAATTTTTATAATGAAGCAGACACTGTTTTATGTGGAATCTATTATTTCTTTGGTATGTTTTTAGGAATGTCTGGTAAAATTAATAATCAACATGGAGCCAAAGCTGTCTGGAAAAACAGTACCAATTTTTTTTTAAATTCTCATCAAAATATGTGCAACCTATGAATCCAATCGAATATACTCAAGTACCACTGCCCCTTCTGAACTCTGTTGCTAAGAAAATGGTATCAATTGTCTATATGCTTGGAGTCGTAGTGAAACACTAGATTCTCAAAGAGCCCGATGCAACTTTGATTGTCAAATTACACAACTATCGGCTCCAACATCTGATTGTTTACTTATGCTATCAACTTGTGAAGCCAAATAGCCTCACAACTAGTAGAAGAGGCTGCCATGTACTCTGCATCTGCTGAACTCAATGCCACTGCCACCTGCTTCTTGTTGAACCAAGATATCATCCTTGACCCCAACCTAAAACAATACCCTAAGTGCTCATCATAGAACAAGCATCTCTTGCCCAGTTTGAATTCACAAAGCCATACAACATCAACTCTTCATCTCTAACATACTTCAATCCATAATGAATTATGCCCTTCAAGTATCATAGCACATGATTTGCAGCATTCCATTGAATCTGCCTTGGCTCAACCATGAGCTAATTCAATGCATTCATTGCAAAGCAAATATCAAGTTGGGGATTCACCAAATACATGAGAGAACTTATCAACTAACCTGTACTCTAAAGGACTACCAAATCTGAATTTGGATTCATAGTCAACTTCAAATTCAAAACCATGGGAGTAGATAGGGGTTTACCACCCATAATTTGAAATCTCTTTAGAATCTTAATTGTGTACCTTCCTTGACCAAGGAAGAACACACCTATACCCTGCCAGGCTGCCACACCTCAAGACCCAAATAATATTGCATAATGCCTATTTCCTTAATGTCAAACTTGAAGGCCAACTCTCCCTTAGATCATGCTATGAGCTTCTCATTCCTCCCTGTAAGGATTAGGTCATCCACAAATAGGACCAAAACTAACAGATAAGAGATAGTAAGGCTAGGTTTTGAAAGTTTTGGTGAAGCCCAAATTTAACTAGTACTCATCAATTTGTGAGTACCAAGCATATGGTGCTTGCTTCAGCCTACTTCAGCCTATATAGGCCCTTCTTGAAATGGCATAAATGGGTCTCTTGCTCATGCACTTCAAAAACCCCAGGTTGATTGACATACATTTCTTTCTCTATCTCGCCATTCAAAAATTTGTCTTTACATCCATCTAATATAAAGACTAACTGAAATAAGATGCAAGAGACATAATCACCTTGATAGAAGTATATCGTGCAACTAGAGAAAATTTGTAATCATAGTCAACTCCCTCTCTCTAAGAGAACCCCTATGCAATGAATTTGACCTTGTACTTCTCTATTCTTTTCTACCACATGCTTCACCTTGTACGACCACCTAGAATCAATCAATGACTTCCCTTCTTGTCTTGGCACAATCTCCCAAACATCATTTTGCATAATAGAGTGATACTCCTTTGTTGTGGCATCTTGACACATCTCCTTTGAACTTGCCCCCTCAAAATTGGAAGGCTTTGCATCAATGATGGCAAACATCAATGCAACATAACTCATAAACGTTTAAGGGGGATGACTTGCTTGTAAATAAGCCTTTGGTGCCCCTACTTGTTCCTGTGCCTCCTGCAATGTCTAAGTAAGCCATCTAGCCTTCCTAGCTATACTAAAAGGCAATGACAGATTTGTGAACTACATTCAGTATTGTTGGACTTTGCAGTTTGGCCCCTTAAACAACAATCTGTTCACCCTCAACCTCCATAGAGGCTCTTGAGACTTACAAGACCAAGCTTCTTCGTCAAACTTCACATCTCAGTTTACTACTATCTTGTGCTAGGATGAAACATAGACCTTGTAAGCCTTGGAGGATTCGCTTTATCACACAATCACACCCTTCAAGAAGGAGGATTTAAGTCTTGTTCTCTTCTCCTTTGGTGCATGAATGTAGACAAAACTCCGAACATCTAAAATGAGAAGCATTAGGCTTCTCTCTTGTGAAAAATTCCTTTGGAGCCTTCTCCGTTAACACCCAGTGAGGACACATGTTCAAAATGTAGACAACAAAATTGCACGCCTTTGCTTAAAGAAACATTGGCAAATCTAGGTCATGGATCATGGCTTTTGTTTTGCCTATAATGAACTTGAACTACAATCCCATTTTGTTGAGGGTTGTAAGGCACAGTCAACTCCCTCTTGATCCTTTGATCCCTACAAAAGGCATCAAAGTCCTTGGAGGTGTTAGTGTTTCTTAGATCAGATTAGATAATCAATTTAACAAAAGAAATGCAACACATAAGACAATGAACACAACAAGATACCCTGGGAAAACCCTCCTCTTGAGGGAGAAAAACCCAGCAAATATATCTCTTATATATTGAAGGAATAAGAGCAGAAATCTGCTTGAACTCAGGCCCAACACAATGCCGAATTTGATACAATGAATAATAGCACCTCTCCTAGATGCAAAGATACGAATGAATATGTTTCTCCTTGAAATCGGTCTGCTGCTACAAAATGATGATCTGCTGCTAGAAGATGATGATCTGCTGATTAAGTATGAACTTCTTCTAGGACTGCGAATTCTGCTCATGAAGAATAGTGCGAACTTGCTTTAGATTCAATGTCCTTACAATGACAAAGTGACCTTGCATATATACATCACAAGGTGTCGTTTCACTTAGGTCGGCCTCTTTAGTGAACCAAATAAAAGATAAAATATAAATGAGGTCAGCCCAAACAATAATAGATAATAGGGTCGGCCCTTTCTTCTTTTATGTTTATTGTATGCTATAAGTTAAATAGCCGAATGGCTATACATTTAATTTGCTTTCTCCTTGGAATTTGTGCGATGAAGTGCAGACCATAGCTGCAAAACATCAACAGGAGGTATACTCACCTCCATTATCAAACCTCAAGACCTTAATCTTCCTTCTAGTTTGATTCTCCACAAGAGCTTTGAACTCTTGGATTTTCCCAAAGACCTTATCTTTGGTCTTCATTAAGTAAATGCAGGTTTTCCTAGAGGAATTATCAATAGATGAAACATAGTAAATGTTACTTGACAATGAAGTTGCTAACATAGGTTTGCACACATCTAAACGAATCAAACCAAGAATCTCTCTTGATTTGCTCTCATTTCTAGGGAAAGTAGTCTTGGCATGCTTGTCAAGTGTGCAACCCTTTCACACTCCTATCTTCTTTATCTCGAAGTTTGACAATCCCTCCACCATGCCCTTTAAGAGAGGCAATGCTCCATACTACAGGTGACCAAGTCTCTTGTGCCGAAGCTTGGACAGTTGGTCACTGTCATACACTAATGCTTTGTCTCTGATTGGATTAACAAGTAATCCATATAGGCCACCCCCTCACATAACTCTAGCCGAAACTCAACCAAGCTTTTGGATACGATCTCTAATAGTGACTTGCTGAATTTCAAACCCAACCACACCTAAGATATGTCATGGATGACATTGAAAATAAGTTCTTAGTTAACCTAGGAACATACAACACATTATGAAGCTCAAGAACATAACCTAAAGGCATTTAGAAGGAAATAGATCCCACCCTTGTAATTGGACATGTGGCATTATCATCAAGTTCCTCTTGTACACCTACCTCTTGTTCCTAAAATATAGCTTTCTAAAAGCCTTCTTATTGAAGGTCATGAGGTCTTGATGCTCCATAGTTCACCTTATTAGTGTAAATAGGTGTTTTATCTATCTAGTTTACTTAGGTCCTAGGGAATATTTCTAGAAGTCTTAGTGTGATCTTATCTTATCTTATCATGGCATTTAATGCTTGTGTCCTAGGTCATTTAATAATGTTGAGGTAATTGTCTCATTGTACAAGATTAAGACACATGTCAAGATCCTGTCTAATCCTATCTCACAACTTTGCCTTGATAAACAAGGAATCATATGTACATTTCATTCAATTCAATACCATTGCAATCTTGAGCATTGCATAGTGATCACATATTATCTTGTATCCATTATTACAAATTTATGCTCTTGCTTTTCTCTCTTGTAGAAGTTTGTTTTTTTTGGTTTTGCAGGTGATCCTGGAGGCTTGAGTCCTTAAGTGACTCTAACACATCTACCACTCTACATGAGAAATGGTGTTACTAGATAGACATGACACCATAGAGAAGATTATCATCAAGTTTGGATGAAAGCTTATCCATTGTTGAAGCTTTTGTTCTCCCTACAAACTACTTTTGTTGTTGCTGCTTGCTTTTCCCTTTCTTCTCAAGACATTGAGAAGCATAGTGGCCATTCTTGTGGCATATGAAACACTTGATATGGCTCAAGTCTTTCTTCCCCTATTGAGAAGAATTGGAATCCTCTTCCCCTTTTGACCCTTCTCAAGTCCTCGTTTCTCACCACCTTTTTTTGTCTTCCCAATGAGGGCTAGGTTCTAACTCTCTTTGACTCTAGTTGAAAAGTCTCTAGTCTTGGCTCCTCTTGGATAAAATTATCCCAAAGCTTCTATATTATGATCCTTCTTGCAATAGATTAATTCAATAATAGACATTAGAGAATATACACTATATATGAAAAAGAGAGAGCAATATTGTATTGAAGCCACAAAAAAAAATTACAAAATATTGTGGGCCTCTTCAAAGGGGAAACCTCCTATGAGAAATGCTGAATACAAAATATTCAATGGATGATCTTTCCACTTTCCTAAGCCCTCTATTTAATTTGATTGTATTGAAGAGAACTACCACTTCCTTGTGGAATAATTACAATTAGCCAAATGGATGACTCACAAAGCATATGAGTCCAAACTTTTAGTAATAACACTTAATACAAAAGTAAAAAGTTAGGACAAAGGGGTCCTAACATGCCCTCCCCTTCAAAAGATTTGACCTCAAAACTTTAGATGAGTAAACTGTAGTTGCAATTTGAGTAGTGGTTCCCACATTGCATCTTCTAGTTGCTTACCAGTACCACTCCATTGTACTAGAATCTTGGTTATGGTGCAAGCGTAGAGCTGTTGTTTTTGCTCGTCAAGGATAGACTTAGGTTCCAAGAAAAAGAAGAGGGCAGCTTTAACTTGTATGCCATGGGGCCAATTTTCTATAGAACTTTGTAAAGGCCATAAAACTTGGATGCTATATTTTATGATCCTTCATCTTCAAGGATGTTTATTTATAAGGTTTAAGTCAGGGAAAGGCCATGCCCCCAATGTTGAAAGTATGTTTTGAATGGAGTTGACCGGTTTGCAACTTCATTTGGTTTTGTGCAGTTTGTAGGTTGTCCTTGAGGGTATAGAGACTATTATCATGTGTGGTGAGTGTGGATCAATTGCTTGCACCTTGGAACTTCCTAGGATTTATGTCAGGAGAGATTGCAAGGTTGACCATAAACAACTTCGTATGGTGTCATCTTAGTCATAGTGTGACAAGTGGTATTATACCACCATCCCATAAAAAGTAGCCATTTGACCCAGTGAGTTAATTGATCTAAAGTGAAGCAATGTAAATAGTTCACCAAGAACTTCTTGACAATTTTTGTTAGGCCATTTGCTTGTAGATGGTATGTTGAGCTCATTTTAAGCCGAGTATTGAGTCATTGGAAAAGTTCTTGCTAGAACTAACTAGTAAAAATGGGATAATTTTGCTAATAATGAAAGCAAGTATGCCATGGAGGTAGAATATTTGGTCAACAATGGTTTGGGTGATAGTGGAGGAAGTATAAGGATGGGCTAGGGAATAGAAATGGGCATATTTGGAGAGGTGATCTACCACCAACAAAATGACTAATTTTCTACCTGAATTTTGTAGCCCTTTAATAAGTCCATGAAAATGTTGGTGCATAACTTGATGGGAATAGGTAATGGCTGTAGCGTGCTTGTGATGTGACCATTTCACCTTTATTGCATTGACATATCTTGCATTCTTCCACAAAGTTTTTAATGTTTTGTTCATGCCCTCCCAAAAAAATTCCTATAGAGCCTTTTGCATGTTTTTAAAAAACTGAGTGGTTGGATGATGGTGAGGCATGTTGTTTGAGAAACATTTTATGTTGTAGTGTTGACTTTCAAATATAGGATGGCCTTTGTGACACAAATAGTGTCCATCTAAGGAGTAATTTGACTTAGAAGGACTAGTGGACACTTGATGTTTGGTGGCCTTCATGCATCCACTCAGGGAAGGATAATGATAGTGCACAAATAGTTGTATTGGTATTCATACTCGTCAAATAATGCATTTGCCACAACATTGTACTTTCCTTTTTTGTAGGTAATCTCCTAGTCATTGCCCATAAACTTTGTGACCCACTTTTGTTGCTTAGGAGAAAAGACTTGTTTTAATATAGAAGTGTCTTCCTACAAGGTATGGGCACCACTTGTTCATTTCATGGATGGCAACCATCTCTTTCTCATATGCTGAGCGGGTGAGATTTTTTCTTATAAGTGCTTTGTTGGTGAAGACAAGCGGTCTCCCTTCTTGCATTAGGACAAGGCCCAATTCACTCCTCGAAGCATCACTTTATACGAAAAATGGTCTAGAGAAGTTTAGCATAGCAAGAATTGGTGTAGTGCACATAGCCTACTTGAGAATTTCAAAGGATTTTGTAGCCACCTTCGACCAATGGAATTTTTCTTTTCAACATGGCTGTAAGTGGAGCTACAATTTTCCCATAGTCCTTGACAAACTTGTAGTAATATCCTATGAAGACCAAAAATCCTTGAAGGCTCTTGAAGACCTTGAGTTTAGGCCAGTTTTTTATAGCCTCAAATTTTTTGGATCCACTTTAACTCCTTCCTTGGAAACAATGCGCCCTAGGTACTCAATTTATTTTTGGCCAAATAAGAATTTGGAGCATTTGGCACATAATTATTGTTAGAAAGGATTTGGAGGGTATGGTCTAGGTGCATTAGATGCTCTTCCCATTCTCTATAATATACAAGGATGTCATCAAAGAAGACTAAGATTAACTTTTAGAAAAATGGTCTGAAAATCTTGTTCAACAAGTTTTGAAATGTTGACAGTGTGTTGGTGAGGTTTAATGGTAGGACTAGAAATTCATAATGGTTGTCATTACTTTTAAAATCTGTTTTAGGAATGTCCTCATCCTTGATGTGGATTTGATGATACCTTGATTGTAAATCCAGTTTGGAGAAGTAGGCACCATGTAATTTTCCCAAGATATCATTGGCCACCAGAACAGGAAATTGTCCTTGATAGTGATTTTATTCAGCTCTTGAAAATCGATTCAAAGTTGCCAAGACACATCCTTTCTCCAAACTAGTAGTTTTGGGGAAGAGTAAGCACTAAGCACTCATGCTTGGTTGAATGACACCTACTTGCAACAGTTTGTGGATCATTTTTTCTATTTCAATCTTTTGGAGGAATGGGTGCTAGTAAGGACATATATTTGGAGGTACACTCCTAGGCACTAGCTAGTTCACATGATCTTTGGTACATTGAGTGGTAACCCTTTTGGTTCTTTGAAGATGGTTGTGTGTTGAGATAACATTTCTTCTAATTCCATTTGTTGGGTTGAAGTAGATGATTTATTGAGCTAAATAGAAAATGTTGGGCAATAATTCCTTGAGATCCCTTTTTTAAGCAACTTCTTCATACAATGAGAGCTTATGACACTTATTGATCTAAGAGTAGGTCCTTTTAAGGTGTTTTGCTGACCACTATATGTGAATTGCATCCATAATTTCGAAAAGTCCCATAGGATAGGTCCAAGTGTGTGTAGCCATTGTCCAAGCGTGTGTACCTAAAACTATGTCACAACCACTTAAATGTATGACAAACTTATCTGATTTTATATTGTAATCCCTATTGATATGTGAACATTTTTGCATTTTCCCTTGCAAGGGAGGGCTCCCTCATTCACTATCATAACTTCAAAACTGAAACATGGGTATACATAACAATTGACTTGTTTGGCTAATCGAGGGTTGATAAAGTTATGTGTGTTGCTAGAATTGATGAGGATGGTGAGAGGATGTTTTTTAAGGACCCGTTGACCCTTCATTGTTTGAGGAGTTGTGACACTTACCAACATGCGCTCAAAGATTTGTAGCATGGGTTCCTTGCTGCTCTTCCCCTTGGGCTTCCCTTGTATCTTCACACTCTTCGAGTTCTAGAGGTGATTCCACATCAAACATATACAACTTCTATTCTACACAATAGTGACTTGAAGCATATTTTTCATCGCAATTGTAACATAACCCTTTTGTTTGGTGAGCAATCATTTCTTCATGGGTGAGGCGCTTGATGGTCAATAGGAAAGCACTTGAAGGGGTAGATGGGTGTGCATCCTATGCTGGTATGAGATGAAATGTTGGGGCAAGCTAGCCTGTGAAGCTTTATACAGATGGCTTTGAGCTGCAAATTTATCTTCAGCTAAGTGAGCTAATTGGAGAGCATCCTGGAATGTGGCAGGCTTAAATATTTAGACTTTAGCTTGAATATCATCTTTGAGACCACTGATAAAACAACTTTTGAAGCAATTTTCATCAAGGCCATTTGTCTGATTTGCTAATTTTTGAAATTGGTTTGGTAGTCATAGATTAAATGTGTTGTGTGTAATTTAGTTAAGGCTCACGTGAAGTCTTCATATGCACTTGGACCAAAACAATTGCCTCTGTACAAAAAGTCTACCCATTGGACAAAAGGTTGGGATTTTTCCAATCATTGAATAGTATCATGCTCCAAGTGGAAAAATACAATAAAAGCTTTTGATCTATTGGGACTTAATGGACTATAAAATACTACTCTACTCTATATAACCAACTAGTAAAGTTCATGCCATTAAAATTTGGAAAGTTGAGTCTAGGTGCATGTTGATGTATTGAAAATTTGAGGGTTGGACAAATCATTAGTGTTAAGAGTTGCCCCATGTCAAAATGTGAATTGTGTTGGAGTGATGTTGTTATACATAGTAGTAAGGGTGCCCAATCTATTGTCCAAGTCATTGAGCTTGGAGAAACTTGCTTCCATATCAAACTACAATTGGTGGACTTTATCTTCCAAGGAAAGCTTCAATTGGTCCTAGGATTTGCAACTGCTAGCCATAGTGGACACTTGGGGTTACTAAAAAGGGTACTTGAGTTATATGGAAAAATAATTAGTGTGAAAAAATGATTGTAATGGGGTGGGTGCATGAATGACATGAAAAATTGCTTGGCTGCAAAAAAGGGTTTCTAGAGTTAGGTAGCAAAATGATCAACTCAAAGAGAGGATTTCAATGGGACAATTCCCTGGACGGGGTAAAATTGGCCCAAATTTTCTAGACGAAATTGTCAAATTCTTCCCAATTTGAGAGAAATCGACCCCAAAAGTCTCAAATTGGCAAATTGTGTAGGAGCCAAAACCTCAATACACAATTGCTTCAAATTTGGCAATTGCTTTTGATTACTATATTTCTAGATATATATATTTTTTTGTCTAGCAAAATCAAATATGATCAATGTGGCATTGTGTAGGTCAACCAACATTTCCCAATATGCCCATATCTATTATTATAGACAAGTGTATGATAAGGAAGGTTTCTATAGGGTGTGTTTGGTTTCTGAATTCACAAATATACTTATCCCATTCATAATTAGTGTCAGCCCAATGTTTTAGATCTCTAATTATGGAGGACGAAACTATCCCAAGCCGACTATCCCTCTTTGAGGTATGATGCAAATAACTTGCTATGGCTAACCACTTATTGATGAATCACATATTACAAATGGCTAAAGGTTGCTTAGGGCTAGGTTTCAAGAAAGAATCCATGCACTCTTCCTATATACTTGAGGGAATGTGGAAGCTCAAAGTTGTATATAGATGTTATTTGGGACTTGGGTATTGGAGTTTAAGCACCCCTCACTTCACTAGACCCCAAGAGGGTGAGGTGAGAGCATATGGTGGATAGTCATTATGTTTAGTGCTATTATTTTTTAGGTGAGGTGAAGTAAGAGCATATGTTATTGAGGCTTGGGTATTGGAGTTTGGGCAAAATGTTTAGTGCCATTATTTCTATAGCCACCTTTTGATCACCAAGCTACCAAGAAGGTGAGGTGAGAGCATATTGTAGATAGTTGTAGAAAGTCCTAAACTTTTGATGCTACTATAGAGCACAACCCTAGAAAGAGCTTTGATACCAGATGTTATAATCCTTCGTACAACAGATTAATCCAATAATAAAATTATAGAGATAATGCATTGCAAATGAAATAAAGAGAGCAATATTGTATTGAAGTTACCAAATCATATTGCAAAATATTGTGGGCCTCTTCAAGGGGGCAATCTCCTTTGAGCAATGCTCAATACAAAATGGTGAATGGATGATCATACGTCTTGCCTAAGCCCTCTGTTTGAACTAACTCTATTGGAAACTAGCCCTTCCCATAAATGTGGGATAATTACAATTAGCTAAAGGGATGACTTACAAAGCATACACGTCCAAGCTTTTATTAATAACACCTAATACAAAAGTAAAGAGTTTTGAGAGGGTTGTAACATCTCAAAAGTAGGAAGATTCTCACAAGCATAGACACCCTGAACAAATAAGTCTCAAAGTGGAGAGAACCCATTTATAGCTATGGGCATCAACTCATCATTGGCCACCTTCACCGTGATAGCAGCAAACTGATCTCAAAGCTTGGTGATCTTTATAAGATAACTAGCCATTGTATCTATATTGCTCAGGGGCATGGCATTGATTTTGTTCTTTGGCCTTTGATTCCTCCTAGGGTATACCAGTGTGGCCTTCTAGCCTTGGATACTCCTTGATGAGTATTATCTTGTACAGTGATCAATGATGGCTCACACAGTTCCTTCATTTTAAACACAAGTAGGGATATTCAATGAGATTTCCTTCCACTTTTCATCAGCACATGCTTTTGGGGCTCTTGTTCGTGATTCATTGGTATTTGTTAGTGGCACAATGCTGTATTTTGCTTATGTACTTTTAATGTTTTGGTTCTAGGGTTCTCTCTTCCTAAACTTTCTATTGTTAACTGTTGCAAATGCTAGTCCCTTTGAGCTACTTTTGGTCATTTGTAGACATTAATATACTTACTTTCTTTAGCTGGATCTTGAGAAATGTTTACATTCTGGTATAAAATGATCGAGGCATTGTATATCTCCTTCGCTGACTTCTCTACAATGTGAGGGATCAAATGATTCTTCAGCAAATCTAGGATGATTCACTTTGTCTTTGCCAACTTTTTGTTATGTTTGGCCAGCTAAACAAGGTTGGTACGAGCTACAACCTTCATCTCCACAAAACTCCAAAGATTAACCTCCTCTAGTAGCATCTGTAATCTGCATTCCAAGGTGTGAAGTTGGAACTGCCCTCTAGATATTCACTCTCTGAGACTGGGATAACTCATGCCTGCAATTCTTGGAACATGCTAAAACCAAATAGATCAGCCAAAAATAAATCAGACCAGCAGCCTATCACAGGTGCAGATCAGCACTTAGGGTTTTCCACCCTACAACCCCTCAAAGGTTTGGATTACTTCAATCACTGAACCAAGGGCATCACACCTGCTAGAATATCCAACAACTCCCTTTCGCAGGTAGGAGCCCACTCCATACTTGGATCTAGAAGATTCAAGATTACATGTTTTGATAACATGCTAATTTTCAGAACATGGTAAGCAAAATCTGCACTCAGAAATATTAATCTTAAAACATGAAAAATTCAATCAAAACAATAATATTTGAATATGCTAATCTACAAATACATACTACTGAAGATATGAACAGTGAAACACAGTATTTAACTCTCAAACCTGCAACTATCTTCTCATTAAATCTGAAAAAAAATACATTCCATTGGAATGAGATTTTAGAAAATAGACTATATGCATCATAATTAGACTAAGAATATGTGCCTTTAAATAGATATGTGCAATAAGAATCCAACTAAGAGAAACTAGATAAGGTGTCAAGTGAAGCTCCAAGTTAAGCTTATAACTCACTGGAGTGACACTCAATTTGACTGATCAATTAACTAGTCTGACTATTCAATCAACCCAGTTTAGCAACTAATAACTCCTAATCAATGTAGTTGAGACTAAGTTGCATCAACAAATCACTAAACTCTCAAATAGTTAACTTGGTCCTAATCTCAAAGAAGACTTGCTACGCAACTGTGGCCTCTCCATGCTGATCTGTCAGTCGCATACAGCTCTAGATCTGCTGTCGTCACTGTTGTGCCATCACTGTGAGAATGCTAGCTGAGCAACTCAAGGTTAGTAATTATGAAATCTCCCCATTGTTAATTGGGCAGAAAAGACGATCCCGTCTTTCTATTTGTACATTTGCTAACAACTGAATCATTTACATGCAACAATTGAATGGTTTTAAGCTTGTTTTGCAATGTAAAGCTACTCAGTCAAAGAATCTTCCTCTCTATCTTGAACTTATCCCACCATATTTAAATCACTTAATGTGCAATACTCCAGAGAAAGATTGCTATCCATCCACTCTTGTAATAGAATTCTGTCTTAGGTAGAATTCAGGGTATTCAGTGAGTCAAACCAAAAAACAAAGTTTATGACCAGCCAAAATTACTGTGCACCAAAAAACACTTGGTCTCCTGTTCTTGTCCCAAGCCAAAACACAATGCCACAGAGCCTGATCTGTGGACTGCTGCAGCCAATTCTGAAACAAAATTGAAAATCTTTTACACTTCAAGATATGACTATAATATGAATTACTAACCATGTGCTCAAAATTTGTTATTGTATCTTCATTTTCTTGAAATAACATCCTGGGTTTCACAAAAGGTCTGTAATATCTTTAATGAACTCTCTGGCATAGGGAATTAAATGCTTAATGTGTACCATCTTTTGAACATAGTCTAACGGTCAAGCTTAAAGCTTGATAGCTAAAGCCTAAGGGTAAGCTGGATTACAAGCAAATATGCCAGACTGACCAAGGTCTTCATTGGCCAGTTCTGTTTTCTGACAATTCACCTGGATACAAACCTTTCCCAGAATTTAGAATTAATCTACCTTATGTTTCTCTGAATTCCACACCCTTTTTGTCAAGGAAGCACACTATTGAATGCAAGGATCCGAAAAGAGAATATACTCAAAAATTGTGAAAGTCTGCCTTGGCCACACTATTATTAGAGGTATCCATAGTTAAAAAACCAAAAAGAGAATTCAATCATCTGCTGTGTGTGCACCAGGCCAGCAGGGACAAGAACATGCTTTAAAGAGAAAGCAATCTTTTTTGATGAGGGGAGGTCAAAGGCTAATTCAACTGGCACGGAAAATCTCGAACAGGTCAAAGTGCCCAGGGAGGTTTAAACAAATTCATTTCTCCCAATTTGTATTTTAAATCTTAGCTCAGCATTAAAGGACAATAAACTGTTATAAACACAAGTTGAGGTTTTATGGTTTTCTTTTATATCAAAAATTATGCTTACCGCTATCATCTACTGGTTTATATTCTTCAATAGATTCAAATAAAACTTCTTCCAGAAGATAAGAAAGATAGAGTAACCATTTCCAGTTTAAACAAGACTAGTGCAACTTACAGATAGAAATGACATCAAATTTCATGCTTAAATGACTTACACCAAAATATGGACGTTTTTGAAAGTCCAGTCCACGATATCTTCATGCAGAAGGCTCTAAATTGAAATTTCTCTTACGGTCAATGATGAGAAGCAAAAATCCACAAAATTTATGATCATAGATTTCAAAATGGAGGTCCAGAAGTGCAGAAATGGCTAGACCCTACTGCTCTTGGATGTTGTTGCTGGGCATAAAACAAGTTAAGAATATTTCATATTAGATGAAAATATACAAATTTTAGTCTTTACACATTTCCTTTGATGTCCAGAGCAATAAAACTCACTAAAAACATCCCACTAGATTTTATTTTATTCAACCTCATCTGAGCTTTCAAATGTTCTTTTTGCTCTCAAAAAATGTGTTTTGTATCTCCATTTTACTGACCCAAGAGTCAGGTGTCTTCTTTTCAATCCAATGACTGAAAAATGCAAAGCAGGGCAGTTTTTTTTCGTATTGTTTACCTGTTTTAACAGAAAACCAACTGCAGTTTTCCTCTTCAATGGTTCTACTCCTTGCTGGTGGATTAAGATATTCCAATATCTTATATGATTTTCCAAATGCCTTATTTTTATTCTGGAACTTCTGTCCATGATATGACAACTGCCAGGTTATTGGGATATTCTTTTACGTAAATGGAACAGTTATAATTTCCCATTTCAACCACTCCACGACAGCTGGATCTGGCCTATAAGGATTGGCCCCCATCTGAATCAAAACCCATTAGAATTCAGTCCTCAGATCATTCAAACTCCTAGTTTGCTCAAACCAATACATATGTGCCAAATGTTTGATGAAAAGTGAAGATGAGAAAAGGCTACATGACACTTATTTACTGTTATTTTTTTTGGCTGATGTGGATTGCCATCCAATGAAGGATACTCCTGCATCATTTTTTTGAGAAATACATGTTATATTACTCAGATATGAAAGAATTACATTATTACATTAATATAACGACAGGTTTACATGGCAAGCTTTTTTGTCAAAAAGCTAGGATATGTAGTGCTTGAATCTGCTTTGCAATAGGCAATGTTACTCCAGTTTTGATGATACCATTTTTCCTGTGCACTTGAGAGCATTCTTGAAAGACCAATGACAGATTTTTTCTATTTATGACAACGATATGGAAGGCCAATCAACATGATAGACGTACCTTGTAAAAATGGAGAATTTTGTCCTGTATGGTCCACATTTTTCATTGTCCAGGTCCCTCCTGTGTTCTTGACTGTGCTTTCAACTTTTTAAATAATATCACCTTATTGTACAATGTATCAGGCCTATTTATCTTATTCAAGTTGCATTTTGCAGATGAGTGGACCATGATTGCATCTGTTAACCATTTGCCCCTCTTTGTGACAAAGTAATATGATATATCATTAGGCATGGTTCTATGATGAAGTTAAGTAAAATCAGCATTCCTATTCAACTTTTATTTTTTGGTGATTCAGAAGCCTGTGAAATGTCCTCAATCAGTCTCATCCTGAGTAGTTGGCTGACTGATAATCACTTTGTCAGCCTCAGTCATGCCTGTGTCTTTGAGGACAAACAGTAGGTTGGACCTTTGTTTCAGTTTGACATTTTTCCTTGTAGCCAGCAAAAATCCACAGATTTCTTGTTTCTGTTCTTTTTGCGTAAGAGATGTTAGAAGAAGCTATGTGTTTGTACTTAAACCAAAGTCATAGGGAGATGTCAATTTACCTAAAATAATAAGAAAATTTTCAAATTTGAACAAAAATTAGCCCAAGTCAAGAAATCACTTCAAAAGGAGCAGCCACAGGTTGACTCAAGGGACTAGGAGATTAAACAACATTGGGAAAAGGTCTTCCAGAAAGTGATCCAGATGTTCTTTGTAGCATTTGAAACAACTGCCCCATTTTGTTTCTCGGGCACTGAAATTTCTTGAGACATGAAATGCACAAAGTGTAGTGGACTGAAATGCAGAATTGAGCAGGGGTGACTTTGAAGAGAATAAAGTTTTTCAAACTCCTTGATCCTTTGAAACAGAAGAGCTCTGCTTCCCAACAAAATGCAAGTTGTCAGACAGAAAAAAATGATAAAAAAAACCGGAATGAATCTGCTCCTATCTTCTGTGGGTTATTATTTGCTTATGATTAAGTATCTGCAATAAGGTACAGGAGTTGATTTTCTTCCACAGAGAATCATTGTAACCTACCACAAGAAACAGTGGGGGATTTTCAAAAATTGCTACTTATCAACTTAAACTGGTCAAAACTATTTCCAATAATCATTTATGAATTTTGGATGCAAAACTAGAACTGATAATCAATCCACACTAATACTTTTGATGAGTGAAGATAATGAAAAAACTACCATTCCAACCATCCATAGATTATGATGCGAGGTAGGCTAGTCGTAAAATATTAAAAGAGTTATGTAGTCAAAAGCCTCATACTCCTTTTCAATAAAATTCTCGGCAAATTACAATGAACAAAAGAAGATTTTTAAAAATATGTTATATAGGGTCTTTCTAAACAAGCTTTTTCCTTTTGGAGGCATTGAAATCTAGAATGTCACTTATCATGTGTACCACTGATGAGGACCATTACAGGGTTCATCTTAGATCTATTGGTCAATAGAGATTCAGTTGGGAAATCAATTATTATCAGAGTTTAGAAGGGACCAGGAGTTTCCAAGGTTTGAATATGGTTTTGGGCGTTGGAAATGTTACAAGCATCAATCAACATCAAGTAGTATCATATTGGGAAAAAAGGTACAAAAAGAAGTGTTTTTGGGTCATATAGTCATTAACACTAGTGATATAAATTCTTGCTCTACTGTGATGCTGTGTACAAGAACTTCAAAATATTTTTTTCATTTTAATCTTTGTCATCTTCCAGGCAATAAGGGGGGAAACAGAAGATTATAATGAACTGCATTTTGAAAAATATAACCGAAAGGCGTTTCAAGAAATATGATGTTTATTATTGATAATCTCGTTATGTTCATCTTCTCACGCTGATTGAGAAATTGCAATCCATTAGAAGGCTTTATTCTCTAGAATCATATAGCATACAGGTCCAAATGTGATTTGAAATTAGTCATCTAAGAAAATGAAAATGTACTAAAACTAATTCAAAATCTTGATCAAGACCATTTAATAAAGATTCTTAGATTTCCAGATAGAGTTATTAATCAACAAACTGCTTGTATTTTCAATACATTTCCAGAAACTCAAAAACTGTTACCTTTTATGTGTGAAAACGAATCTACTTTTTCTTTTCCACGCAGATTGAGGCAACATAATGGTGAACTAAAAGGTGGAGCTAAAGCATCTCGAGCAGGGAGGCCTTGGCAATGTGTATGCCTGGTTCACGGTTTCAAAGACCGCTCTGAAGGTAAAATTAGTATCAATTTATTATACGGCCTAGAAAGTTGAGTCATTTTAGTTAGTGTGGGATCCTCATGCAAAGAGTGGCATTGATACTGTTACTTCTGGATCCTTTTTTTAATAATACAGGTATTTTATCTTTTGTGCAGCATTCGGATTTGAATGGAAGTGGAAGCATTTTACTCGAAAGTCATCACGTAAGTCAAAGAAACTTGACAATGTAAGTGAACAGACAGGATATTTTGCATCTCCTCTTGTTAAACACAGACAAGCAGCACTCAATAGAGTCAAGGATAACCTTGATTGCCAGCACCTAAAAATTCAGTGGCAAGGGCAGTCATCATCTTAATTAATGTACCTTAGCAAATTAGCTACCCGTGTATTTACCTGTACTATTATCCAAAATAGTGCTATGATTCCTTGTCAAAGCAACTTTCAAATAGATTTCCCTAATTAACAAATCAAGTTCGATTGTTATTTAAATCCATTTTGGCATGCATACATTATAGCATGCCTATTCTTTTTTATTTTGAACAGAAAGTTTAAGCGTTCCAGAAGTGTGCTTAGCGGCACCCAAGAGCTGTCAACATTCTCATCAATCTGTGCATCTTAATGCATACGTCAATATGTTGGAATGGTCAAACTATTCTTGCAAATCAGTAACCAGCGCTTTATCAAGTTATAGAGGCTATATCATGTCTTTGTTGCAAATTGTGACTTCCATGCTACCACTATCCCTTGCAGAGGAAGTCCAAATCCCCTATTGCTTGCCATAAAGTTAGATCATACGTGATATGATCATTTATTTTCAACCATTTCTCCTCAGCTCAACAAAGGAGCCATGCGTGTTAGAATTTGTCACAGATATAAACACAAAAAATCCACCTAGGAACTAATGTCTCTGAGTCAATAACAAATCTACATCGGAGAATAAAGATATTCTATATTCAATATAATGGAGCAAATTACAGCAAATTACAAAGAGTAGAGTACAAATATATAGGCAAAAGAATCACACTCCAAAGGGGTCTTGAAGAGGCAAAAGAAGCCCTTAGGGGTTGCCAATATGGTTAGGGGTGAAAAAGATCACCATGCCGACACTGACACATGTTGGCCTTTTATCCTCTTTTATACCACATTGGACAAAAGCTAGAGGGGCCCACTTGAAAAGTCTTAGGTAATCTTTGTGTATAGTGCTAAGGAGATGCAAAAGTTATGGGTGAGATAAACAATTTGACCTGCACTAAAGTATTCTTAACATCCTAGAATATTTGCATGTAGTATGTGAATTTAAGGTGTTGACTTATGGTTAATGCTTTGGACAAATGGCAAGCATGATGGAAGATCTTGGTGCTCTTAATGCATGGTAATCGATTGATAGTAATGAATCACTAGAATTACCAAGGAATCTTGCCAAATTTTTTAGAGTACAAGACAACAATGAGAACTCGCTAAGGGAATTGTTGTAGTGTAGGATACCAGTAAGTGGATGTTGGAAGTTGTTAGGTTGGGTAACAATAAAAAATGTTGTTGGGGATGAATCTTTAATGCTATAGGTACATGTGTTGGGCTTAAGATACTTATTTGTGTGATTAGCAAATAAGGGTATTAGGAAATAAATACCTTGTATCTTAAACATCAATGAATCCCATTTAATATTGCAATAAGTATGTATAAAGTTGAAAATAAGTCTTGGAATCCTTAAAATCACAAATGAAAAATATGACCTCATACTTGACAAACTATATCGGATCTCGACTTGCATGTTGAAGAAAATTGCCTACGTGTTCTAGAGGGACAAACTAAAACCATATCAAGTTTATAGTCATTCCTAATGTTTTTATGCTTCCAAAATCAATGGTGAGGTTTATTTCTCTCCAAGGGTTCTACAAAAGTGACTTGCACAAATTAAGACAAAGTCCTAGCTACCAATTATCAAACTCCCACTTGTCCAAATTAGACAAATTAATAGTGGATCCTAGCTAGTTTGGCTATTTTGGACACAATGGTGAGCTCAAAGCAATTCCACCATTCACCATATATGTAGGGACTTAGATATATGTGCCCTCATTATCTATAAATGACTAACCTTATGACGTCGTGGTCTCTAATACTATGTTAGAATTTATTATGAACATAACAAATCTACCTAGGACTTGATATCTATGAGCTAATCATAAATCCAAATTAGAGAATAAAATATTATATATTCAATATAATGGAGTAAATTAGAAAGAGTAAAGTACAAATTTATAGGCCTCTTGGATGCATAATTCAAGGAAGTGACATGTCGAAGAGGTTACGATTTGACTTTTAGTCAAAGATAGAGGTAGCACCTAACTAACATCAATCAAGGATTGATAAGGTAGTGGTGACACTTGTGTACCTCAAGTCAAAAGATAGTCATGGTAGACCTTATAAATCCTTTCAAATTTCATCCAAGGCCAAGAAGGAAAATTTCATGAAAATTTACATAGAAAACAATTCAATTATTCAAGTTGTTTTGTTATTGTGGCAAGTCTCCTCTCATTGTATAAAAGTGGACTGCCCTATGAAATTGGGGTAGAATAGTTTGACTCCTTGTTTGAGGGAAAGACGTGTCGTATTCATGAACTTGGCCTAAACAACCACAAACTCAAGGTGAAGAAAATCAACCTGACCTAGGTGAGGGAAATTAAATATTCCTAATATCTTGAGTAAACTAAATTAACTAGGTGCAATATTACTTTTAGTATAAACACTATCCTAGGTGAAGTATAATATTTACACCAACAATGCTTATGAATACACATGAACATGTCTTTTGATGCATGCACATCCCTGAACCAACAACAATCTCGTATCAACCAAAAGTATTGTGTTATTTTCTTGTTTTTCTTCATTTTGTAGGTTTATGTATGTGCATTTGGAGATGAAGTTTACAATTTTTCCCGTGTCTTGTTGGTCTTCAAATAACACCACACTAACATGAGAGGTTTTGATTATGGTATTCTTGCCACTCTTATTCATATGAGGGTAAGTGCAACAAGTTGTGCTACTTTTTAGCCAAAAAGTGGAAGTCTTTTTCCTAAAAATCAAAATTTGTCATAGTTGGAGTAAAATTTTTGAAGCACTTACACATAGAATCTCAAAGTGGTCCAAAAATATGAAATACAACATTTTGTGTTTAGTTTTTAAATATGTAATTTATTCTAATATCCAGATGATTAAAGTTAGTTCTTTTATAAGATGTACAAAAACGACTTTTTAAAATTTCTATGTTTTGAGCCAAGACATGCATGTGTACAACCAACATAATTTGACCTAAATAAAAGTATATTTCTAATCCTTTTAGGAAAAGATGTGTATTATGGTGAAGTTTGGTCGGGATCTTTTTTTATATATTAAAAAAATTAATTAATTTAGTATTGGTTATAATTGCTATATTTTAAAACCCTTCATATACAACAAACATAGTTTGAGTTATACTAACTATAAACTATTATTTTTTTTCATTGTGTAGATAACAATGTTTAGATTGGTCACATCTATTTTTTTTTCAAAAAAGTTTAAAAATCAAAAGTTATTAAAAAAATACTAATACTTATGATATTGCTATCAGGATTCAGCCGTGTAGTTTCAAGTCAAACTCATTGACCCATGTTTCATGAGTAGTGGTTCACAAGAACCCATCTCTCATGATAATGAATGGTCACAGATGCAATGAGTGCTAAGTGGACCATTCATTATCACGAGAGATGGGTTCTTGTGAACCACTACTCATGAAACATGGGTCAATGAGTTTGACTCGAAACTACACGGCTGAATCCTGATAGCAATATCATAATTTGACTCGTTGTGGAAAATACCTCCTACTTATCAATACTAATACTTGTCATTTCAAGTTTATGAACCACTTTCTTCAAAAATTAATTAATACATAGAAAAATATATTCAATCATAAAAAAATTACATATTTAAAAATTAGACATTGTCATCTATAATAGGTTTTAATTTCATCAAAAAAATCTAAGAAAAGCTCATCAACTATATTGCTAAAGTTAGTTTTTATTTTGTTGTTTTCATGGCACTATACTTGTAAGTCCAAGGCGAAGGGTTGAGTTTCCAAGCCTAAAACAAAAGCAAAACTATGGGTTTCAAAATTCAAATTTTATGAAACATATACCCACTTTGAAATGCATACTTGTTCTAAAAATGAACATGTATATGATGTAAATAAAAATGGATATTTGCTTCATTTTAAAGAACATACTTGTTTCTATTTAAAATAGGCACTTGTTTTAAAAAACCAAAAGAGGTACCAATTCCATATGACTAGTAGTTTAGATTCAGGAGCCCAATCTTACTATTTGAATATGATTTTGGATTTGATCATGTCACTATTTTCTTATCATCGACATTTCAAATCACATTGCATAATCCATCATCAGGATGAAAAAGTGTTGAAGGGGAAAAACAACGACACAATCAAATCCAAAAATCATATTCAAACAACAAGATGGATTGTGGAAACTTGATATCTTTAATCAATGATAAGAAATAGCGGCATCAAGATTGATCACGTAGTGTGATTTGAAACATTGATGACAAAAAATAGCGACACAATCAAATCCAAAAATCATGTTCAATCAATAGTGACCCTTTCTGCCCTTCGTTGGGAGCCTCTTATGTTCAACTTGTTGAACTTGTCTCGGCTGCCTTGCTGCCAATCCCCTTGCTGCTTGGTGATCCTGTGGTGTCTGTGGCGGGGTTGCTCCTCTCACCGTTCTCTTCGTTTCCTGTTTCCGAGCCTCCTTGGTCGGTTGTCCTTCGGAAGAAGAAATCTCTTTCTGCTTCTCGGTCTCGGGCTTGTGGAGTCTTCTCGGAACCCTCTGTGTCTGGGGTTGCTTAATCTCTTTGTTTGCTACAGCTATCTGTCAGCTGTTTCTGGTTGTTTCCATAGTTCAATCTCTTTTGAACTATGTTTTTTCTTTGGCCCCTTGGGCTCTTTGTGAAGGGTACGACGCCCTGAAAATGCTGCTTAACTTTTCAAAAACAAGATAGATTTTGGAAACTTGATAGCTTTACGCCCAATCTTAAACAAGTACCCATTTTTTACGAAATAGGTACTCATTCTTATCAAGACTTTTTTCAATACATGACACTTCTAAAAGTAGGCTCATTATCTTTCTTTTACCTAGGAGGTTCTATAAGTTTTCTCCACAAGATGCCAATATGAGATGGGTGATAGTAACATGACTTTATTTTTGCATTATCTATCAAGGAATTCTCCTTTCATATTTTCCTATTATAGCCTTTGAATCCTTGACCATTAAGTCTTAGAGGAGTGAAGGAATGTTCCAAAGGAAGCATAATTGATGGTACTCAATTTATTTTAATTAAGATATTGGTTTTGAAGAGACCATAATCCTTGCACATTAGATATAACAACTCAAAGTCTACACAAGTTCCTAGATGGGACATAAACAATACAACTACAACCAAGTTGCCGAGCAAGATCTATCACAATCGCAACCAAGTTGTTAAGCACAAAACAATATCGAAGGATTCTGAAACAATTACAAACCCTACCCTATTCAAACTCACACCCTTAACTTTGGTGTGCAATTGGAAAAAATTTTGGAAAGACCTTTCTTTTTCCTTTGAATAATTGTCTAAGAAATGTTATCTTCTATGTCGTTGGACCTAAGAGAAGCGGGGGGGATGTCCCCTTAGAGGGGTCATCTAAGGGAGCAACACAAATCAAGGAATCTCTAGCACACATATGGAGCTCAATTTGTTATTCAAATTCAAATCCTTTGTTTTGCGTCAACTTTTAAAATAATTTCATAATTGTAGCCTTGGATCTTTGTTGACGCCAATCATCCCTAGTATGTCTCAAAGAATCTATGCCATTTGGATCCACTTTGAGTGGATAGTTTGTAACTATAGTAAATTTTGTAAAGGTTGTCTTGATCCGTGGTGATTACATAATGAGTTTTGTGAGAATTTAAATGTAAGTATGCATTCACATACTTTTATTGAATTAACTCTCTTCCAGAGTTGTTGTAGCTTTGAAAAATTTGTAAAATGGTTCATTATTATTAGTTAATATTCAACATGTGCCCCATGTTGTATGAATGTTATTATTGATTATCAACAAAGATCTATGTGTTCCATTCTATCTCCATGTGATTTGAGTTGTTGGATTATGGATTTGAGCCAAGTTGTTTGGTCTAACTACCCTAAATTAGGTTCTCAAACCTTGCCTTGCATCACAAGCAATGGGAACTTTTAACAAGTTTAGGTTTTGGATAATTAAGACAACATATGAAGGTGATCAAATTTTGAAGCATGTAATTGAATCAATTACAAAATTGTAGGAGGGTGAACCTGTAAAGCACCAAACAATTCATCTTCATAGTCTCTCATGCTTAGTGTTATTAAAAGATTTCCATCCCATATCTAGATATATGTATTTGTGTATCATATACTTGATGCAAATATGATACTTCTAGATACATATATGATATTGTATTAAGACATATCAATATACAAGCCTATATTTGGGTCATATCTCATGCATTTGGATTGGTACCACAACATCTTATTCAATTTAGAGTTCTATGACAAACATTTAGAAATAGCCAAAAAATAAAAAAATAATAAAAACATAAAAAAATGTACACACATATCACCAAAGACATAAACATAATATAAAAATATATATTATAAACTAAAATATATAAATTTAAAAATATATAAATAAATTGATATGTTCCAAGCATATAGTAATGACAATAAGACAATGTAGAATATAGACAAGAGATGTTTGTTGGCCAAGATGCCCTAATATCCAATATATGTAGAAAATATAACAAACTCTTGAGGTAGTGTAGCACCATACAATAATCCTTACAAAAGAAGCCACTCCATGCTACATCTCAAAGAGTTCCGAAAAAAAATACCATACTATTCACACATCTTTACAATCATGTTCAACTTCCTTATATATACCTTCTAATAACACAATGTGTGGGTAAATCACTAAACTCATATAGGCCCGCTCATTAGCTAATACAATTAATTACACAAGTTGTCTACATAACTAACTTATTGTACATGTGCCATATTTTAGTGTTTCCATCAACCTATATATTATAATATCATATCCCAAGGTACATAACATGTGATCGTTTCTTAACATGTTTCATCCTTGAAAAATGAGAAGTTAGATAGTAAGAAAACTACAAGTCATTACAAATATGATGTTATGTATTATCATCCAACCACCCATAAGTGATCTTTGTGGTGGTTTTAGCTTGACAATTGTAATGCCCCAATCTTGCACTCAAAACATTAGGTGTAAACAAACATACAAACAAATTTCCTACGATACAAAAGAACACCAACATGCCACAAAGTGCATCTAGGCATTAGATATATTGTGACACAACATAACAACACTTGAAGTGCACAACATCAATGCACCAAGCATGACAATACAAGTAGAAGGTTGACGAGAAGAACCTTTCATATGTGCACATATACAACCAAACTTACTTGCACAATAATTATAAATCTACTTGCAAAGCAATCACATTCTTGTACAACACTTGGGTGATCCCACAATATTGGTTTACAATTTTTGGCCAAACTGGACATTGAATTGATTTTTTCTAACTAAATCTTCACTTTCAGGCACCTATAGTGGCTAAACCGTGAGGAATTTGAAGATGATGCAAACTAGTGATTTGTGACATTTTGTTTGTAGATTCTAAATATATTTTTTTCAAATTTTTTGGAATCAGATTGCACTTCTTTTTCCATCTCCTTCGAAAATTAGTTTTTTTCAGTAAACACCATTTTTAAGGAATGATACTCACCATATACAACATAACTGTTTTTCCATGAAGGATAAAATTATAATTTTTTCAAATTTAGATATGTAACTACGATATCTAGTGCTTTCATTTGGTTTCATAGTGTTTTATTGAATATTTTTTCCTTAATCAAGTTTCGAAGTTAAACCGATTACAATTTAGACATAGGCGGACCGTATACAACATCATTTTTTTTGTATGTATCGAAATTCATTTTTTTTTTGTTGGTTCAAAGACTTCAATATCTAGTACACTAATATTTTTCAATTTTAAAAATGATAATCTGCTATTTTTCCACATGTGTAGAACAAAGAGCTTGATTTTTCAATGAAAAACCTACATTCACAAGAAATAAAAAATAAATATAATAATCAATTTAAATTTAATAAAAAATTATACTTTTTGGGAAGCTTATAATGAAGACTACATACTTACAAAAAATAAAATTTAAATGAATTCATTTGATCCCCCAAAAAGTAAATCAAAAGTGGTTTTATATCAGCATTTTTATAGGTGTAAAGGAGACTCTGTTATAGGTATGGTTTAAAAATAGCAAGGTTCTATCCAAAGGGGTTTGATCTAAGGTGGTTTGATCAAACCCTCTTCAATTGGAATCCTTTAAATGGAAATTTTCAAGGGTTAAATCATTATATTTTCTAAAAATATGTGATTTCAACAAAAATCAGGATTTCCTAGAAATTGTAAACCAGTATTTGTGTTAGCACCCACTTATAAATATACTTACACAATAATTGCGAAGTATACCAATTACATACATGTGGATCAATTAGGATAACACAAATAGATTCACAAATCCCTTCAAAAAAACATAGGAGATCAAGTCCAAACATAATCTTCCAAATAGTAATAGATCACATTAAATCCTTTTCAAAAATTGTAAAGTTATTCACATTATCATTTTTGTGGTTGTAATCTCACAAAAATAGTCTAGAGTAAAATAGTCTTAACTCACTCAAATCTCAACATTTTTAGGACTTATAATATGTAAAAGAAAGGGGAAAGCAAGGGATATAGAAGCATTGAAGGGTTTCACATGGATTTCTATAGTAAGTGGAAAGTGCCCTCGAAAAATCAAGTGTTGGATTTGCTTTGGAAATATATTTTCCCACACGTTGCGTGGGGAATCTAGAAGGAGTGCGACAACATAATCTTTAGGGACTTTGCCCTCTCGGAGGAGGTGGTCTTTGAGAAAATTATCAGAGCTCTGAGAGAGAATTTCAACTTGTTGAATGAAAACATGAAGGTTAAAGGGAATAACAGTTGCCAAGAAAATGATATCAGAGTTGTTGAAGCATGGATGATCAAGGCTGATGTGTCTCAAGTTCCCAAACCTATTAAGGGGCCTAGGGATGGAATCTTTTGGAGTCTCCCTCCCCCTGGATGGGTTAAAATCAACTTTGACGGGGCGACCAAGGGTAATCCTGGGCCTGTTGGGTGTGGGGGAGTGATTAGGGATGATAATGGCAACTTCATTTCAGCAGTGGCGCTCCCCTTGGGCACCCAGACTAACCACCTTGCTAAAGCCATAGGGGCTTACCAAGTCCTTAACCTTGCTAAGAAGTTGAAGTACAAAATGTGTGGGTTGAAGGAGATTCTAATAATATAATCCAATGTATTAAAGGGTCTCAAAAGCCATCCTAGACTATAGAGAATTGGGTTAATTTATCTAAGGAAATTATTAATTCCTTTGAGAAGTACTTTGTCACCCATGTCTACAGGGTGATCAATATGGTGGCGGATTATTTCGCTAATATAGGGGTGAAGGAAAATAATTAAGTGACGTGGAAAATGAGTGATGGTCTTGAGGATGACATCACGACCTTAATCATGTATGATCGAACCCATGGGAAGGTTCAATTTCCCTTGCTGAATAATGATTAAGGTGAAGGCGGGTTTTCCTAAGCAGTCTTAGTACTGTTGTTTCATCATATTTCTTCAAGAGATGAAGTACCGCAGATTTTATAGTCTAATTAATCTTTGGGGCTTCGCACGCTTTCTGGGCATTTTTGTGCTCACGAACAAAGGAATTATGGAGTATTTGAAGAAAGGTTGCATTGCAGACAAAATGGGCAGCGAGCATTGCAAGCTAGAACCGGTTGATTACAGTGAGTTGAAGACCAATAAAAAATTATGGAAGGTGCTGGAGAAGGGTGGCATCACGAGCTATATGGAGAAGCTCCATGGTAGGGATCAGGAGATTACCAGGATTTTCGTGAAGGAATGGAATAATGGCAGAATTAATCTATTTGGTAGGAAAGTGAAGATTGATGAGCAATTAATTTTTGAGATTACTTGGATGCTGGTGGAGGGTCTCAAGTTTCAAAGGGACAGGAAGCTCTCCAATTAGGCAGTTAAAAATTTCCCTTGCACTGACAAGGAAAGGGAGGACCTGTTGCGAGCTACTAAGAGTAGCTATGATGCTACGAAAATCAAATTGCTATGGAGGGAGGTGTTGAGGGTTATCATTGAGTATATCATGTTGGATGAGAGATATTCCAGAATTTTTGGGTATCACTTTGTGCTCTTGAACCATTTTAGGCACCAGGTCAAGGTCTTTCTTCCTTTTTATCTCTCTACTTTAAATTCGAGTCTTCAGGACCATGTGTCTAATCCGGTTAGATATCCCATAATTCATGAGGGGTTACTTGTTCTCATCTATGAACACTTTAGAGCTTTGCCATCCATCCATCATTCCCCTTCTCCTCACCCTGTTTCTGATAAGGAGGAGTTGGGTGATAGTTATACAGACAAAGATGAGTGGGATACTGAAATGGAGGGGGAGGAAGAGCACCCTATGGAAGCTAAGAAGAAGGGCAATGCCAAAAGAAAGTCTAAGCCTCGTGCCCTCCCTAAACCCAGTGCAATGACGTCTACTGGCAGGGCCAAAATTATTTATCCTGGGTCTGATATTACCAATTTGAAATCGAAAGGTACACCCATTGTTTCTCATAAGGGGAAGGGTAAAAGAAAATTGGAGGAAGACCCTTCCTACCACATTGAACAAGAGGAACCCTATCACACCAATTCTTCTGAGACTTCCAACTATCTAGCTACAGACAGGGAGGATAGACCACGGTACCCCAGTGACCTTGAGGAAGATGACCACTACTTCAAAGCTGAGTGAGAGTATCCTGGTGACATCCTTGCTATTGCTCGCAATGGTTCTGTTGATTTTTTTCGTCTGTTCAGGTGGGCCTTCTTCAAGATTAAGGAGATTAAGCTTAATCAAAGGGGATATAACAATAGGTTGGAAAAGGTGGAGGGGGTTGATAATGCGAGTAAGGATAAAGGTAGAGCTAAGGACATGTGGACGAAAGATGAAAAGGAATATATGGTTGATTGCCTAAAGAAAATTGTGGAGGATTTGGAGCATTTCAAAAACAATCACGATGGAAAACTTTCTAATATTGAGGGGAGGCTAAAAAATGTCAGAGAATCTATTCAGAAAGTTTTGGAAATGAGTCACAAAATTCTTAAGTCCACTACTAGTACCATGAACATGATGGTCAAAAATTTGGAAATGGCTCATCAGGTAAAATTTGCGGTGGATGTGGAGGAGGTTGAAGATCCAAGCTAGGCTGAAGGGGTTGGGCCAAGCAAACGCACTAGATCCAATTTGAAAAGGAAGTTGGACAAGCCCCCTATGGACATACAGGATAGGAAGCAAGCTGCTATTAACATGGACAACTTGGAAAATGAGGTCGCTGAAATCTTTAGAAATTTGGCCTAGTGGCTGGTTTCCTGCAAGTGTTTTGCTGGATTTTTGTTTTGTGTTGTCTCTTCGCTGGTCTTTGGTTTTTCTTTGCTGGAAAATTTTCATCTTTTGTTGAACTCTTAATGTTTTATCCTTTCTCTATCCACTGTTAAAGGGTTTCAGGGCCCCTTCAAAACCTGCTTTTACCTTAATCAAAAACATTGGAGGGTTTCACAAATTTGTAGTAGACCAAACACAACAAACAAAATAATAAATCTACAATTAAGTAGAAGAGAGTTATATCCACAAGGATAGAAAATAAATTTCCTTGAAAAACTTTTTTCTACAAAAGTCTAGGTTCGAATGGAGTTTACTCTTGAATTCTATATTCTTTCATCATCATTTTCATCATATAAAGCTCACAAATTCATACTCTCAAAATCCTAAGCAATGCTCACAAGAAAAAGTTTGTTTCCTTACAATAATATAAGAAACACATGAATAAACATAACTTCTAAATTTATAGGGTTGAGAGACAATAATTCTACTAATGATTCCATCTTAACATAACATCAAATATGATCATATTAAGAAATCTATATGTTTCATTTCAAGTTGAAAGCTAAATTAGATCCACTTGTCAATCATTCCAAGACTTATGAAACATGCTGAATTCTTCACAAGATGACATTTAAAATAAACACAATAGTAATATTAACACATTGAAACATAGGGGATCTCATCCAAAACATGGTGGGACCAAAGTATAAAGAATAATATTCACCACATTAAAATTCATGATTTTTAAATAAGGATCACAAGATCCCAAATATACAAGAATTTTAAATAACCCAAAATAGAAAAGTGCAACTAATAGGATGCTACAAGAGCCCAACATGTCCTTTTAGAAGCATTTCCAAGAGTCATTTTGGCCCAATGGTGGTCAATACCATTCAACCATGAGTACCCCTTAGGACCACCCCTTTGTACTATGATTCCTTTGACTAGGTAGTCCAACAACATTCATGCCAAACAAGTGGTTGAACACACATACCAATCAATCTAAACTCAAACAAAATACACGAAGTCCACATGAGAGTTATATCAACACCAATCATTGTTCAACATGGGATACCAATTGTATACAAAATATGATGGACCAAGAAAGAATGTGGTACTAAAACTAGGACAGTAGAGTGTTAGCACAATAGTTCAATGATCATGTGGGATGAGTAGTCCCATATATAGTAGGAGATCCTCATGAGCATTCATTGGCCATATAAGATTGTGCTAATGCTTGACTTTCAACAACCACGTGGGATTGTGCTAAAATATGACTTTCAAGAACCATAAAGGATCATGTTCAAGTCTTGCATGTTCATTCCACACCTTAGGTGCTAAACATGTTCATTTCACAAGATTTAATCCTTCTATCTTAATATTAGATTTTTCGTCATCCCATCAGAGAGAGAGAGAACAAATTTTCTAATTTTCTTTTGCTTTGGATTTTCTCTATAATCACTCAACCCTTCAGGATTTTTAAAGCGCACCTATACAATAGAGATGCCAAGCTACAAAATAATTACACTCAAATTGCACAATGTCAATGCACTAAGCATGATAACACAAGTGAAAGGCTTAAAAATTAAGGATTAGCCAGCCATAAAACATATGTGCATGGATATAATGAAACCAACTTTCAAAAAAAAATAAATCTAATTGCACATTAATCACATACTTGTACAATAATTACAACAACACATGACTATTTCACAAATGCCCTTAGAAAATATAGGAGATCATATCCAAATGTTAAAATATTATAAATATTAATAGATCATGTTAAAACCTTTCCAAAAATGTAAACAACTTATTGACATAATCATTTTTGTGGTTGTAATTGCACAAAAATAGTCTAGAATAAAATAATCATAACTTGTTGAAATCTTAATATATTTAGGACTTTTAATATGCAAAATAGAGGGAAAAAAGAGATCAAAACACCTCCAAGGGTTTTTCACAATTTATAATAGAACACATATAGAAAAAATATATAATAAATCTACAATTAAACATAACATAGTTGTAGCCATAACGCTAGAAAACAAATTTCCATGCATAAATTATTTCCACATAAATGTGGGTTTGAATGGATTTTACTAGTGAATTATATATTCTTTCAAAATTATATTCATCATATAAAACTCAAAATGCCATACTTTCAAAATCTTGAACACGACTTACAAGTAAAATGTTCATTTCCTTGCAACACAACATGAAACACACAAATAAACATAACTTCTATATCATAGAGTTGAGAGACAATAGTTCTACTAATAGTTTAATCTTAATATAGCATCAATATGATAACATAAAGAAATCCATAAGTTTCATTTCAAATTGAAAGCTAAATTAGATTCACTCATCAATTGTTCTAAGACTTATCCAACATGTTAAATCCTTCACAAATGACATCTAAAATAAACACAAATAGTAATATCAATGCATTGTAACATAATAGATCCCATCTCAAGCATGCATGGACCAATACATAAATAAAAATGTCCACCATATTAAAACTCATGATTTTTAAACAAGGATCACATGATCTCCAATATAGAAGATTTCTAAAAACCCAAAATGGAAAACTGCAAGTAACAAGATGCATGATCCTAACATTCCTTTCCACAAGCACATTCAAGAGTTCTCCTTCTATCCCAATGGTGTTAAAAATCCACCCAACCATGTGGAATTATTAGACACACCCCTTTGTATTAGAAGGCCTTCAATTGGGTAGTCCAACAACACTCACAACAACCAAGTGGTTGAACTCACATACCAATCAATCACAACTCAAATAGAAAACAAAAAACAAAGTATGAAAGAAGGATCTATCAATGTGAGTCAATATACAAGAATGGGATACCAATCAAATACAAAATCTAATGGAACAAGAAAGGAAGAGGTAAGTTAGAACTAGAACATTAGAGTGTTAGAACAATGGTTTAATGATCATGCGGGATGAAGAGTGATCACACATATGTTGAAGGAAAAAGAAGGTGTCTCAACCTTTGATTATTCTTAGCATGCTTAATTATTTAATGTTGAAATTATATTTGATTACTATCCCATGTTGCTTTGTGAGTTACAAATTGCAATTTCTATTTTCAAGGAGTCAAGTTGGAAGTTGTCGTTTACAGGTGGAGTTGTGCATGAAGGAAATTTCTATTTCATGTTGAGTCTGCATGGAATGTGAATTTAGGAGGTGCAGTCATATTTTGGAAAGTGCAAGTTTAGTGACAATTGGCAATTGCAATATTGCATGTGGTGACATGTGGAAACTTACTGTTATGCATGTGTAGTGGTTTTGATGCTTTCCATATTGCATCTTCAGACTTTGGCATTCAATTTTAAAAATATCTAATTAATGCATTGTAACTCCTATATATTGAGCACTTGTATTTTGGAGTGATAGATTATTGTATCATTATGTTGGCGAAATTACTTTAGAATTGAGAAGTGTGAAGACTCCTACAAGAGCATAGCTTTATAATTATATTGTAACTTGTTTGTTGTTGTTGAATAATATAATTGAGTTGTGTTTTAGAGTGTGGGGTTTTTCTACTAAAAGGGTTTTTCCCACGTAAAATATGTGTTATGTTTTCATTATTTTATCTATTTTTGATATGTATGTGCATATAATGCTATAACAGTTTAAAGGTGTTTAATTTTTTTTTGTAACTCTCCTATTTAGATTGGTGTAGGAAGGATCTTCTACACACTCAAATTCCTTTCAATATACAATAGGATATCCTTATTATCATTCAACAACCATACAACATTATGCTAAATTCTAACTTTCAACAACCACATAGGATCACACTAAAGTCTTACATGATTATTTTGTACCTTCCATACTAGACGTTTATTAATTCTTTATTAAGTTTACAAATTTTAACCCCATTTATTCTTTATCTTGTTCATATTTCAACACTCTTTTTGTTATCATCCCTTTGCTACATTGATAGAATGGACGATTTGAGACCACTCCATTTCCTTTCTTAGATCTCATTTCTAATGCCTCAAAATTCAAAATCACAAAAGACTAAAACACACAAAATTAGATTGAAAACCTTTACACTTGTATTCATAAGGTAGATAATTATATTTCTATTAGGAGAATCCTTGTCCCATAAAATAAAAATGATTAACATAATCTAAATTTTAATTTTAAGATTTTAAAAAATAAGGATCTTGCAAAACCCAAACTCACCATTAATAAATGCTTGAAAATCCTTTAATTTTTAAAATATAAATTTTCAAGAAAATAAGAATACCCTTAAAAGCCTATCGAGTACAACAACACACTTTTCATATCACGTGTATTTTTAGTAAAATTTCACTAGCTATTTTGTAGTTTTTAAAATATGAAACAATTTACAAAATAGAAACATCTATAAACTAACTATAGATTCATCAAACAAATCCTATAGAATCATGCCATATGAAACCATCTAATATGGGCATGGTCAAATGAGAAAGAAAATCATTTGAGTGTATACAATTCAAATAGAGGAAATACCTTGTTTTCACAAAGCTCAATATGAAGATATTATTTTTCTTTCGCACCACAAAGTGTGCTTTTTCCAATCCACTCCAAGATTCAAGGAATATTTCCAATTCCACAACACTACTCCAAGCAAGAACTCACAAAACCATGGGGAGAGGGAGAGAGATAGAGAGAGGAACAAGAATTTCTAATTTCCTTTACGTTTTCTTGCAAAACCCAAACTCACCATTAATAAATGCTTGAAAATCCTTTAATGTTTAAAATATAAAATTTCAAGAAAATAAGAATGCCCTTAATAGCCTATCAATTATAACAACAAAATTTTCATATCATGTGTATTTTTAGTAAAATTTCACTAGCTATTTTGTAGATTTTAAAATATGAAACAATTTACAAAATAGAAACATCTATAAACTAACTATGGATTCATTAAAAAAATCCTATAGAATCATGCCATATGAATGTTGCATGCATGAAGGTGTTGTCATTGATTTCAACTATGTGTTGAGGAAGTTTGTTGTATGATATGAGAAAATTGATAAAATGAGGTGTTATGGTTTGTAGAAGTGTTCTAGTTTTGCTTCACATTTCTTCTAGGTTGAAGATCTGTTCTTGTGGTTTGGATATGGTTGTTAGAGTTGTTCAAAGTTTCTATATCCAAAATTTGGGCTTTTGGATCGTTGATCGGAGGAAGTTGAGTTCACTAGTATGTGAACTAGTTTTGCAGTGTTGTACAGAGGTGTCTAGGAGAAATGTATTTGCTCCACATTTCTTCGCAGTTGCTTTTAAGGACTTGTGGTTTTGAAGGAGAGTTAATGGTGTTGTTCTCTTGTTTGTGTCAAGAGGATTCATGGTTAGGTGTATCAGAAGGTCTTTTGAGTTACAAAGTATTGTAGTATCTGGTAGTGTTGTCTGGATAAATAGTATGATTATAATCTTTAGGAGAAATTTGTTGTGAAGGAAGGTTTTGGTTTTTAGGATGATCATGTTCAAGTGAAATTTTTTGTCCGAAAATTTTAGATTGATTTAAGGAAGCATGTACTTAATGTTCAATGTGTTTCCACAGGTAAAAACTGACTTGGTGTTTACACTACATTCAAAGATGTTCAAGTATTAATGAAGGTGTAGCATGGCATGTGAGATTTAATTTGGGTCCCAATTAAGTGTTGTTTTGGTCTACTTTCATTCCTATCCACTGCAAGAATGTTTAGTGCCGACCTAATTTGAAATTGCAAAGTGTGAAGCGTGTATTACCAACCTTGGAGAAATTTTTCAAGGTTGAGGATGGTATAAGTATGAGTCGAGATGTTGAAGATTGTCAAGATAGAAAAGATAGAAATAATAAAAGGTGTGTAATGCAAGTGATGCGAATTTCTGAAGAGGAGTGTGAATTTGAGCATAGCAATGTGAACTTCTGAATGCAGTGAGCTGAAGGTGTCTACAATCTTTCAAACAAGGCTATGAAAGTGTTCGAGCATTTGTGGTGGATTCTTTGTTGCATTGAGAATTTTTTCTTTGTGTAACATCTCTCTTCTATCCTCTTGTGTTCTTTCCGTGGCAGTGAACTCTGGCTGTGAGCCTTTTTGGATAGTGTATCCTATTTTGGTAGTGAGCCCTTGTACCGGTTTTGTAATTACTTATATTGTGATCTAACCCTCACTGTGGTTTTTCCCTCATTAGGTTTTCCATGTAAATCTCATGTTCTCTTGTGTACATGGTGTTGTTATTTCAGTTTATGTTATTTGCATTTCACGATTAATCGCTTTAATAGAATAAGGGTTTAATGAATGCACGTGGATTTGATTACTGTTGAGGGTTTTGTTGTTTTAATTTGTTACAACTGATTCACCCCCCTCTCAGTTGTCTTGTTCATTCAACAATGAAACCATCTAATGAGCGCATGGTCAAATGAGAAAGAAAATCATTTGAGTGCATACAATTCAAATAGAGAAAATACCTTGTTTTCACAAAGCTTAACATGAAGATATTATTTTTCTTGCACACCACAAAGTGTGCTTTTTCCAGTCCACTCCAAGATTCAAGGAATATTTCCAATTCCACAACACTGCTCCAAGCAAGAACTCACACATCCATGGGGAGAGATAGAGATAGAGAGAGGTACAAGTGTTTCTAATTTCCTTTTCCTTTTTCTTTTCTCTAGAGAGAGAGCAAAATGAACAAGTGCTTTTATTTTCCTTTTTCTTTTTCTTTTCTCTAAAAATACCTATATCCTTTAGGATTTTTTCCTCCCGCCTACATTCAAGAAAGATACTTTAAAAACACTATTTGGACACCTAGATATTTCATTTCCATATTAACACTTAAGTTATTATAAAAATGCAATTAAATAGATGATGCATAACATATTTTTATCTCAAATAATCTAATGCATTATATTTAAATAGTTTTTAAACTCTTCTCAACATGCAACAATATAAATGCATGGAATCTTTTACCAAGGAATTAATAGACTCCTTCAACTTAAGCATAAATTTTATTCCAAAAACACTTAACCAAAGAATTTTAAAACCATATAAATACAAGTACTATAAGATCTAACTAAACACACACTTTATAGGTTTAACTATGCAACACAAAGATCCATAATTGACACCAATTTAAATTTTAGTTTTTTATGGTTTAACATAAATTCATCTCATAATTCAAATTGAGTGAGATAGGGGAATGCATAAAAACATATTTATCCAAGTTGAATGGTCTCCAATTAACCATTGTGGGGAATTCTTGTGCCAACACACTCAATTATAAAAATAGGCATATTTGCAAAATATAGGATAGCCAAAACACAACATAGAAACATCCAATATGATATAAAACAATAAACAATATAATATCAAAATGTGGCGAATATGAATCACAAATAAACATAGAGAATCTCATAAAATCCATAATGTTGAATCAAGGACTATAATCAAATATCAACTTATTAAAAAATAAATGAATTTGAATCGCAACTCCAAAAACACTTAACCCAAGCATTTTAAAACCCAAATAGATGCAAATATCATAAGAGGTAACTAAACACATGGAAGATAATGATACACTTTATAGGTTTATCCACACCACAAGGATATAGAATTGGCACCAATTCATATTTTAGTTTTTCAAGGTTTACCATACACTCATCTTGCAACAAAAATTCAAGTGATATAGGGAAATACATATAAAAGTATTTGCCCAAGTCAAATAGTCTCCAATTAACCATTGTTGGGAATTATTGTGTCTACACACTTAGTTAAAATACTAGGTGTATTTACACAACATAAGATCTAGCTAAAAAATATCATACAAACATTCAATGTGATATAAGACAATAAGCAATATAATAGAAAAAAATGTCAAACACCAATCATAAATAAACATAAAGCAACTCATAAATCCATAATGTTGAACTAGGTATTATAATTATATATCATATAGAGAAAAAAGGGAAACTAAATCATAATTTTAGGTTTGAACATTAGATGATCATAACAGTACCTAGATCCTACCCTTGATCCATATTTTATTGCAACCATTTGATTCAACTCCTAATCATAGGAAATCCTCCTTTATTTCCCTGAATATCCACTACTTCTATGATGCTATTGATTGTTGTAATTACTCATTTTATTTCATCTAGATTCTTAATAATTGGATTATTGGTTCCATGTATTATTCTTCCTCCATGATGGTGTTCTCCATGATTCTTGCCTCTCATAGATGTGGATGCCTATTTATTTCAGTAATTTTTATTTCTTGAACCTTCTTTAATTCTTCACCTTTTGTTGCCACTCATTTCACGTTGGCACATAAAGAGGAATAGTCTTTTAATCTCTTTTATCTACATCTCACTCGTATTTTTTTCCCTCTAATTCTCTTATGCAATCTTCAATAGATTTGTGAACTTTCTCTATCTTAACTTTTCTTCACTCTCCATTATGCATAACATCATGCAATGTAACTATATTATTTTTACATAAAAGCTTCATCGACTTATTTTGCATTCTAATGTTTACTGTCCCAAAATATTCTAAACAAGGATAACGAAGAATAATATTCAACCCACCCATATCCAAAGCATAAAATTTTGAATGAAACACATATTTATCCATTGAAAGATTCAAATCTTCATAAGTTTGAATATCCTTACCCTATATTTGCTTGTCCTTGATTTTCTTTGTGTCTACTTATAGTTTCTTAGGTAATATCATGTTGATGGTATTATACAATCACAATATCCCACCCATCCATTTTCAAAGCATGAAAATTTTAAACACAAATCACATTTATCCATCAAGAGATTCAAATATTCAAAAAGTTGAATTTCCTTACCCTACATTTGATTGTCCTTGATTATCTTTGTTTGTACCCATAGTTTTTGGGATAATTCCATATTGATGAAACTATACATGCTACTAGGATTTATAATTCAATAATCACCCTTTCTTTTTTAACATATCTATGAAATTAAAACAAAAAAAATTCCTTTCTTGAAACTAAATTATAGGTAATTTAATCCTTCTTCTCCTTTTCCTCCTCCCCCTCCTTTAGAAATTTTGTTCCACTTCATCCACACAAACCATTGGTTGGCTTTGCCTTTTAAGTGTTGATGACAAAATATTTTTCATATTGCAATTTTACCTTAAGCTCAATTATATTGATGTTGCCATTTTAATGCATGTTTGCTTCCATAAAAATAGGACATCCCATTGAAACTAAAGTTTTAAAAAAACTTTCAATAGATCACCTTTCTACTACATAGATCATTGACCCAACTTTGACCCAATCATTACATAATGGTTTCAACCTTAAAGGAAAAAACTAAAAAATACTCTAACCCTAATGAATTTTGTCAAGCTTTTAAGAAATTTAAACAAACCAAAAAATCTATAAATTGTGGCATGTAGAGTGAATTTACGAAAAAAATCTAAATTGCAATAAGTCCCGCAATATTGAAGATAAAAGATTGAAATTTGCACTATAAATTTCTTATAAGATTCTTCAACTTGAGGTAAAATATTGTACAAAAAATCACAATTATTTATGAGATATAAAAAAATATTTAAAAAATAGGGTTTTATCCTCACCTTTTTCCAAATCATAGCTTTGATACCACTTGATAAGGTCCACATATATAATAATGACAATAAGATAATACATAAGATATATCACACACACCACAAGAGATATTTGTGGGCCAAGATACCTTAATATCCAATTATGTAGAAAATAGAAAAAATATTAAAGTAAAGTAACACCATGCAATACTGCTTATAAATGAAACCATTCTACACTATATCTCTAAGAGATCTAAAAAACAATACCATACTATTCAAATATCCTTAAAATTACATTCACCTTCTTTATAAGACCTCTTATTAATACCATAATGAAGGGGTAAACCATTAAGTGCTGTAGAGTTACTCATTATCTAATATAATTACTTGTACAATTTGTCTACATAACTAACTTAAGGAATGTTTGTCACATTTGACATCTCCATCAACCTACACACATAAATACACACGAGTTATGTTCTATACACTTAGATATATAAATAATTGACTATATATATATTTTAGTAATTGCCATTTCTAATCACACTTTTATCACAAAGGAACTTAAAATTTTGTTGTATTTATATTTAATAGTATATTTATTTCCAAAACAACTTTTCTCGTACCATAATTTGTTTATATTTAATAGTATATTTATTTCCAAAACAATTTTTCTCGTACCATAATTATGTATAACCAAGGAGAAACTTTGATTTTTGTTAAGTTCCTATGGCATTTGTCACCTAAAGTGCTAAATGGAGATGGACCAAATTATTTTAGTATCTATATTTGAAGGTATTAGTAGGACAAAATTGCTTTACTTTTTTTGTAAAGTGTGAAGGGCCTTCAACCAAGTATTCCATTTAAAATATCTGAAGTGTGTAGTCAATCCATAAATAGGTGGGAATGAGGTAGATCATTTAAGTTTAATGATGTTTGTTTGTTTGTTTTTTTTGTCTATAAGAAAATAGTGTTTAAAATCTTATAGATATTAGCTTTTGTTTTCTATTGGACTATGCATGGTGGCTGCAAAAAAAAAGATTGAATGTTGATTTCGTTTAAGCTTTTTATAGAGAGATATGATATCTTGGAGACCAAATTTAGTTGCTTATTTAAATTGAAAAGGATGACAATGGAATTGCAAGTCTTGTCAATTAATTATTGACGACCTAGACAATAAGAGTTTGTATTCTAATGTTTAGATAAATGCATTATTTTTATTGATTCTAATGAGAATAAATACATTCATTTTATTTTTTATATGAATATGAAAAGTAGATTGATTCTTTGTCTAATATCAATTAGATGTATAATTCACTATAAAAATATTTTATATATAAGATTTCAATCATCATGAATTCAATACAAAAATATTATATTTACACATCAAGAACATGATGTCAATTTTTTTTAATAAGTAGCATGTATTATTGCAATATTTTAGTACAATATAAGATGAAAACATATGATAACAAAATTAATCATAAAAATCATGCTCTTTAACAACAATACCAAATCTATAGTATTGCAATTGATAAGTAAAACCAACAAAATGAGAATTGCCTATTTTTCTCAAAGTTTATACATCATATGATAGACAATTACATTTATAGTTTGCATAATAAAATCTCTTATGTTTCCTTCTTCAAAATCTAAGAAGAGATAGCATCACTAAAATGAATTCCACAATACCATGAAGCTATAGACTTCCTCATGCTTTTCCACAAGAGGAGCTCAACCCATTATGAAGAGTCTAGCAATCCATGATTGACATATATGAAATCTCATGCAATCATGATGTATTTGACATATGCAATTTATTTAATGCTCACAAGAAACAAATATCTATGCAATGTCATCTTACTCATGAAGTGACTTAGATTAATTCAAACAATCTATTACTAATTATTTGAATTAATAGCTTTTTCCAAAGCATTCTTTTTACTCAAGTTTAACCTAGAAGTCACTTAGCACCTTCTAGAACATGTCATTTATGTGAAATATAGTCATTTGATATAAATAATTATAATTCCAATGTCTTATGGCTCAACCAATATATGTAAATCAACATGTAAACATTGTTACCACTAATTTTTTATGAATAAATTAGTTAATTATTTCAAAAATTGTATCATTCATAAAATAAATAACTCTAGTGAAGAGGTTATACTATATAAGTTTTAATAGATTTTTCTTGTGTAGTAATGTCTAACCCTCTTTTGTTTGTGTTTGCAATTAAACCATTAGCAATTTTTATTTACATATACATACATATATATATATATACATATATATATACATATATATATACATATATATATACATATATATATATATATATAAGATCGTATAGTTGTAAAATTACACCCCTTGCAATTTCACATACATTCTTACATCTACTTTAGTGTCCATTCCCCTAGCATCTTGCGTAGGTCCATTTTAGCTCCTGCATTAGCCTTTTCCCCTCTCAAGATGCTCCAACACTCCTTTTCAGTAGCTACCCTTGCATGTTAGCTTTACATCGAACTTTGTACCTTTCCTATTTTCGTCATTTTGTAGTGTGAAGTGTCTAGACACTAGTGCAACGTGCAAACGTCTACGTGATGTGCTAGCATCCTGCGACATTTCAACGTTCAAATGATCGTTTCCAAGCATGTTTGCCACTTGTCCTCACCTTTTGTCGGTGGTAACGGCTCAAGATGTCTTGTAACCACCCGGGAAGCTTCTATTCCCTTCTATTCTCTCTTTTAATGTTATCTTTTCCATTCTATTGTGGCTTCCAAGTCTGGACAACTTGTTCTTCTACTTCTACCTACTCCCTTGCTTTGGATTTAGCCTTCTACCATCTTTCTCTTGCTTACACAACCTCATAGAGCTTGTTACAACAACTTCAAGCTCTTTCAAGCTCCCTTAGCAACGTTCTTTGTAGCTCTCTTGGCTCTTGCATCTATATCCCTTGCCTTATGCTTGTGTGCATCTTGGGATTCCATATCCTTTATCCATTGCATATTTACTTCGTGATACAGATTCTTCTCCTTGAGCGGGGATTACTTTTATCACCCCTTTTGTGACATGGGATCTCCTCCTCGAGCGAGGTTTGCTTTTATCACTCCTACTTTGTGTTGTGGGTTCTACTCCAAAGCGGGTTTTTCTTTCACCACACACTTTGTTTACACTCCTTTCCAAACTTGGTTGTCCGTGGAGGTGGGAAAACCAAAACGGGGGTCTGACTGAGGCAAACCCCTATACAGCCCCAACAATTTCTCTAGATATCATGCATGCAAGTATTGAAGACATTCATGTGCTAGAGGCTTCATCACTTGTGGGGTTGTAAGTATTTCCTTTCTACTTCTTCTTCTCTATATCTTTATCACTTCTACTTCTTTACTTCAGTTTTGTCATACTCTACTATTTTCTTACATTCTAGAAGTTCTCAGTAATCAAAGTGTAAGTTGACACTTAGCTATTTTTTGAGACATTCTTGCTTTCTGGTTCGTACAAGATGCCAGCGCACCCTTGGGACGCTAGCACGTTGCACTAAAGTTCATATTTCGTGTTGTCATCCTTTGGCCGAGAGCTTGTCAGTTTGTCTAGAGAATCTTTATGACCTGCTCTTCCTGATTCTAGAACTCTCATTGATGTTCCTTGAGGTAGTTTAGGGTAGTTCACCCCGTGAGGCTCTCTGAGTGAAGAGAACTCGTGAGTAGTGAATCCCCCTTCTCTACATTTTGGTGAACCCAACATGAAGAGAAAACCTTTCGAAAAACTAGGAAATTATTTACCCCTACTTGGCGGGATCATAACTTTTGACTCGATGCTTCAAATTGAGAACCGTTTGCACCGTTGGAAAGGTCTTCTAGAGAACTAGTCCAGTCCCTGAAAAAAAATGTTTTTGTTTGTCAAATTCTAGGAATTGACGCAAGTTTCGACCTCAAATTGCACTCCGAAGACCTCCAAAAATGCAAATTACTAGAACATAGAAAATACTAAAAAAATCGTAATAAATTTAATATCTTATTTTATTAGTTCAATATCTAATTTTGTTCAAAATTTTAATGATATTTCATTTCATGTATGTGATAGTGACTTGGATTTTCCTATTTCACTTGATATATTTGATCCTTCTCATGAAAGTCCTCTTACTTCAGAGGATATTTTGTTGCAAGAAGATGAGATCATTGATATGTTTCTTAATGTTACTCTACCCTCTCTTCATTCCAATGCACTCACTTCTAGATACGTTACATTTGTGAATGATGAATCTCATCTTTGTTCCAATGCACTCTCCTCTAGAGATGATGCATCGGTGCATGATGAATCTCCTTCCACATTTGATCCTGTTTGGATTGATGTTGAGAATATGTCTTCAAATAATTATTCTACTAGTTGTGATGAATCTGTAAATGTAATCTATGTCTTTATTGCCCCTCAAAGGCCTAAGAGACCGGTCATTTATGTGACTCCAACTAGCCCTTCTCCTAAAAGGATTTGTTCTATTGATAGTATTCCATTTGATGATGATTCACCTGATCTTTGTAAGGCTCCCTCTTATGGAGCGATAGCCCATAATTATGAGAATAGAATTAATAAACAACCAAGTCTTCCTCCAGCTCCTAAACCTACAACTAAAGCACCTTGTGATTACGATCTTGTAGAGAAACTTTGAGTTACTCCGGCTAAGATCTCACTGTGGGACTTTCTTTAGTCTACTCTAGTTTATCAAGGTATGCTTCAAGAAGCCTTGCAAAAGATCTTCTTACCTTCTTTCGCTAGGCTAGCAAATGCGGATGCATTGATAGCTCATATTCATGTAGATTCATCGAATATTACATTCTATCCACAGGAACTCCCACCTCTGAAAGTACAAAAGCAAGTGGATCCTCTAATGATTATATTTAACATTAATAGAATTGGTATTAGACATACTCTCATTGACGCCAGTTCGGTGCTTAATGTATTCAGCATTGATCTATTTCCTAAGATTAATATTGAATCATCTTCTATTAATGCTTCTTCTGTTGACATTCGTGGGTTTGATAATGTTGGGCGACAAGCTCTAGGTACAATTGTATTACCTTTGCATCTTGGACCCATTACTGTACCCACTCTTGTATATGTTATGTCAGATAAGTTACATTATAACCTTCTCCTTGGTAGACCGTGGATTCATGCTATGGGTGCAATCCTGTCTACCTTGCATAAATCTATTAAGTTCATTCTTAACAATAAAGTAGTCATAGTCAAGGCTGACCCTAATACTATGCACTTATGTGAGATGGTAGTTGTTGGTCAGGCTTCGGTTATGCCTACTCTTATTCCTTCAGTATCTTCTAGTGTGTCGATGTTTATTCTAGCAATACCTATTACAAAGGATACTCTTGAGATAGATGTCCCTAAAGAAGATCCTTCTGAAGCGAGAAATCCTAAGTCTCCTTCTACCTCTTCTCAAGAGAATGCATGTCTTGGTGATGATTGGGGTTCTCTAGAATTTACATAATCCTTCATTGGAGAATGTAAAGTTGACCCAATCCACTTAGACCCTCTGATAACATCATCCAAACCTTCTATCAAAGATGATTACTCTTTTGCATTGTGAGATAGTGTGAACGTAAATTGTAATATTATTAGTGTTGATCCTCCTTCTCAGGAAGATGATTACACCTTTGCTAAAGAGGATAATGTTGGTAGTTATGTTAAGAAGGATGATGGTGATCCCATAGAAGAGTGTGATCCACATTGCTAGAACAATTCTCTTTGTGAATATCCTCCTCCTTTGTCTTCTATCTTCGTATCTTCTTCTTGTGAGTAGTCTAGCTTTTCTCCATAAGAGAAAGGGTTGCTTCTTGCTCCTCATCCTTTGTCTAAGAAAGAGCGTATTTTTTTGTGGCTTCTAAAACCCCTCTTAATTACTCTTCCTCCTCTTACACGTAATAAACTTCATAAATATGATAAAGAAAAACATTCTCTCTGTGCATACCATCAAGTGCTTGGCCATTCCACTAGCAAATGTAAGGCCTTGAAGGATAAAATACAACTTCATGATTCAAGTAACATCACTCATTTTTTTGTTGATGCACTTGCCTCTTATTTGAAATGATGAGGGATATTGAGGTTTACCTCTATCCTATATGTTCTAAATATCTTGCATGGTTGTCCTCCCCTGTATGTTGGGTGCACTGATAACTTGTTCTGAAGATGTGCATCCTTTTGAGGACCCCCTCTCTTCTCTATTTCTTTCAAATGAAGTGTCCCTCGAGTGGCCCCCTTTTCTTTTGAAGGGTTTTTGAGGGACCCCCTTTGAATTATTTTCTCTTGAATGAATACATTCACGTCTAGCTTGGGGGCAGCCTGACTAGACCTATTCCATACATTCGCATCTAGCTTGGGGGAAGCCAGACTAGACCTATCTTTTATGTTACTACCTTGCAACACAACTTATGGTAGCCATAGGATTCTTTGATTTGTCTTGCTCTACAGGACCGAGAATTTGTAGAGCTCCTTTACCACCTATATTTTTTGATACATATTTTCCTCCTCGAGCAGGGATTTCTTTTATCACCTATGTTTTGTGATACAGGTATTCCTCCTTGAGCAGGGATTTCTTTTATCACCTCTTCTGTGATATAGGTTCTCCTCCTTGGGTGGGGATTGCTTTTATCACTCTTGCATTCATTTCATTTTTCTCTCTCTTCTCAAAATTATATATACCAGATCGAAGATCTACATCTTCTTCATCCTAAATATATGCCCTTCCTCTCTTCATTTTAGAATTATTCTATGTGTTATGTCTTAATTTGGGGATGATGCATAGTACTAAGACAACCTTTTACATCGAGGTCTCCTTCACTTTGTTGACTCAAATCCTTTAGCTTTTTATGTTCTAACCTTGTTGTCTTGTACAGGGTCTTTCTTCTCTAATGCATTTGTTTTGCAATTCTTCAGCCTAGGGGCATGTTTCCTTGGTTCAAGGAGTTATCTACTTCCTCTACAGTATCCTTTTGGCATATGATGTTATTTTTGTTTAGTAGATTTTCTTTAATGTGCATATTAGCATAGATTCATATGCCCGTTAAAGTGGGGGAAAAATGTATAGTCATAAAATTTCACCCCTTGCAATTTTACATACATTCTTGCATCTGCTTTAGTGTCCATTCCCCTAGCATCTTGAGTAGGTCCATTTTAGCCCCTGCATCAACCTTTTCCCCTCTCAAGATGCTCCAACACTCCTTTTCAATAGCTACCCTTGTGTGTCAACTTTACATCAGACTTTGAACCTTTCCTATTTTCGTCGTTTTGTAGCATGATGTGTCTAGACACTAGCATGACACGCTAGTGTCCTACGATGTTTCAACGTTCAAACAACCATTTCTGATTCAAGCTAGCCTTCTAGGATCTGCACGACGCGCTAGCCTTCTACCATCTTTCTCTTGCTTACACAACCTCATACAACTTGTTACAGCAACTTCAAGCTCTTTCAAGCTCCCTTAGCAACACTCTTTGTAGCTCTTTTGGTTCTCACATCTCTATCCCTTGCCTTATGCTTGAGAGAATCTTGGGATTCCATATCCATTATCCATTGCATATTTAATTCATGATATAGGTTCTCCTCCTTGAGCGGGAATTTCTTTTATCACTCCTTTTGTGATGCGGGCTCTCCTCCTCGAGCAGGGTTTTCTTTTATCACTCTACTTTGTGGTGCAGGTTCTACTCTGAAGCGGGTTTTTCTTTCACCATGCACTCTATTTACTTTATTTACACTCCTTTCCAAACTTGGTTGTTCATGGAGGTGGGAACACCAAAACGGGGGTTTGACTGAGGCAAACCCCTATACAACCCCAAATTTTTTTCCATATATCATGCATGCAGTTATTGAAGACATTCACGTGCTGGAGGCTTCATCACTTGTGTGGTTGTAAGTATTTCCTTTCTACTTTTTCTTCTCTTTATCTTTATCACTTCTACTTCTTTACTTTAGATTTGTCGTACTCTACTGCTTTCTTACATTCTAGAAGTTCTCAGTAATCAAAGTGTAAGTCATCACTTAGCTATTTTCTGAGACATTCTCACTTTCTGGTCCATTCAAGACACCAGTGCACCTCTGGGATGCCAGCACGCTGCGCTATCATCCTTTGGCTGAGAGCTTTTCAGTTTGTCCAAAGAATCTCTGTGACCTACTCTTCCTGATTCTAGAACTCTCACCGCTGTTCTTTGAAGTAGTTTAGGGTAGTTCACCTCATGAGGCTCTTTGAGTGAAGAGAACTCGTGAGTAGTGAATCCCCCTTCTCTACAAGGATATAAGATACATGAATCAACATAATGTGACATAGGTTCCAATGGTGGTCATGAGTACATATACTCCACATAATAAAATATAGGCTTCAATGTTGGTCATAAGTACATATATTCAACATAATAAAATATAGGTTCCAATGCAAATCACAAATTCACTTATGGCTACTATATGAAACTACAAATAGGCATAAGGGTATTTATGGCCAATGTTGTATATGTATTTATGGAGGATTACTACTTTCTTACCATCTCTAGTTGTTAATTCATTGCTCAAGTATATAAAACAACTTGATATAATAGAAACCATGTTTCATACTAGCTATATACAAACACTTTATTCAATAAGTGGTATAATTTTGGGCTCAAATTAATCAATATTCCATTCTTAATTTTGCGAACAATATTAAATACCCATTAGATGAATTGATTAGCTTGTTTGACTCATTTTTGAATAGCTATATATTGCACATTGTTCAAGAAAAGAAGTATTTTATGATTCAAAATTTAACCATTAAAATGCCTATATGATTAGCACGAGTACCTGTAAGATGGGGTTAAACTAGTTCTAGCCTAGAGAAAGTGACAACCAACACCTCTAAGCTACAAACCCAATCTCAAACAAGAGAATACAAACATTGAGAACAATAAACTAAAAACATTCAAATGAAACACTCCCCATTGTAGTTGATTTCTTCCCTTGTCTCTCCTATTTCTTCTTATGTCAATATTTCCCTCAGATTTGTTGTTGAATTTGTGCAAATATCTACAAATGGTAAGCACAAAAGTTGGAGATAATGGTTGCTAAGGAAAAAATGGAGGAGAATGGTCTCTTTTATAAAAAACCATTTGAACGAACGAATGAGATTGATCTTCTAGAAAGATTCTAAGATCAACGGATGAGGATTCATGAGAGGGAGGTTATGAAATAGATGGTCAAGATCGAGTTTCTAGAAAGATGCAAAGTTCAACGGTAGAGGATTGATGCACCAAAAAGAGGTGGGCAATTGATTGCTATGACACCAATGACTATGATAGAGAGGACTATGACAGAGATTAATGAGGAAGTGGAGGAAAATGGAATGAATTAAAAATTGAAAAATATTTAATTCATGAGAAAGGCATATTTGGCCAAGTGGAAAATAAATAATTTATTCAAATTATTTATTTGAGGAAAAAAGAAAAATAGACATTTAATTAAATCGGTTTAATTAAATCAATTTAATTAAATCGGTTTAATTAAATCAATTTAATTAAATGAGGATAGATAGAAATTAGACACTAAATAATTATTTTAAATTAATTATTTAATGGGGAGAGAAATGACACATAATTAAATAATCTTTACAATTATTTAGTTATAGAAGAATGGCAAGATCAATTGCATAGACAAATAATAATAATTATTATCTGCCTATAGGTGAACGATAAAAGATAAATAATTAAATAAATAATGATTTATATTATTATTGAAGAAAGAACGTGTTAGCGATGAAATTAATTTATTTTAATTGATTAGGATAGAATAGAGATTAGAATGTGAATTAATTAAATAATTAAAATTATTTAATTATCAGAGGACGACCAAGAAAAATGGTGCTCATAGACTTAGGACATTTTTCAATGCCTACAGTTTTCCCCTCTTTGACATAATGCAGTTCATCATGTTGTGTCAAATAAATTTAGTCAAAGGATGCCCCAATGAAGCCATGGTACAAGTATGCCTCCTTGGGAATAAAAAAAATCAAAAAATTTGGTAAATTGTCCCGATTAGTTAAGTTGATGACCAAGAATCAAATGGCAAAGATGAAATTGAGTTTTGAGATCAATAAAGGGGTCAAATTCAAGATCAAAGTCAACAAAAGGTGCACCCAATAGACAAGGCAGGTCAAAACCCTAATTTTGAACCTATAAATAGCAATCGGAGTGAGAAAAAGGTTCATTTGTACATACCCAATTTAGAAATTTCTAGCACTTAGAGTGAGTTTGGAGTGAAGATGTCACTTGTTCCCATGTCTTCCCACCATGCATATCGGATCAAGAGATTCCATTGACCTGAGGGAGCGCCCCCCTGGTATGTACTACTAACCAAACTTTTAGTTTTTAATTTTGCATGCATTTAGGTTAAGAAATAATTTAGTAGGCAATTGTGTCACATAATTTTGCAATGCAATTGAGTGTGTGTTCGATGTATTCAATAAGTGTCTTGCGACAATCATCTCGACGCAACGTAATTACTTTAGGGTTAGGGTACAAGTGTTTCTGTGGCAACACAAAAAGGGATGCGACACAAGTGACTTTTTGAGCCACATATACAGATGGGATTGACACAAATGATTGGTTGTGATGCATGTGTAGTACAAAATGCCACATATGACAGGTGAGTGACGTAATCGTAGTTGCAAGACAATTGGAAATAATTGTGATGCATATGCCAAAACTGTGATGCAATTGGTTGGTTAAAAATTTGCCCCAGACTAGAAAATTTTAACTTGGTCAACTTAGGTTCAATAGGTAAAATGAAGGTCGTGGATTGACACAATGGCTTGCTTGATGATTTTAGGAGCATCTACCTCTGATTTACACACGTGAGTTGAAACCGGATGTTTTCCGATTGCGGGACCAGTTGGGCAAGGAGGAGAGACAACCATTACTAGACCTAGGTTTGTTCTATGTGACTTATATGCCCGTGATTAAGGTGAACAAGGGGATGTTGGCATTGTTGGCAGAGCAATGGCACTCTCAGAAAAGCATGTACATTAGTAATTGTCATATAGATATCATTCAACATGACATATATGTGTAAAATAATTGGTATAACTCATAATTACCATGTTTAACCGTATTATTCAAAGATTATTTAGAAATTAAAAAATTACATAACCAAATGAAACACGTATACAAGAATTTCATCTTGGAAAAAAAATTGAGACTATGACACATTGGGAGGCTTGCCTCTATTTATATATTTATCAATAAGTTTAATAAAGATAGGTTTACCCATCAAGTTTTTCACCCTAGTGTATACAAGGTGAAGTTACATATAACCAATATTATACCACAATCAATGATAATTTAAATGGACTTGACAAGATGAGTTTTACACTCAACATAACTTTTGAGCTCAAAGGAAGGGAGAATTAACATGAAAACTCATCAAAATCATGTAATTATAATATCTTTTCCATAGAAAAGAATAAGTAATCTAAATAAGTATTTAAAATTTATTGACTAAAACTACATTTGATTTCATAGTTGATACTTCTCTATCCTTTTTCTTAAAGATGGAAATAATTGTTGCTTCATAAATGAATGAAGGAGTGGATCAAACTAAAATCAAACCTCTACTTTCCACAAAAGTGGCATGCGCATCCAAATTCTTCAGAAAGGGATACAATTTATTATTTAATTAAATATGGTAGAAATATTAATCTATTATTTTCTTCAAAGGATCTATCATATGTTTCATCACCACTAATCAACATTGCTACCTCTTGGTGGGACTATCACATGTTAGAACTAGTGCTATGTGGGTATAAAATCTTTTGAAAGTGGGATGAACATACTCATGAAGTCAAGTCTAATTCTCATGAATAAATCTAACTAATTTCATTTTTAGTCACTATCTCTATAGGTAGAGACTCATGTTTTTGCTCAGCTAAATACAATTTGTCTTTCTTGGAAATTGCACCATCATAGGAGAAACAGTGTTTTCCTATGGTCTACAATGATGAGATTTTTATAGTAGAATTTTTGTTGGCTTATCCCTTTTTTCTTATTCAGCCATATTTTTCCAAGTTTTTCTTGCTTTTTCAATTTATAAAATTAGAGAAAAATATCTAACAAATAAAAAATGAGTAGAGGAAAATATTTGATGGATTTGTAATATTTTGGGCACTATAGATGTGTCTTCATAACAGGCTATGAGTTTGTTTCGAGGGTTCCTTATTGGGCATGTATGGAGGCATATTTTTGTTGTGTAAGGTTTTTGCACTCTTTCATAGGTTCATTTTCTCAAAGTTTGAAAATTGTCACCATTTTCTTGTGACATTTCATGAGCTCAACATGAATACTCTATGTATAAAAACATGGTCACAAGTTATAGAAAGGGTTGCTAGATCTTGGAGTGGCTATTATGCTTTTGTTTTTATGTATGCCCATGTTTGCACTATTGCTTCTTAGTTTATGTGCTCTTTTGTTCTTGTTAACTATATGTTCTTTTATGTGTGCTCCCTTTATGCTTTGATTGAATTCCATAAGCTCTTCCTAAGCCACCATTTTGGCATAGGGAACAAGGATATTGTATAAAGGCTTTATAGCTTGAGTTTGTACTTGTTAATTGCATTTGGCTAAAAGTGTTCAAGCCTTCTCAGAAAATTGGTTTGTGTACATTTACTTGGGGAAATTTATAGCCACATATATTGCTGACAATGGGAAATAAAGAACAAGAGGTGTTGTGTTGCCACTTATAGATTTTTCCCCCTTAATACTTTGATGAAACTCCATAGCTTCTTTCTAAGCCACCATTTTGGCATAAGGGTTTGTTCTATAAATCATCCTTCATCTTATGCTAAAATGAGATCTTTGAAAGATGGTATACATATGCATCAAGAATAAAGGATATTGAATTTTTTTCACATTCCTATCTTGATTAAGGGTTTGTTCTATAAATCATTCTTTTGTTTCTTCACATTTTTTTTAGAGATTGACCTCCTCCTCATTATTTCTAACAAGGATATTTACAACAGGGCTATAAGAATATTTAGTTGTCTACATAGAAGGATATTTACCTTTGTATTTGGTGATTTCATATATTAGTCCCTACCTATATAGGTGGAGACTTATGTTTTCACTTGAATAAATGAAAATATTATCTTTCTTTGAGATGACACCAACACAAGAGAAATGGGGTTTCCCTATGGTATATAGTGCTTTAATTTTTAAAATGGATTTTTTTTCTCATTTTTCTCCAATTTTGTAAATAAAATAAAAAAGAAATCCCTAGAAAAAATATGAGGTAAAAAATGAGTAGAGGAAAACATTTGATGGGTTTCTAATTGTTTGGGTATTGTTGGATGTGTTTGTTGCATAAGGTTTTTTGTGCTCCTTGAAATTGAAATTTGTAGGACTTGTATTGATTTTCAATAGTTTCTTTATTAGTGTTGTCACCAATTTATATTTTCATTTTTATTTGTTTCACATTCTGCTAGTATTTTCTCATCTACAGGTATCGGTGCAATTAATTGCATTACTTGTGTCCCATTTTTAAGATGTTTATAGTCATGCCATGAGTACACATCAACAATAAGATATTTATTATGTAGCAGTTTGCAATAGGGTTTACATTCTATAGCTAGAAAATGTTAAGTGATGGGAAATAGGTTATTCCATTTTGAATATAGGCACCTAATTTAGGCCATTGATTTTGAAGGTAAATTTTTCAATTTAACTCTTAATTGAGTACATTAATTTTTTATATGGTTAGCATTATTATAGTGAATTATTTCCTGTACATGTGTTGGCAGAAGAGATGAGAATAGCCTTTAGTCATTGCTTATCTCCTTTAAAAATAAATGTGATAGAAATTATAGGTGATATGCAACCTAGGGGAAAAGGCCTAGTAGTTGAGCATGTTTCAATAGTTGTTATAGCATTTGTTGATTCAATTCCCAATATTTTTAACAATATTGAACCAATAGTTGACTTTAAAGTTGTTATTGTTGATGATAACTACCAATAATTGAATAATATGTATTCCTTAGGTCTAAAAAATAACAAATCGCGTGATGCCACATCGACACACCGATAAAACATGATTTAGTGCAAAAGTATCGGTCTCACTTTTTTTGGACCTTTTTGGAAACCTCAACAAAAAGAATGTTCATGTGGCATCATATTTGATGATGTGGCCTTGAAACCTTAGTTATAAGCAAAGGTGTTGCCAAGCAAGCTGTTGTAAAAAAATGGGATTTTTCAAAATTTCCATGTAGGATTTTGAGAAGCGCAAAGTTAAGGTGCTCAACTATTGGGTCCTATCCCCTAGTAAAAATGAGCTTGAAGAGGCATAGGTGCATTTCTATCTTTTATTTTAACCACTGATTATTTTTTATCGTCAGTTAAAGAAACTTTGTATTTTTGGTTTTCTCAAAATCATGTATCTTATGTATGCTTTTTGGTAGATGATTGTGACAACACCTGAGAAATGGGATGTCATTAGATGCAAGAGCAGTGACATGTCACTATCATTTCTTGTTAAACTTTTGATTATTGATGAAGTGCATATGTTGAATGATGAAAGAGGCCTGGCTATAGAAGCTTTAGTCGCTCAATCTCTTCATCAAGTCAGTGAGTCATGGAATTTATGAGTAATTTCTATATTGTTGGTTTATTTGAGTCATGGCCTTTATGAGTAATTTTTGTATTGTTAGCTTATTTCTCCCTAGCTCCAAATGGTTAATATTGCAAGCTCATTCATCCATGCATAACTTGTAATGATGCAACTATGTGCCATAATTATATGCATTTGGCTTCATATAAGATATTTGATGGTTACCTATAATATTTTCTTGCTTATTTAGTTTAAATAACTACAATGTAGAATCAACATTTTTTTCCTTTTGATAAATGCTTTATATTCCTATCCATGAGACGAGTTATATATGTTATCCTGCAATCAAGAGTGTATACATCTGATGGTTTTATGTTCCTCCTAGTAGTTTTATGCTATTGATATCTTTTCATTCCAAGCATTCTAACAAAGCATGTGATGTTGGTCATTCCAAGGACTCGACTATTCTAGATGTTGGTCATTTCAGGGACTCAATTTTTCTAGAGATGGGACTATGGTGTAGGAGCACCAACACCTTGTGATGAAATCAATTTAGTTTGAAGGTCTTATGATTGTCAAGCAACGAGGAAGTTGCAAAATATGTTGAAATTTGAAGAATCGTAAATCAAATGTCATAATGACAAGAGAGGTCTAGGTGGGTGTCATGTTGTAATGTCATGGTGTCAATAAGCCTAGGTGGTAGAATAGCTTGAGGTTTGATATTTTATTTGAGAATAAGGTCTCCATTACCATTTTAAATGTATTAGAAAGATTTAATAGATCAGTTAGGATGAGTTTATAAAGACAAGTTGCCATAGGATAGTGATTAAAGGGAAAATTGGCAAAATTGTCATCTTAGAACCTAATTAATGGGTGGTTATGGTAGTTGAACGCCCCAAGAGGTATTTTGAAGGTGGTAACATGATATATTATTGTAATATCTCGAAGGAGAGGTTGTTGAACAAGTTTGGAATGAGTTTCTAATAAGAAGTTTGCTGTTTTTTGTATTTTTCATTAAGAAATTGCTGATCCCGTGTATTGTACGGCCTGTACATGTTGTTCCACACTCCAATCCTGTAATGGTTGGAAAGATAATGTAATAAGCTTCATTTTGGCGTTGGAATGGTGTGATTTCATTGAGAATTGAGTGAGATATCCCCGTTTTACTACCGGGTGGTCTCAAATCCCATGTTTTCCCTGTTTTCTTGAACTTTGCATGATTGGTACGGATCCGTACGGTATATTTTGGCTCTAAAATAATTGTGAAAGTGTAGATATATGAGTTATCTTTCAAATGCATTTGATTTGAGGGTTTGAACGTTCATATTGAGGGAGAAATCATTGTTTTTCTGAAACTGCTCTATTTTGGTGCAAATTGGTGGTTTGAGAGTATTAAAATGAGTTTTTAGGGAATTCCACCTACTGTATCCATTGTGACTCAGTGGAATGAACCCATTTGATGTATTATAGGCTTTAAAATTCTATGGAGGACTGAAGGAGTGTGTATGTGGGTTTGGGTGTTGCCTTAGGTTGAGTTTGAGTGATTTTCCTTATGAAAGTGAGTAACTAAAGGGTGGTTTATGAGTTTTGTGGAGAGAATGAACTATGTAATGAATTTTTAAGCTTGTGTAGGTGAAATTAAGATTGTATGAGTTTGTGAAAAGGATTGAGAGGTCTGGAAAACAAGACTTTGAATAAACCCTACTCTTTAGGCTTGTGGAATGAGGGTTTTGTAGAGCAGCAAATGAATGAAGAGATATGCTTTTGAAAGTTGGTGAAATAGGCTATTGGATACCTATCTTTGAGGTCTGAACAGTCATATTTGTCTGGTTGTAAGATTGAGGGATACTTACTTTGAGAAAGTGACCTATTTAGGCCTAGTGGGACTTGATGGGGGTTTGTGGTTGTTTTGGGAAAATGAAGGTGAAACCCTCTTGAGGGTGAGTTGATGTCCATGAGATTGGAGTGGGGTTCTTGGTTGAGAGTTGAAGTCTCTATTTTGTGAGTGATCTCCACCCAACCTTTGCATCATAGTCTCCACCCAGCCTCTGCATCAGACTACTTTAGAAAGAAATAAAATAGGAATTTAGGTATGTTGCACCATTAATTTATCCACCAACCCCCTAGATAAATAGGTCAATTATTTTTTTTCACAATTGAAGTGTTTTTAATACAAAGGATCAATCTCTAATGCTTCTTACTTTTCTCTTTTGTGATAGCATAAAGTTATGTGTTTTTTATGTTACATCATAACAAGATAAAAATATCATCATTGCATTCTTTTCTATAGGATCAATTGCACTGGACACAACTATTATTCTAGACCTGCCACCAAAAAAAAAATTCAGGTAGTCCTTACACAACACAGTTGGTCAATACAAAGAGGTACTAAAATGATGTAATGATTGTTCCTAGAAGCTAGACATGCATGTAATAAATGATTCAGTCAATGGCTCCAACATTATGAAGCAATACTTTGTTAAGTAAAATCATTGTAATGTAATTTGGAATTTTGAATCATATAGATATGCAACTTGGATTACTTTTATGTAATAGATCCATAATTATATTATATATTTCTCTAGTATCTAATCTATTTCTAGTTTCATTGTTATTTAATTCTATAATAGGTTCATAATTATATTATATATTTCTCTAGAATCTAGTCCATAGCATCCTTAATTTATTCCTTCCCCTTTCACCATTTGGTAGGGGCTCAGGTATTGCACTGTAGCCCTTCTTATAATTGTCTTCAACTAGCAACTCATGCTTTAAAATACCAAACAACACTTTGCTAACTATAATGAGAAAAATGTTGAAGCTTCATATAAACATGAAAAAAAAATGATTTTAAGTACAAGGTGAGAACCTTTCTAACATGGTCTAATTGCAGATTTGGGGATGATAGAAAGTTGAGCAAACTTGACAAATTTTACATTTCTCCTAACCTTCATGTTATTCATGATTCCTTTGGCTGTAGTGTGAGCATGGATTATTCTACTACTCTTTAGATCACTTTCTTATATTTTCTTCAATTTCAAGAAATGCTAAAAGTAATGTGGAGTCCAATCTGCCTTATAAACTTAATACTTCTCATCTAAAAAATCCTTCTTGTTTGTCTTCTCTTGTTGGAATTTAGAATTCTATACCTAAACCAAGTGAAGGAGAGTCTTATAGGGAGTGGTGGAATTTGGCTATCTAGTTTTATTATTATTTAATTCTATAATATTTGATCCATTGCTAGTTTCATTGTTATTTAATTCTATAATAGGTTCATAGTTATATTATATATTTCTCTAGAATCTAGTCCATAGCCTCCTTAATTGATGCCTTCCCCTTTCACCATTTGGTAGGGGCTCAGGTATTGCACTGTAGCCCTTCTTATAATAGTCTTCAACTAGAAACACATACTTTAAAAAACCAAACAACACTTTGCTAACTATAATGAGAAAAATGTTGAAGCTTCATATAAACATGAAAAAAAATGATTTTAAGTACAAGGTGAGCACCTTTCTAACATAGTCTAATTGAAATTTTGGGGATGATAGAAAGTTGAGAAAACTTGACAAATATTACATTTCTCCTAACCTTCATGTTATTCATGATTCCTCTGGCTATAGTGTGAGTGTGGATTGTTTTGCCACTCTTTCAAACCACTTTCCTATATTTTGTTCAATTTTAGGAAACGCTAAAAGTAATGTGGAGTCCAATCTACCTTATAAACTTAATACTTATCATCTAAAAAATCCTTCTTGTGTGTATGCTCTTGCTGGAATTTGGAATTCTATACCTAAACCAAGTGAAGGAGAGTCTTATAGGGAGTTGTTAATTTCCTTTGTGCTTTTTGTAAGAGACTAGCTTGGTAGCGAGAACATAAGGATATATCCTTAAAGGGGAAACTTGAACATCATAGGAAACTACTCAATGTTGATCCTAACAATATTTCCTTGCAATCTTCTATAGCATCTTTAGAGACTCATCTTTGGAAAATTGATTCATATAGAGGACAAGGAGCAAAAATAAGAGCCAAACTTCATTGGGTTGAGGAAGGTAATAAAGGCTCTAAATACTTCTTCAAATTTCTGAACTATAAACATAAGGAGTATATTGGAGCTATTCTAGATGATTTTGGTCATGTGCATACTAGTCTAGAAGAGCTTATGGACCAATTTCAAAACTTTTATGAGAATAATTTTAAGGAAGACCCTCATTAGCAAGATACACAACTAGTTCTGGAAGACATGATCAAAAACATTATTCCCAAGAAGGTGGATACTAAGTATAGTAAGTTTTTGGACCGAGAATTGTTCAATGAACAAGAAAATTGAGAGGGGGGTGAATCAATTGTAGAAAATTATAACATCTAAACCACCAGCAATAATCAGATCCACAAACATTCATTAAGCCCTTATTCTGTTAAAGTAATTAATCATGAAATGTAGATAATAAAAATTGAAATAGCAACACCATACACAAGAGAACACTAGATTTATGTGGAAAACCCAATGAGGAAAAAACCACAGAGAGGATTAGCTCACAATATAAGTAATTGCAAAATTGGTACAAGGGCTCATTGCCAGAATATGATACACTGTCCAAAAAGGCTCACAGCTAGGGAACACTGCCATAGAAAGAAACAAAGAAGATAGAAGAGAAATGTTATAGAGAGAACAACTTCTTAATGCAATAGGGAATCCACAAAAAATGCTCCAACACTTTCATAGCCTTGTTTGAAATATTGCAGACACTTTTAACTCACTGTATTCAAAAGTTCAACACTTTGATGTTCACAATGCTCTATTCAAACTCACACTCTACTCTTCCAATATTTGCATAACTTGCATCACACACCTTTATTATTTTTATCTTGATAATATTCAACATCTCAAATCATACAAGTATGTCATCCTCAACCTTGAAAAATTTCTTCAAGCTTGGCAATACACACTTCACACTTTGCAATTTCAAATTAGGTCGGAACTAAACATTCTCGCAGTGGATAGGAATGAAAGTAGACCAAAACAACACTTAATTGGGAACCAAATTAAATCTCACACACCACACTACTCCTTCATTAATACTTTAACATATTCAAATGTAGTGTAAACACCAAGTCGATCATTACCTATGAAAAACACATTAAACATTAAGTACATGCTTCCTTGAATCAATCCAAAAATTTCAAACAACAAAATTCACTTGAAAACGATCCAAGAACATCTTGAAAACCAACAACTTCCTTCACAAAAAATCTCACTTGAATATTATAATCATATTGTTTATCTAGACAACACTACCAAACACTGCAATACTCTATAACTAAAAAGACCTTCTTTTGATACGCCTAACCACGAATCCTCTTGACACAAACAAGAGAAAAATACCATTAAATTTCCTTTAGAACCAAAAATATTGAAAATCAATTGTCGAGAAATGTGGAGAAAATGCATTTATCCTAGAGACCTATGTACAACACTACAAAACCAATTCACATACTAGTGAACACAACTTTCTCTGACCAACGATCCAGAAGCCCAAATTTTGAACATAGAAACTACTAACAACCTTGAACAACATATCAAATCTGCGTAGGCATGGCATCAACATAGAATAAATTTCAGCACATCCTAAAGCACATTTTGAACACTTACACAACATAGTTTTCTCTATTTATCATTTTTTCTCAAAAGCATTTGGAAACCAAGTACGAGAGACATCATCTCAGCACATTATTTTATTCCAACACATCTCTAGACACTACAACACAAAGATAGCCCCATGTACTCACAACACTTCCTCGATATCTCAACTATACATGCACAACCTGCAACAATATATTTTTCTCTTTTTCTCAATATCCTCGACATCTTCATCATGCAACAAACTTCCTTAACACATAGTTGCCATTAATGAAAACACTAGCCCATAGACATCTTGTTGACACCAATGACAACACCTTAATACTTGCAACAATCTTCCCCTTTTGTCATTGATGGAAACACTTAATGTGAAAAAACATCAAATACAACACAACAACTCTGAATACACTTCCTTATGATTTCCTTTCTTTTCTCCCGCTAAGTAGATAAATTTTTTCACATGATTCTTTCTCCCCCTTTGAAATCAATGTCAAAGGATATATATTTTTCATTTCTCTCCCCCTTTGACATTGAACCAAGATACTTGCACTAAATACTTCCCCTTAGGAGTACACCTAACCAAATCAACAACTCTGCACAATGAAAACACATGACACTACCTACTCCCTCTAAGAGGTAGCCACCAACATCAGTACATAAAATAAATGAATCCATAGATCCACTAGACTAATGCATCTCCATATGCATCTAGTTCAGAGGAGGGGAAATAACCTCCAACTTCTCTCAAAGATACTCAAAAGTATCCTCAAGAAGAGCCTTAGTAAATATGGCAGCAATCTGATCCTTTGTAGTGTTGGATGTTGCTGGTATGTGGTTGTCATTGATGTCAACACTATTGGCATTAATGCATTAGAGGCTATATATGTCGAGGATATTGAGAAAATTGTAATAAAATAAGTTGTAGGTTGTCAGTGGTGAAGTGAAGTTCGGTATGTTGGATAGCTCAGTATGTTGATGATCAGAGGTTGTGGATTAAAGGGTTTCTTTTTTATCATATCTAGTTTATCCATGTTAATTTTTTGAGATCTGCATGAAGATTTGATCGAGTTATGAGTATCTGTGTTTTGACAAATTTTTCGTTGCTTTAGTTGGTCTTCCTAAAAGAGGGTGATGTTATTCTAGTAAGTTCACTTATTGTGGATGCTTCTTTGGTGATTCATGATGCTTGTGGATGTTTTATAGATCGTGCTCTATCTGTGTCATATGCCTACATTGATCATTGCGCTCGCGATTGGTGATTTTCTTTAATGTGTTCATGTTTTTCATGTTCATGGCTGACAGGGTGATTGTAGCGTGTTATGGATCTTCGAGGAATAATTATTGAAGATGTTTCATGTTAGAGGATGTTGTTTTGGGTCCTCACTATATTGTGGCCAACATTGGTTGATTCGCATTGATAATCATCTATGTTTTGGGTCAATTGTTTGTATTCTTTTTATATTTTATTGAAGCTGACATGTAGATGATGTTATTCTTGGTTGCGGATATATATGAGTGATTGTTTACATCAGTTGATACATGCGAGATGTGCGAAGTGTGAGTGCTATGTGCAAATAAAGTTTAGATCTTTCGAAGGTAGAAGAAAAGTGTGAAGAAGAGTGAGCAGAAGAAAGAGTGTTCATGTGCTTAACCAAAACTGTAATCAGGCATTAGCAGATGCTATCTTCTCAGTTCAAAATCTCTTCGATGGATTTGATCTGAGTGTGACTGTAAGGTGTGTGTCTTCCTTTGGGTAGTAAACCTTTTTTTATTTGAGCAGTGAGCTCTAGGTAGTGTTCTTGAATGCATGTGCATTCCCTATTTACTATACTTTTAATAGAGTATAAACTTGTGGATTAACCTCCACTGTGGTTTTTCCCCTAACAGGGTTTCCACAGAAAAATCTTGGTGTTATGTGTGTTTTTGATGTGGTGATGGTTTTTTATTTCATGTTTAATTATCAGATCTAAGAATAAGTTTAATAAGTATAATTTTTGAGACAACTGATTCACCCCCCCTCTCAGTTGTCTTCCCTTGTGTTGCCAACAATTGCTAGCAGAGCAGGTTCCTTGGAAGAAGTTTAATAGGTTGAGGTGATCCGGGATGGCGACATATAAGAAGGATAGTCTGAGATTCGATGGAACAAATTATTCTCTGTGGAAGACTCAAATGGAGTGTCATATGAGATGCATTGGTGAACCTTATTGGAACATTACAAAGAATAGATACATCATCCCACAGAATGGTCCTATTGCAGGTGAGATTAAAGATGTCGAGTACAATATCAGGGCTAAGGAAGCATTGTTGAGTGCTCTAACTGATTCTAAAATGACAAATGTGATGGAGCTGAAGATTACTTATGATATCTGGAAAAAGTTGGAAACTTTGTATGAAGGTGATACTCATGTGAAGATTGCTAAGCTATAGAGTCTGAAAGAGAAATATGAAACATTGAAAATGGGTGAAGATGAGAACATCACTGCTTTTATGCAGAGAGTGAATGAACTTGTGTGTAATATCAGATGTGCTGGTGGAATATTGGAAGAATCAGATATTGTTGCTAAAGTGCTAAGATCCTTGCCTACTGCATACAAACACAAAGTTGTTGCTATTGAGGAGATCCAGACTGTCACAAATGTAACTAGAGACATGTTGATTGGTAAGCTTGTTGTTTTTGAGTTAAGTGATTTTGGTGATGCTCTTCCTAAGATAGAATCTACATTCAAAGCTACCACCTTCAAAAAAGATAATCAGAGATATGATCTGAGAGAAAGTTCCTCTAGAAACTTGTCCAAGTATGAGAAATAAATGAGAGAGTGAAGAAGAAGAGACAAAACTAGATGAGATTGAAGCACGTCTTATCAAGAGGGTAGTCAAAGGAGAAGGTAAGCATATAGGGAAATTTCCTCTTAAATGTTTTTATTTCAATAAGATAAGTCATTTTGCCTCAAGGTGTCCAGAAAGAGTTCCTAAGCCAAGATCTAACAAGCCTAGATTCCAAAGAAAGTGTCATTTTGCTGTTGATGAAGGTGTGGCAGATGATGAATATGATAAAGGAAATATAAGTGAGGATGAGTTTGTATTTATTGCTATCAAGGAAAGTAATCTTGTACCTATTGAATCTACTAGTTGCATGAATGTGGAGAAAGCTCTAGCTGTGAGAGTTGAAGACAAAGATGAATGGGTGATTGATAGTGGATACTCTCATCACATGATAGGTGATAAAAGTAAATTTGTGAGTCTGGAAAGGTATGATGGTGGTGTTGTAAGATTTGTTGATGACAAAGCTGGTGTAATCCATGGCAGAGGATCCATTTCTTTTGATGGTAAGCATAATATTGATGATGTTTTATATGTGGAAGGTTTGAAGCATAGTATTTTAAGTGTTGGATAGATGGTTGACAAGGGATACAATCTTCAATTCAAGGATGGAAAATGTAGAATATTAGGGAGTTCTGCAAATATGATTGCATTAGATACAAAGATAAAAGGTAATATCTTTCACCCGAGTGTTGCTAGTAAAAGTTTTCTAATTGCTCAAGTTGATGAAAGTTGGTTGTGGCATAGGAGATTGTGTCATGTAAACTTTAACAATATTATCAAGATAAGTTCTACTCAGGCTGTGAGAGATCTTCCTAAGTTGGTAAAGCCTACTAATACCATATGAAATAAATGTTAGTTAAGGAAGCAAAACAGAGTTTTGTTTCAGAGCAAACAACATTGTTTAAATGAAGTATTGGAGCTTGTGCATACTAATCTGTGTGGTCCTTCCAGAGTCATAAGTTTACAAGGAGACATGTATTTCATGTTACTCATTGATGATTATTCTAGATTGATGTGGATTTCCTTCTTAAGGGAAAAGTTTGAAGCTCTAGATAAACTCAATATTTTTAAGGCTAAGGTTGAGATAGAGACAGGTCTGAAGATTAAATTTTTGAGATCAGATAGAGGTGGTGAATTCATTTCTGGTGAGTTTAATTATTTTTGTAAAGAGCATGGGATAAAGAGGCAATTATTTGCCCCTCGGAACCCTCAACAAAATGGAGTTGTGGAAAGGAAGAACATGGAATTTCTAGATGCTTCTAGGACTATGATGTTGGAAGGAAATGTCCTACATATCTACTGGAGAGAAGCTGTGAGTAATGTTGTTTATACTCTCAATTGGGTATATATCAAAGGTGATACCGGTAAGACCCCTTATGAGCTATGGTTTGGTCATAAGCCTACTGTTAGATACTTCAATTTTTTTGGGAGTAAATGCTATATCAAAAGAGATGAAGATATAGGAAAGTTTGATGCTAGGAGTGACAAAGGAATCTTTCTTGGTTACTCTACTAAAAGGAAATCCTACCAGTGCTTCAACAAGAGATTGGGGAAAGTAGTTGAAAGTGCTAATGTCAAGGTTGATGAAGACATTGTTAGACTATCCAGAACTTGTGGATATGATTTGGATGATCAAAATTACAGTTTAGTTCAGACTCAGAGTCAAGTGCAAATCATTCTGGTGAATCGGGAAAGCCAAGAGGAAGGAACTAGTGAAAGTACAAAAGTGAGATCACAAGAGCCTGATGTTCAAGAACATCGTAAGAATCCAAGGTATGTAAGATTGAATCATTCATAAGATTATATTATAGGCGATAAGAACAATGGTGTTCAAACTAGGAGAAGAATTGCAGAAGAATATTGTTTGATATCAAAGACTGAGCCAAATAGTGTAAATGAAGCATGCAAAGATGAACTTTGGATGGAAGCAATGAAAGAAGAGCTATTGCAAATTGAGAAGAATGATACATGGATTCTTGTTCCTGGACCTAAGGACAAATGTAATTGGAACTAAATGGGTCTTTCGAAATAAACTAAATGAGCAAGGTGAAGTTGTTAGAAACAAAGCAAGACTGGTGTGTAAAGGATACTCTCAGATGGAAGGAATTGAATTTGAAGAAAATTTTACCCCTGTTGCTAGGATTGAAGTTGTGAGACTATTTATTTCTTATGCTTACAAAAACTTCAAGGTTTATTAGATGGATGTTAAGCCAACATTTATAAATGGTGAATTGGAAGAAGAAGTGTATATTGAGCAACCTGATGGATTTCAATTGATTGATCAGGGAGATATGGTTTGTCGATTGAAGAAAGCATTGTATGTACTTAAGCAAGCCCCAAGAGCATGGTATGCTAGATTGGATAAGTATTTTTTGAAGCTTGGATTTAATAAAGCTACTGTTGATAGTAATTTGTATTTCAAGATTGATCATGATAAAGATTTGATTGTTGAAGTCTTTGTTGATGATATCATTTTTGGAGGAGATGATAGTTTGTGCATGAATTTTCCTGATGAGATGCAAAGTGAGTTTGAAATGTCTATGATTGGAGAAATGAAATTCTTTTTGGGATTGAAAATTTCTCAGTTAGATAAAGGGATTTTTATATCTCAGTCAAAGTATGTGAAAGAACTGCTAAAGAAGTTTGGTATGTAAGATTCAAATCCAGTTGGTACACCTATGGTGACCGGATGTAAGTTAACACAAAAAGATGATTCTCCTAAGACAAATCAGACTAGATACAAATCCATGATTGGTGGATTGTTGTATTTGACTCAAACTAGACCTAATATCATGAATGTCGTATGCATTGTTGCAAGATTTCAAGTTGATCCTAAGGAATCTCATGTGATTGTTGTGAAGAGGATTTTAAGATACTTGAAGGGACAGTTGATTTTGGCCTATGGTATCCTAAAGAATATGATTTTACTTTGAGTGATTTTACTGATGTTGATTGGGTAGGAGATGTGAATGACATAAAGAGTACTAGTGGTGGTGCATTTTTCTTGGGAAAGAAGTTGATTTCATGGTTAAGTAAGAAGCATAATGTCATTTATTTATCTACTGTAGAGGAAGAATACATTGTTGCTACTAACAATTGTACTCAAGTATTGTGGATGAAGCAGATGTTGAAAGATATCAGAGTTGTGTATGATGAAACTATTTCTATATTTTGTGATAATTCAAGTGCAATTAAAATTTCTAAGAATCTGGTGCTTCATTAAAAAACCAAGCATATATCTATCAAGTTTCACTTTTTGAGAGAGAAGGTGAGTGAGAAGGAAGTTAGATTGGAGTATGTGCCTACTAAGGAATAGTTTGTAGATATCTTTACCAAGACCTTTCCTAAGGATACTTTTGAGTATCTCAGAGGGAAGCTAGGGGCAATTACCCCTCCTAATTAAAACTAAGGTGCATTGACTTGCATCAGTCTCTGTATTTCATATTCATATCTTGATCCCGATTGATGTTGTGGTGGCTGCTACTCAGGGGGAGCAGTCAGATGTTCGAAATTGTGGTTCAAATCTTGTGTGGAGAAAGATTTACATTATCTTTTTCATTGATGTCAAAGGGAGAGAAGAGTCATGTGAAAAAATATGAATTATCTAGGGAGAAAGAGTCAAAATCTAAGGGGGAGAAAGTGCTAAGAGAAAGTTGTGTTGATGGTGTTTTTTACATCATGTATTGCCATCAATGTCAAAGGGGGATATTGTTGGATGTTTCTGGTATGTGGTTGTCATTGATGTCAACACTATTGGCATTAATGCATTAGAGGTTGTATATGTCGAGGATATTAAGAAAATTGTAATAAAATAAGTTGTAGGTTGTTAGTGGTGAAGTGAAGTTCAGTATGTTGGCTAGCTTAGTATGTTGTTGATCAGAGGTTGTGGATTAAAGGGTTTGTTTTCGAGTATATCTAGTTTATCCATGTTAAGTTTCTGAGATCCACATGAAGATTTGATCGAGTTATGAGTATCTATGTTCTGATAGTTTTTTTGTTGCTTCAGTTGGTGTTCCTAAAAGAGGGTGATGAAATTCTAGTAAGTTCAGTTGTTGTGGATTCTTCTCTGGTGATTCATGATGCTTTTGGATGTTTTCTAGATCATGCTCTATTTGTGTTGTACGTACGCATTGATAGTTGCGCTCGCGATTGGTGATTTTATTTTGCGTATTCATTTTTTTCATGTTCATGACTGACAGGGTGATTGTAGCGTGTTGTGGATCTTTGAGGAATAATTATTGAAGATGTTTCATGTTCGAGGATCTTGTTTTGGGTCCTCACTATGTTGTGGCCAACATTGGTTGATTCACATTGATAATCATTTATGTTTTGGGCCGATAGTTTGTATTCTTTCTATATTCTATTGAAGCTGACATGTAGATGATGTTATTCTTGGTTGCGGATATATATGAGCGATTGTTTACATCATATGAGACATACAATATGTGTGAAGTGTGATTTATATGTGTGAATAAAGTTTAGATCTTTTGAAGGCAAAAGAAAAGTGTGAAGAAGAGTGAATAGAAGAAAGAGTGTTCATGTGCTTAACCGGAATTGTAATCAGGCATTAGCAGATGCTATCTTCTCAGTTCAAAATATCTCAGATGGATTTAATTTGAATGTGACTATAAGATAGTGTGTCTTCCTTTGGGTAGTAAGTCTTTCTGTATTTGAGCAGTGAGCTCTAGGCAGTGTGCCTAAATGCATGTGCATTCCCTATTTACTATACTTTTAATAGAGTATAAACTTGTGGATTAACCTCCACTGTGGTTTTTCCCCTAACAAGGTTTCCACGTAAAAATATTGGTGTTATGTGTGTTTCTAATGTGATGATGGTTTTTTCTTTCATGTTTAATTATCAGATCTAAGAATAAGTTTAATAAGTATAATTTTTGAGACAACTAATTCACCCCCCCTCTCAGTTGTCTAACCTTATGTTGCCAACATGTAGGTACATATTCAAGATTTACCTCATTCTCCATAACCTTCTCTCTCAGAGAGTGATACCTAATTGATATATGCTTTGTCCTTGAATTCATCTTTGGATTCTTTGAAATGTTAATTGCACTTGTATTATCACAAAAGATAGAAATAGGCTCATCATATACTACTCTCATATTATTCAACGTCTATCTCATCCACAAAACTTATGTACAACATGATGGTGTTGTAATATACTTAGCCTCTGTAGTCGATAAAGAAACTAAATCTTGCTTTTTACTTAACCATGACACCAAGCAACATCCAAGAAAGAATGCACCACCACTTGTACTTTTCCTGTTATCAACACAACCAACCCAATCTTCATCTATATAAGCACTTACTGTGAAATCAGTATCCTTAGGATACCATAAGCCATAATCCAGAGTGCCTCTTAAATATTTTAATATCGTCTTCACTACTACAACATGTTTTTCTTTAGGATCTTCTTGAAATCTAGCCACAAGATAAACTACATGCATGATATAGTTAGGTATAATAGTCCACCAATCATAGATCTATATTTTCTCTAATCAACCTTAGGTGAATCATCATCCTTGCTCAATTTACAACAAGTCACCATAGAAGTGCATACCAGTTTGGAGTCTTCCATTCCAAACTTTTTCAACATTTCTTAGACATACTTTGACTGTGAAATGAAAATTCCCTTATCTATTTGATTAATTTGTAGCCCAAGGAATAAATTCATCTCCCCAAACATTGACATCTCAAACTCTTTCTACATCTCTTCAAAAAAATTCTTACACATAGTTTCATTGCCTCCAAAGATAATATTATCCACATACACAACCACTATCAAGATTTTACCTTCCTCAATTTTTAAGTAAAGATTTACTATTTGCGACGCCTTTACTGAATCCTTGTTGTATCAAATATTTGTCCAATCCTGCATACCAAGCTCTGGGAGCTTGCCTCGATCCATAAAATATCTTCTTCAATTTACACGCCATATCTAGTTGATCTGACAACTAAAATCCTTGTGATTGTTCCATGCAAACCTCTTATTCCAATTCACCATTCAGAAAAAGAAACTTCACATCCATATGATAAACTTTAAAGTATTTATGTGCTGCAAATTCCAAAAACATTATAACAAAAGCCAAGAACATCCTCCTATTTTATATCCAACTTTCATTAATCTAAGACATAAAGCAATGACCATAAATGCCCTTAAGCTGATAGATATTTCCATTCTTCCTCTTATCGACAATAATCATTGTTCCAGTCCCTTTTTTGATTTCACATCTTTCATCCTTAAACACAAGATTATATCCTTTCGTACACAATTTTCCAACACTCAAAAGATTATGCCTTAAACCCTTAACATAGTAAACATCTTCAATATTATGCTTGCCATCAAAACTGATTGAACCTATTCCACAAATCTTAGCTCTTGAATCATCTCCAAATTTGACCAATCCTCCACCATACTTTTCAAGTTTGACAAACTTACTTTTGTCTTCGATCATGTAATTAGAGTAGCCACTATCAAAAACCTAGTAGTTCTTATCATGTTTGACATGAAAAGAAGAAACCAAAGTACCTTCAACCTTATGTGGAACACTTTCCTTCACACAAATTTCAAAGTTAGCAGAAGTAGATTCATCTTTTAAAGCCAAGAATAAACATTCATTTTCATCACCATCTCCATAATCAGATTCATCATTAGAAATACCAGCATCTTATTTGACATAGTAACTTATTTTAACCATCTTTCCTTTATTCTCCTTACTCTTATTGTTCATAGCTCTCTTTGGACATCTTGAAGCATAGTGACCTATATTTCCACAAATAAAACATTTGAAAGGTAGTTTACCTTTGTACTTACCGGTGCCCTTTTTCATCCTTCTTACAAAGTTAGCTTCCACATCATCAGGATCTTCCCATCCAAATCTTCAATCTTTTCTGATTTTTCAGCCTTAAAAGCAGTCTCCACTTTTGTTCCATTTTTCAAACCATGTTTTCTCATTTCAAAAGAAGTTAGTGTACCAATCAACTGATCTCTAGAATAAGTATTAAAATTTGCAACTTCCTCAATAGAAGATACCTTTTCACTGTAAGAATCAGGAAGATATTTGAGAACTTTCTTTACCACCCTAGGTTCTTTGACTTGCACACCAAGACGTCTCATAGCACTTTCCAACTCATCAACTCTCTTCATGTAGGTTGTAATTGTTTCATCTTCAGACATTCACAGGGTATCAAATTGTGTCTTCAAATTCTACAACTTCACTTGTTTAACCTTGTCATCTCCTTCATAAGTACTCTCAAGCTTATCCCAAACTTCTTTAGCAATCTTAAGATTCACAACTTTAACCAATTCAAAATTTGAAAGACTATTCATCAAAATAAATCTTGTCTTTGCATTTAACTCATGTGCCTTGATCTCATCACTTGTGCTCGAACCATCTGTTGGTGTAGTATATGTTAAAGTAATAAGTTATTACACTTAATTAATTATATCATATTGGTTAATTAATTAATTCACTTATTCCTTTAGGTACTTAAGCTAAACTTGGGCACATTAATAATTGATTAATTATTAAGTGTACACATTAGGTGTGATCCTAATAAAATGCTGCTTCCTAAATGTGAGATGTTAAATAAGAAACTAATAGTGCAATAAAGAGAAACAACAAGATAATAGGGCACCTCAATGATTAGCCTAAGAAGATGAACAATATGAAAGCAAGATAAACAAATAAATTGCTGTTATACCTTCATGTTGTTGCTTCCTTGGTTGGCCCTTGATGTTGAAGTCTTGTGTGCTCCTTGGATGGCAATGAAAATGAAGTGGATGCAAGATGAATTGATGCAATATGGATGCTAAAATAGATGAGAGATTGAATGACAATTTTGCAAGAGTTTATTTGAAAAAGACTTGATTTCTTAAAATGAAGGAATTGAAGGGGTATTTATAGGCCAAATTGAATTCTCTAGAGAATTCAACGGTTGGGATTGATCCAACAAAGATCAAGATGAAGGTCTATGGTGAGTTGAGGACTCACAAGCCCTCACATCTTGACATGTGGAGGGTGAGATGTCCTAGGGTGGAGTGATGTGGAGATGAGGTGGATCTTGGGGGATGAGAAGATTCCTTAGAAGAATAAAAGTGAATTTAAAATTCACAATGATTGGAAGAATCCAGTGGATAAGAGAGTGTCTCCAAAAAGCTGGAGATTTGTCACATGTGGGTGATGTGACAAGTCCAAGGTTCTAGAAGCCCTTGGCACATGTGAAGTGACAAGTCAAGGCTTCTAGAATCTTGCATGGGGGATGGGGAAGACCTTGGAAAGATAAAAGTGAATTAAAAATTCACATGGGGAAGGGAGTCCATACCAAAAATGGTAAGTGGGAAGGTTGACCAGAAAAGGTAAGCCAAATGTGGCTAATGATTTTGATTAAGGTTGTGCAAACACATGATTAAGGTAATTAATGAGAGATTAGAGGCAAGTGGGAGATTATGGAGGATGTGACACTTAATCTTGATTAAGTGGTGCACATCCTAATCACAGATTAATTACTTTAATCCGGATTAGGAGAGGGTTATGGAGAATGTGACAAGGAGAGAGAAAAAGGGGAATTAAAAATTAGTTTTAATTCAAATGGGTTAAAAGACTAAATTAAATAATTTGTCATATTTATTTAATTTAGAGAAGAACAGGGGTAAGGTAAAGTATTTAATTTATTTAATTAGATACTTTAAGAACCTTAGGTAGAAAATGAAATAATGATTAAATAAATTATTTAATCACTGTTAATGGAATAGATGAATGGAGTAGACGATTTTGACCATGTAGAAGTGGTCAAATTTAGATGTCTACACTAGGGTTTCCTTTTTAGGTCAACATTAAAGTTGCATACATTGCTTTTATAAAGAAAATCATCTCTTGTAATTTCTCAATTTTGAATAATATCAATTTGCACATCTTCATGCAAAACTCTGCTTTTTTATTGTTTTTCTCTTCTATGGAAGGCCTTTTGGTTTGCATGTCTGATCTTGGTTTCTAACATGGTATCAGAGCCTTGATATGCAACCCCCTCTCAGATTTTGGAGAAAATCATTGCAAAGTTCGTTCGGGGTTCCTTGAGGATTTCATGCCTTGAGCCTATCTATGTGGCATTTTGGATCAGATTGGGCTTCATCATTGGATTCAGAGCGCTAGAAAAAGTCAGGATTGAATTTTATTTTGCAGATTTTTCTCATCGCTTGCCAGATCTATCTGGGTTTCAAGTTTGGTGTTTTTTTGGAAGCTCTGGAGGTAGCCTATTTTTCGAAGCATCTTGGAGCAAAACAGACACTGCCATTGCGTTCGTAGCACCCCAAAACACTAAGATCGCCCTTCGTTTCATCGATTTTGGAGAAGTTGGTCCAGAAGGAAAAAAAAAATTCGCCAGGGAGGCCGTACGGCCTCCCCAACATGCTCCCCAAGGCACGATTTTCGAAAAAAATGCAAAAAAAAAATCAAAAAATGCATGTTTTTCAAAAAAATTCTGCATTGCTAGAAGAAATGGGTGTGCCACTGCCGTGCCACCGGCGGTGCCACTCCAATCCACCGCCCACCTCCTCAACCCTCGTGCGCCCTCTGTAGCTCCGTCGCGATCCTATGGGGGACCGGGAACTCTGCGCCTGGCCCCCGACCAACTCCAACTCCCACTCAGGTCACATGGGTGACCACAACCCAATTTTTTTTTTGTAGGGGACTGATTTTTTGCGGCAACGACTAGATGGCCATCAATTTTATGCTCATGAACTGCTGACGTCAGTGTCCTTACGACCCCTCCTTGCCCCCTCTTAACCCCAGTTTTCCCTAAAAGAGCAATTTTTTTCTTTTTGGCATAACTTGGGCATACGGTATCGAAATTGGGCAAACGAGATATCACCGAAAAGTTGGTTCCGAGAATTATAGAGTAGTGTTGTTTATTTTTTAGTATTTTTCTATTTAGCTGCATTTATTTCTATTTGAAGTTAGATGTTCATTTATCACTTTTGAGCTCATAACTTTTTGCCACGATCTCTGATTTTCGCTATCTTTGTGACATTGGAAAGGTATTGAGGAGCTCTACGTTGCTATCCATGCAGGTTTTTATGTATCTCTCCCAGGTTTATCATTATTACAGATTTGGCCCGATGGGTGTTTTGGAGATTACTTGGATATTTTGGCAGTTGGGAGGGTGCAACTTGAATCTTTGCATTTCATTTCAATATCACATCATTCAATAATCGATTGCTACTTCATAGATTCCAGGGTTGTTCCCGTTTGGCATTATCAAGTGTTCTGTGGCATTGGGTCTGCTGTTGCATTATTATGATTCTGATATGGTTTCTTGTAAACAAAAGTATCTTTCCTTGCTCGCTAGATTTTGTTTCCAGTGTTACTCCACAGTGTGCTTCCAATTCTTCTTTGCAACATGTCATCTCATTGCAGGGGGGTTTTGTCCCACTGGGTTTTTCTTCTCTACCTCATTCTTGCATTTGTAAATAGGTACCTGATCAGGCCTAGTTGTCGGGACCCATCTTTGCTTTCATGCATATTTTTTCTAGTGTTTTAGCTACTTCCTAAGTTTATCTTAAGGGGGGGTGTTAGAGTAATAAGTTATTACACTTAATTAATTATATCATATTGGTTAATTAATTAAGTCACTTATTCCTTTAGGTACTTAAGCTAAACTTAGGCACATTAATAATTGATTAATTATTAAGTGTGCACACTAGGGTTTCCTTTTTAGGTCAACATTAGGATTGCATACATTGCTTTTATAAAGCAAATCATCTCTTATAATTTCTTAATTCTGAATAATATCAGTTTGCACATCTTCATGCAAAGCTTTGCTTTTTTATTGTTTTTCTCTTCTGTGGAAGGCCTTTTGGTTTGCATGTCTGATCTTGGTTTCTAATAGTATATTGATTTTTTATTGCCTTTTTAATCTTAAATCCATGAGATTCTAGATATCCTTCCATCTTTGTCTTCCAGAATGCATAGTCAGTTCCATCAAATCTATGGAAATCCAACTTGTTCACCATCTTGAATCTACCTTAAGCAATTAAGCTCTTCTCCAATGAACCTTTATCTGATACCAATTGCTGAATGAACAAGACAATTGAGAGGGGTCGGGGTGAATTACTTGTAGAAAATTCTAACATCAAAATCCTCAATTGTAATTAGATCCACAAACATTAATTAAGCCCTTATTCTATTAAAGTGATTAATCATGAAATGCAGATAACATAAACTAAAATGGCAATACCATACACAAGAGAACACCAGATTTACGTGGAAAAATTGATGAGGGAAAAACCATAGTGAGGATTAAATCACAATATAATTAATTGCAAAACCGGTAAAAGGGCTCACTGCAAGAATATGACACACTGTCCAAAAAGGCTCACAGCTAGGGCACATTGCCACATAAAGAAATAAAGAAGATAGAAGAGAAATGTTACAAATAGAAAAATTTCTCAATGCAACAAGGAATCCACCATAAATTCTCCAACACTTTCATAATCTTGTTTGAAATATTGCGGACACCTTTAGCTTACTGCATTCAGAAGTCCAACACTTTGAAGTTTGCATTGCTTTACTCAAACTCGCACTCTCCTCTTCAGATATTCGCATCACTTGCATCACACACCTTTATTATTTCTATCTTGACAATCTTCAACATCTCGACTCATACTTATACCATCCTCAACCTTGAAAAATTTCTCCAAGGTCAGCAATACACGCTTCACACTGCAATTTTAAATTAGGGTGGAACTAAACATTCCCACGATGGATAGGAATGAAAGTGGATCAAAACAACACTTAATTGGGACCCAAATTAAATCTCACATGCCACGCTACACCTTCATTAATAATTGAACATCTTCGAATGTAGTGAAAACACCAGGTTGGTTGTTACCCATGAAAACACATTAAACATTACGTACTTGCTTCCTTAAATCAATCTGAAACTTTTGGACAACAAAATTCACTTGAACATGATCCAAGAACATCCTAAAAACAAACAACTTCCTTTGCAACAAATCTCACTTGAAGATTATAATCATACTGTTTATTTAGACTACATTACCAGATACTACAATACTTTGTAACTCAGAAGACCTTCTTTTGATACGCCTAACCATGAATCCTCTTGACACATACAAGAGAACAATACCATTAAATTTCCTTCAGAATCACAAATCTTGAAAAGGAACTGCAAAGAAATTTGGAGCAAATAAATTTCTCCCAAACACCTTTGTATAACATTGCAAAACTAGTTCACATACTGGTGAACACAACTTTCTCTAACCAATGATCCAGAAACCCAAATTTTGAACATAACAACTATTAAAAACCTTGAACAACATATCAAATCCACACAAGCATAACATCAACATAGAAGAATCACAAAGCACATCCTGAAGCACATTATGAACACTTGCACAACACTATTTTTTATATTTATCATTTTTTTTCAAAAGCACTTGAAAACCAAGTACCGGAGACATCATCTCAACACATTAATTCATCCCAACACATCTCTAGACACTACAACATAAAGATAGATCCATGTACTCACAACACTTCCTCAATATCTCAACTATACATGCACAACTTGCAACAATCTGTTTTCCTCTTTTTCTCAATATCCTCAACATCTTCATCATGCAACAAACTTCCTTAGCACATAGTTGACATTAATGACAATACCAACCTATAGAAATCCTGTTGACATCAATGACAACACTTTCATACTTGCAACAAGAACTTTACATGAAAGATTTAGAACATGTTATTTTTCAATGCCTTCCAACAAGAGCATTGGTATTGATGGTTGTCAATGGAATTTTATCAAACTATGTGGAAACACATTAAAGATAATTTCTATTTGGTCTACTTGGAGGCCTTAGCTCAAGGTTTCTTAGGTCTTAATATTAATAAGGGGCTTATCAAAATCCTTTTGAAAGGGAAGAATGAAGACTCCATTGTTGGATGGCATCCTATAACTCTATTGAACACTTCTTACAAAATTATCGCTAAAGCTATTACTTCTAGAATTAAACCGATGGTGAAAGATATTGTTAGACCAAAACAAATTGGGTTCCTTGGAGGGAGATTTATCCTTGATAACTTGATTCTTGCATGGGAAATTATTGAATGGGCTCAACAATAAAGTCAAAATGCTTTATTGGTGAAGCTTTATTTTGATAAAGCCTATGATAAAATGCAATGGAGTTTTATTCTTAAAATGCTTAATTGGCAGGGTTTTAGTCCTAAGATTTGCAAACACATCCAAATGTTGTTCAAAGATACTAATTCTCAGCTAGTGGTTAACAAAGAATTATCAAACTCCTTTCCTTTGCAACATTCAATAAGACAAGGTTGTCCGTTATCACCTTTTCTTTATGTGCTTGTTTTTTATGCTCTTGGGTATCAGCTACAAAAGTATAATTAGATGAAATTAATAAGGGGTTTTTTGATACCAAATGATGCAGTTGTGCTTAACTCACACTTTTTTTGATGATAGCATGTCTTTTCTTCAAAATTTTGAAGAAGAGATTCATAGCATGATGAGGGTACTTGAAATTTATTGTGTTGCTTTTGGTTATAAATTAGCTCATCACAAAATTGAATTTCTTATGGTGAAGACTAATCCCATCCTAGAGGGGATACCAAAAGAATGGAAACAAATTAAACATGGAGAAATTTCTTGCTACTTGGGGATTCCCTTTCGGCTAGGTGTTACACTTTTTGATATGTGGAAATGGTTTCTTAATAAGTTGAAAAATAAGCTTTTCTCTTGGGGAAATAGATTTTTATCCCTAGCTGGGAAGATTCAAGTGGTGAATCACATTTTTTGGCATCTCATGTGTATTACTCCTCTTGTTGGATGCCTTCAACAAAGGGCTATGTGGATATAATCAAAATCATTAAACAATTTCTTTGGTCTAATTGGAACGGTGATGTTGGTTTTAAATGGACTTCTTGGCTGCATTGCATCCAACCTAAATCAAGAGGTGGGTTGGGTTTGTTAGACCCCCAAAACCAAGGATTTTGTTTGGAGTTGCTAAATGGATAGTTAGAGTAGTTGTTGGAGATGAACCTTGGAAGATATTGGTTGCTAGTAAAAAAATGACAATTAGTTAGATGGATTGATAAAATTTTGCTTGCTCCTTTTTTTTAGCTCAAAGCTTCATTCCCCTTGCTGTCCATATGGAAGGCTTGACAATTGGTCTATAACTGTTTAAATTGGAAAAGTGAATCCTTACAACATGAGTTCATTTTTGGTGTTTCATCCATTTGGTGGAATAGAATGGTTCAATATCAAGGAAAACCTCTTTCTATTGCGTTTCCGAGGCATGCCCTTCATTTATTTAATAAAGTGATTCAATAGTTCGATGATTTATGGGACTTTAATACTTTTGATTAGGTTGCATGGCATATTATTAAGAACAAATTTTGTTTAAATAATAAGCTTCAAAGCTTTGTTATTTTTGTGAGAACCTTGGTTCCCATGGATCTGATTATAAAACTTTATACTCCCTTGCATTGCAATATCTTCAAGGATTGGTGGTGGCTGAAAAAAGTCCAATTTGGTTGTTTTCCTTTAAAAAATATATCTAAGTATTCTTCCTTCGTTGTCCTTAACTCTAAGGCTAAATTAGAAATAGAAATGCAATTTCAAAGAAAAAGACTTGGAGAAGACTGAGTGCTCAGATTTGGAGATCAAAAGTTGAGACTAATGCTCAAATCTTGGCCTAGAAAGTTTTACACTTCAAATTACCTGTTGGTGACAAGTTAAGATGCATGATGGTGCAGTCGATTAAATGCGGCTTCTGTCAATACAATGAAAGTCTGAAACACATTTTTGGGGACTGTGCATGGACTAAAAGGAAATGGAATGTTATTTTTAAAATTCTTCATGCTATTTTTAAGCATAATTTAAGTTGGAAAGAAGCCTTATTGGGTTTTGACATGTGCAAAATAATGTTGTTGTTGATTCTATGACACATGCTATTTTTCTAAATATATGGAAAAGTCGATGTTTGGTAGTTTTTGCGAAGCATAATGTGCACTAGGAAGCGAAAATGCTAAATTTTTACTCTGATGTTATCTTCCAAATTGTTGTGTTGTGTTCATAATTGTAGGGGGTGCCCAAAGAAAAGGTGAAACTCAACAACCACTTGGACAAGATAAAGTATCAAATGCTTCAACTATATGAAAAATTTAATCTTTATGTTCTTCGCAACTACAATGTGCGTTAAAATTCAGAGTTGAATGTTGTTCATAAGTTAGGTTTATGGCTACGGTTCAATAATGTATTCAACCATTTCTTAAGCTTATGGTTGCTAGCTATATGAGTTTTGTTTGTTGGACTGTTATGTAGTTTTTCACTCTTGACAACCTTTAGATTGCATTATTCTTATTGTATTTTATTTACTTTGATTCAATAGAAAAAGTGGTATATATATAATCATTACTTTAATAAAAACAAGGGTATAGAAAGGGTTCTAAAAAAGTATATGGTGGTATATTTTAAAAACTAAAGAGACAATTAAGAATTCATTTGATTACATGTGTTATGAATATTTTTTCAAACTTATATCCCCATAACTCTAAGTTACCAGTCTTGTGTGCAAGGTCTGAATATAGAATATTTAAAAACTCATACCCAAAACATGAAGCAAGTAATTATAAACTAATAATCTAAAATGATAGAAATAAATATTGAAATTATTTATAGATCACTATATGGATAAATCATTGGTTGCTCTCTCTAATATTAAAAGAGTGTTAACGATTAAATTTTTTAAATTTAATTATGATAATAAATTAGTAATTAAATAAATATTTTTTAATGAAAAAGAATAGATTCTAATTATTATTTTTAGCAAGGATAACTATTCTATACATGAACACAATGTTTTGATGGGAGAGCTTCATGAAAAAAATTCAAACAAATTTATGTTGTCTAAAATTCTACAAGAAAAAATATATTTAAGCTTACAAAATATTTTCCTATGATCTTATTAAATTTGTTCTTTCCTTTGAAATGACCTTTAACAAAAGAGATAGATTGTAACCCAACACAATGTGAGATATTGCCACACTTTTGTGCACCTTATCAACAATGAAGAATCGTGATATAGGGAGTTCTAATCCTTAATTTTGATTCTATATGAAATTATATAGATATATAATTGAATAAATAATCAAATCTACAACTATAAGAAAAAATTTAAATCTATAATTGGATTAAAATATTTTTGAATTAAAAAAATAAGTCAATTATTCTTTGTGTTATTTTATTACATATAATAATTATACAAATGTAGATTGGTCAATTAAGACCCTAACTTAATATATATAAGATCCAAATTAAACATATTATATATAATTTAATGGTAGACTACAACAAATGATTATATCGTTGTTAATTGGATGCAGAAGTTGTATAGGATGGTGAGCATTGTTTTGAAAGTAATATTTATACACACTAAACAATTGGTTGAAGTCTTCTTTTGTTTCATGCAAACATATTTATTGTGAATTAACCACCATTAAATATATAAATAGTCTAAATATGGTTTTTTTTATTATTATTATTTGCATTGCCTCTTATTCAATTCTCTCTATATGAGCTTTAGCCTATTTTTAGTTTCTTTCGACACTCTTTTTGTGTTGGGTGTGGGTAATGGATGTATTGGGGCTTATTGATATTTTTTCTTCTATTTTCTTGGGCCCTTATGTCTTCCTTTCTTTGTGCTAGAGTTATGCATACTTCATATAACATATTTGTAATGTCTTGTACATATGCAAAATGCAGCTCTCTTTCTTGAAATAAAGTTATGTTTCTTCCACAAAAAATAAAATATCAAAATCAATGATAAATTATAAGAATCTAACAAGATAAGTTTTAATGTTCTAGATTATACACAAAATAATAATAAAATCATATTATAATTTTATTTTAGAGTTTGAATGACTTGCATGATACAAAATAATTAAAATTGAGCTTTTCAAGAGACAAATTCATATTGGTATCATGTCTCTTGTAAAAAATCATGTAATTTACATTATCCCTCTTGTCAACCTTCATAATGCTTCCTTTAGGGATTATATGTATATCTATTGGTATCGGTTGTGTTTGGAGGTTTTATAATTGATTGGAAAGTTAAATCCTAACTAATTGATTAGGTGTGGTAATGTATCATTTATTTAGTGGGGATTGTTGGGATTAAGGTGTTTCAACGTTACCATTTATTTGATAATTATTTACTTAATTTATCCAATATTTTATTTGCCTATGTTAATTAATTTTATGTGTACTTGATGATACCACTTGTTGGAGTGGCAAGTTGATTTGTCTTCAAATATGTGAAATGGCATGGGTGACATGGCTCCTATTTTTTAGGAGGTAGGTGTCCCACTTTGTATGAGTTGATTGAAGTCATTGGTGATAGTTAACTTATATCATATTGTAGTTACTAGTGACAAATTTTATTTTCAAGAAGTCGATTTTGGAAGTTGTCAAGACAAGTGGAGTTGTGCATGTAGGTGCATTACATGCAATGTTTAGTTTGCATGTTGCATGTGCCTTGTATGTGGAGAAGACTAAAATTGACATAGCAGGTGGTAGTTTAGACTTGTGCATGTTTTCCTTTTATAGATGCATGCATGCAGTGAATGTAAAGATGACACATGGTTATCTTTGGTGCTTTCTTGGTTGTCTATAAATATAGGCTATGTTAGTGTATTTTGTAATGGTAGGTTGATTATTTTTTGAATGTCGTTATGTTGCCATAATTACTCCAAAATTATGTTATTGTGTGAAAATTTATGAGCAACTCCAAGATTTTGTTGTTGTGTGAGAACTCTTGAAGAGCGTTATATTTTTTATTGTATTGTAACTCGTTGTTGCTAAATAATACAATTGAGTAGTGCGTTTTCATGTTTTGAATTGTATCTGAATTTGTAGCTATAACAATTTAAGGGTCAAAAAATAAATTTTTGCAACCCTCTCTTGCTTTTATTGATGTAGGAAGCTGCTTTCGCACACTCGGCTTTATTTTAGGGACCTCTAAGTAGATGGACGAGGTCAAAATAAGAATGGGAAGAGAAGGTATATGTCTTTTTCATAGCTAGGGTAGTTGAGTTAGAGAAATATTTTATTTTAAGTGTGAAGCTTACAATGACATTTAGATCTATTATGTAGTACTTTAGCAATAATATTTTTTTTATAAGATGTCTTCAAAGTGGAGAAGGTTAACAAAACAGGTGGGTATATCATCAAAATAAATAGCTCAAGATTAGCAATACAAAAAATTAAAATGATGAAGTCAATTATCACTTAAACTATCATGGATCTCATAAATATAAAAAATTATTTAAGAAAAACTACTTGTAATCCATATTTAATTTTCAAGTATAAAGACATAATTTAAAAAATATATATATTAATTTTTACAAATGAAACTATTAAAAACAAACCTGTAAATATATAATATTTATGATACTTTTCAAAATAAAAACAAAACAAAAGAATTTACAAAATAATGAAGGAATAAATATATAATAGTTCTAAAACAAAATAAAATTAAAAACTCTTAAATAAATAAAATAACTTAAAATAATATCTTTGAATATTTTTTAGAGATATACTTAGAATCTCTAGTAGGGACCTTGGCTTTGTCGCAAGCAAGAGGTCATAAGGTTTATTTCCCCTGTCACCATGGTATCGGAGAGCCTATCGTGCCAACATCACAGTCAAGTAAAAAAGTTTACCAAACGCACTGCAGTTTATAAAGAAGCTACCCGATACCTGCAATCTAAAAATATATACTTAAAATATGTATACTAATATTCCATTTTATTATATATTATTTATTAATACATGATCAAGTGATTGATATATATATATGGGGTTCAAAATACAAAATAAGAGAGACTTGGATAGTGCCATCTACTATAAACCCAACTCTATTGATAGCCAAGTAGATCTGGAAAGAAAAAAGAAAAAAATGCAATAAAATCACTCTCTAAAAGTTTTGTGACAGAGTAAAACAGGCTTTGTAAACTTTTCAGAATTGGAAAATCTAACTGGGTCCCCAATTGTAAGCTCCCTAAATTTGTTCAGTTAAAACGTTTTTGTCAAATTAGATCTCATTTAAGACATCCCCTCCAATCCTATTGTAGCACCTTGTGAACAAAAATCTCATCTTTCTGTGCCATTCGATTTCCTCTCCAATCAGTTCAGTGATGAGATGTCTTGAACTGATTGAGATCTACGTAACGGCCTGAAAAACTTGATGCAGATCAAGGCCAGCGCCACTAAATCCTAACGGTCAATATAAATTTGGAGTAATGAAATCCCAATATAACTCATTTTGCCTAATTTGAATTAGCCGCTCTCTGTGGAACCTTGTTTAACTGTTGATCTGTCAAATTTATCAACTTTGAGCAAATCAATTCTGTCATTTTATAAGCAGTTATGTGTTTCATTGCTTCTGTGGTGTGGGAGTGCAGTGATTTATTAACAGAATGAGTATGAGTGAAGAAGAAGCGAAGATCAGAGCTGAACTGGAGAAGGAAATTGAGAAGGATTTGGAAGAAGAAATGAAGTACAATATCAATCGTCTGACTCACAGGCTTGCAGAGCTCCATGCTCGCCAGGAAGCCCGAGCAGAAGTATATCAGAGCACTAGTAAATCAGTAAATACTATTTTGCACCCAGACCAAACAAAGAGTCCTACTGTTACAGGTGGGGGCAAGCATTTGAAGAGGCCGGCTAAAATGGCAGAAAGAAATGATTCAGAAAAGAAGTTCCAAAGAGTAAGTTTGGACAAAGATTTTGACTGGGTGAGGTCTCTGAGATCAGGATCGCCAAGCCTCCATGAATTCCAGGCCAATTACACCATTGCAGCACCGGAAAGGATCCGAAAATATCGATCTACCATGACAGTTAAAGGGCGTTCTCGTCCTCTGTTAATGTCTGGATCATACAGTGGTTCAGGCAATGAGCTCCCTTTTAGACGCCGCCATGATAGTAACAGCTTAGTTTTCAAGGAAGATATGAAGGCGATTCCTGTACCTTTCAAAGGAGAGGGAAAATCGAATGTAAGGGCCATTCCAAAGGAAGATTGAACTGGATGGAGCTAAAATAACAAATATGTTCATCTGATTTTGGTAAACCATGTCAATGTATGAGAAAGCAGTTTGTTTTGTTTTGTGTTTTTTTTTTCCCTGAAGGTCACTTGTGAATAAAAAAAACTATAGTAGGTGTGAAGAAGGGAAAATGTGAGTAATTTATGTAATTATTTTTATTATAAAAGTATAAAAAATCATTTTGAATAATGTCATTAAAGGTATGGTGCGATAGTTAAAATTTGGTGATGATAAAGATTGTAATGATGATAGGGACCCTCCTGTGGACAATTCTGATTTTACTGATGTATGGGGCAAGCCAGATGACCAGGACCCACCTCCTCCTCCTACTATTGCTCTCACCATTTAGAGGCCGTTTATAATTATGTTGATTTCTGTTTTGGGCTATAGCCCCATGTGAACCCTTGAGGTGTGACTACATCGACCCACCTTTTTTTTGTGAATATGTGTGACATTATCTTTTAATTAGTAATATATGCATTATTCATAATAAAAAAATGTGGTGGTGTTATCACTACCAAGGTTTAAATTTTCCTTGGGCTATTGTGTTTGTAGGTTTAGACAATTTATGTCAATGTTGGGGGATAAGGTCACATGTACCTATTTTTTGCCTCAATAAGATTGAATTTGGCCTAAAAATTTCAAAAGTATCAAGAACAAGAAGTAGGGTATTTTATATACACGTCATTTTATGTGCAAAATATTTTAATGGTGAAAATTGCATATCCATGCTCTTTTCTCTTATATTTTGCACCACTTTGATTGAAGTGTCCTTAATGCAATAACTACTCAATTAGTGACATATTCTTGAGTTAATTTAGGTTACAACATCAATACATCTCTATCCCATTATCACTCATTTGTAGAGATTTTGGTCTTAATCCCTAGATTTTTTACACATCACCTTGGATCAAATATGTAGTTGTGAACTTGACCCAAATCAGTTCATAGTTGCAAATTTGAATCATTAACTTTTAAAATTCAAATTCAAAATAAATCTTGTTGACTCCCTCTTACTCACCCTTATGAGTTCACCTGACATACATTTGTGTTGCTTTGTTTTCTATGTTTATATTTAAAGACATTCATTTATTCATTCTAAAATCATCTATGAGGATTATTAAATAATCATCGTAAAGCATTTATGAGAGCAGAACATCATCATGCATCATCCTTGGTTCATTGCACACTCAGTCATTTTCCTTATTTTCTTGTTTCAAAGTTGTTGAATTGATCCAACTAGGGGTTTAACTGAGAAGAATGTGACCCTCACAATTTGGTGAATTTCCAAAGGTCTTCCTAAATATGACCCATATTTTTTTTTGATGAATAGGCACTAATCTATATTAATTATAAAGATTAAAATACATATCCACAAAAAAAGGGTGGGTGGTAAGAAGGCACACCCTGAGAGTCACATAGGCCAAGCCCAAAAAACTAAAAACCAATAGTATGCCTAGAAAACTAAAAACCAATAGTCACATGGGCCTAGCCCAGAAGTCCAAGATTACAAACATAAAAAAGGTCATTAAGCGACCAAAGCAGTACCAACAGAGCCAAGAGGGTCTCTGTAATCTAAGTTCTTCCCCCATACATTAGCAGGGTCTGGAGTGACGTCAGGAGGAGGACCCCAGCCATCATCAACATCTTTTTCTTTATCTTTGTCCTCGCGCTGGGGTGAGATTGCAAGTGCCAAACGTGGAAAACATTTACTAGAGTTTGGCCAACCAGAGTTGCCAACGGGAGTAGTATCAAAGAGCCACCCAGAACCACCACCATTGCTCCCTACTGCTCCTCCAAAGGGCCAACCTGTGGAGGAGGAGAACGAGACCGTTGAGGAGGGCGGGAACCACATCGAAGAGGAGGTTGAGAGCGGGGACGAGCAAAGCCACTCCCCTGTCAGCCTCAAGAGGGCAACTGGCTGTGAGAGGAAGTGGGCGAAGTGGGCACCCGAGCCACAGTACATGGAGCATTACCCCTACCTGCTACTCCTCCAGAGGGCCAACTCGTGGAGGAGGAGAACGAGACCGCTGAGGAGGGCGGGAACGACATCGAAGAGGAGGTTGAGAGCGGGGGCGAGCAAAGCCACTCCCCTGTCAGCCTCGAGAGGGCGACTGGTTGTGAGAGGAAGTGGGCGAAGTGGGCACGCGAGCCACAGTACATGGAGCATTGCCCCAATGATCCAAAAGCACCTGAAGGTGAGCCACCTCAACTGCAACCTTGTAAGTTAATTAATTTTTATTTATTTATTTTTATATATATTTTTTCTAACGTTCACAACAAGTAAGAAATATACCAATTGGAATCCTTTACCATAGACTTTCTACGAATTTTTTTAGATGCACTTAGTCCACATTTCAAATTACATGTGATCCCCACATCATACATTAATAGTTTTTATTCATTTTACAAAGTTCAATTTGAGATTAAGTCTTGTAGTAGATATGTTTAGGAAGATTTATATGACATTAGAGTGAACTAATTTTTTAGGATCATTTATGACAGTACAATTTGAAAGGAGTTCTATTGTATCAATCATCCCTCTCCAACCCATATTTACTCATATTCAAACATCAAAAATTGAGGTTATTGAAACTTGATAGTCTATTTTCTACCAATTCACTCACAACTTATAATTTAGATTTGAACTTGTAGAGATCAAGTATAGATTCATATATAAGGTGAATCTGAGCAAAATATAGTTATGTTGTAGATTTGAGACACCTACATGATTGGTCCTAAAAATATAGTATTGTGATGAATTGATTCCTCTTTAGGTTCATTTTCCCCTTTCGAAATCTAACAAAGTATCAAATTTATTTCCTGCATTTTTCAATATTTATCATATGTAGTCAAACCCATTTAAATTTAACCTAATTGTGTGTGCAATTGATTGCACTATTTAATTAGCTTAGTTAATTTTATGTAGGTGACATGCTTTCAAATTATATTTTCGGTGAACTTGACCTTCTCACATGACCTATGGTGTTGGCCTTAATGTTTATCCTTCTTTTATTTACCTAGTTTTAGATCTAATTTGTATTCATGCATATCGCATTTTCATATTTGATTGGGGTTTAGATTCACTTTTCTTGGATCTCACTTGTTACACTTTCCTTCAAGGTCTTGTAGGGTTTTGAATGCAACAATGGATAAATGGTCTTCAAACTCCCTCCAATCCTCTCTAAACATAAAATCTGCATATTCACAAAGAGAAGAAATGTTGGGCCATTTAGGGGCTTGCCTTAGTCAAACCATGAGTTAGTGTTTCCACTTCCATAATGGAAATGGCAATGATAAAATAATAATTGGTAGGAAGGAATGATGAAATCACAAAGCGTTGCAACTCACCACCCTTCAATGACTTCATTGAAGGACTGAATTCATGCACATCACTTCAAGGTCTTGGATCTTGATTACTTGATTGCTTGAATTTCTTGGAGACCTACAACAAGAATTAGCCTTCACAAACAATGACAACATAAACACATGTTATAAAATCACATAATATTTGAATTGATGTTAGGATCTTGAATTGCTACAATAAAGCTTTGAAATGATGCTCTTGACAATAATAATTGCTCATCAATTCTCCTTAGATTTAAAAGGATATAATAACTAGGTATTTATAGGCATTTATTCAATTTCCCAAAAAATAGATCTTGATAGCCAACCTTTGCAAATTGAAATTCGAATGTTACAATGTTGACACCGATGTATTCAAATTCTTGGTCCTATTTTCTAGGACTTAGGGTGTCGAGGCAAGAAATTAAATGAATCCATTTGTTCAATGTTTAAAATTTCTCAAAAAAATTTAGGTCTTCTAGTAGATATGTTTAGGAAGATTTATATGACATTAGAGATTAAGTCTTCTAGTAGATATGTTTAGGAATATTTATATGACATTAGAGATTAAGTCTTGTAGTAGATATGTTTAGGAAGATTTATATGACATTAGAGTGAACTAATTTTTTAGGATCATTTATGACAGTACAATTTGAAAGGAGTTCTATTGTATCAATCATCCCTCTCCAACCCATATTTACTCATATTCAAACATCAAAAATTGAGGTTATTGAAACTTGATAGTCTATTTTCTACCAATTCACTCACAACTTATAATTTAGATTTGAACTTGTAGAGATCAAGTATAGATTCATATATAAGGTGAATCTGAGCAAAATATAGTTAGTTTGTAGATTTGAGACACCTACATGATTGGTCCTAAAAATATAGTATTGTGATGAATTGATTCCTCTTTAGGTTCATTTTCCCCTTTCGAAATCTAACAAAGTATCACATTTATTTCCTGCATTTTTCGATATTTATCATATGTAGTCAAACCCATTTAAATTTAACCTAATTGTGTGTGCAATTGATTGCACTATTTAATTAGCTTAGTTAATTTTATGTAGGTGACATGCTTTCAAATTATATTTTCCGTGAACTTGACCTTCTCACATGACCTATGGTGTTGGCCTTAATGTTTATCCTTCTTTTATTTACCTAGTTTTAGATCTAATTTGTATTCATGCATATCGCATTTTCATATTTGATTGGGATTTAGATTCACTTTTCTTGGATCTCACTTGCTACACTTTCCTTCAAGGTCTTGTAGGGTTTTGAATGCAACAATGGATAAATGGTCTTCAAACTCCCTCCAATCCTCTCTAAACCTAAAATCTGCATATTCACAAAGAGAAGAAATGTTGGGCCATTTAGGGGCTTGCCTTAGTCAAACCACGAGTTAGTGTTTCCACTTCCACAATGGAAATGACAATGATAAGATAATAGTTGGTAGGAAGGAATGATGAAATCACAAAGTGTTGCAACTCACCACCCTTCAATGACTTCATTGAAGGACTGAATTCATGCACATCACTTCAAGGTCTTGGATCTTGCTTGCTTGATTGCTTGAATTTCTTGGAGACCTACAACAAGAATTAGCCTTCACAAACAATGACAACATAAACACATGTTATAAACTCACATAATATTTGACTTGATGTTAGGATCTTGAATTTCTACAATAAAGCTTTGAAATGTTGCTCTTGACAATAATAATTGCTCATCAATTCTCCTTAGATTTGAAAGGATACAATAACTAGGTATTTATAGGCATTTATTCAATTTCCCAAAAAATAGATCTTGATAGCCAACCTTTGCAAATTGAAATTTGAATGTTACAATGCTGACACCGACGTATTCAAATTTGGATCTCGACAAAATAAGGGGACTGGGATGCTCAAGGGCGTCCCAATCTTGGTCCTATTTTCTAGGACTTAGGGTGTCGAGGCAAGAAATTAAATGAATCCATTTGTTCAATGTTTAAAATTTCTCAAAAAATGGTAAAAATGTGCTATAGAATGCATAAATTAAGAAATTAGGTGCTTAATTAGGCTCAATAATTTAGGGGGAGCAAAACATAGTGTGAAATTGTTAAGGGTGACAATTTACGACGTTAGAGTTACAATATGATTTGTTTATTTATCTCGCTTGTAGGTGATGTCCATAACACATGTGTGGTATGTTATCACAAGCATGTTACATAACATGCTTCTATCATTTATTCAAATTTTAGTCTTGCCATTTCAAGATTGGATAACCAAGCCTAAGGATTGGACCTCTATGATACCTTGTAAAGATACATTTTCCATTTCAACAACATTTAAAAAATTCAAAATCATCAAATTTATTTATTTATAATAAAAAATGATGGAACCACCACCAAAATGATGAATCGCTTCTTAGCTTTCTAGCCATATAATTTTTTTTAATATATTCAATATAGGTTAATATTTTCATTTTCATTTTCTTTGAATAGTGTCTTTGTATTCCTCATATATATGTACATTGATTTTTCTTTATAACTTTTGATGTGCTTGTGCAATTTTTTAAAATTATATAGGATTATTTTATATTTCATTCTACATACATTTAAAAAATAAATACATTTATTTTGCAAGTTATGTAACATGCACATTTAATGAACTTTTTCAAGATGCATCCACATTGAAAAATTATAAAAATAAAATTAAAAAATAAACAACTTGTAGTACTCAATCTTGGCTATATTTCTATCAAACAATTTAAAAAATACCTATTGCAAAAAAAAAATAGGGGACATGCAAGTCAAACATTGTTATATTTTAGTGATGAAAATAGGAAAAAAATTGTGTGCACTCAACATTTCACCTTCTTAACGTTAAGATTTAGTAGTTTAGAAACTATGTTTAATGTACTACAATTTTTATTCATATTGTGTCTTCAAAATTTGAGAGTACACATCTCAAGTTACTCATCCAAGAACAAGTTGAGCAAATTTTAGAAAATTGACCCCCTTTTGTCCCTCAATACCATGCACTTACCCTATCACTATTTTTGAAGGTAAATGTTTTTTTGTTATTCTATTCCAAAAAAATAAAAATAATTGAGTAATACTCTAAAAATGTTTAAGTTATGAAATAGACTATTTCCTAAGTTAAACATAAGAGTTGGGTTGGAAATTTTCTAATTATAGAAAATTAACAAATTGAATTAATAAACTGAATAATTAAATGAAAAGAGAAAGAAGTGAGGAACTTAGTGCTAAAGTAATGCATTCACTATCCAAAATGCTACCACACTATGCAAACATTTATGTAATATATTGTACTCAAATTAAGTACTTGAATCAATTTTCTCTACACAAGAGGTAGAAGGGGCAAAAAACCCAATTAGAGGATACACCAAAACTATAGAAAGGTTGAAAATCAAATGTTAAACCACTACTTTGAAATTGAAATAGAGATGACAAAAAGAGGTAGAAATAATGCAAACCTCTAGAAGAGAATAAATCCAACAAGAACATATAGCTAAGGATTATACAATTGTTGGGGACTATTTGAGAGCTTGTCAAGAATGGTCAAGCCCTATTCCACCTTTCAATTTCCACAAGAAGTCAAAATAGATAAATATACAGATAGTGTGTGCGTACGTGCATATCCTATGTGGATATAGGATACTAGCAAAATAAAATCTATAAGTGTAAGATCTCTAGTCTACGAGGAACTAAACTCTAGTGTGTGTATATAATAAATAGAAAAATAGAAACACTAAGATGTTTTCTAGATGGAATTTAAATAGCAGCTGGTGTAGAAAGTTGTAAAACTACAAAAATAAGAATATAATCTCACTTTAAAACATTACCAACTGAATAATGAAGAGGAAAATGAAAGCATGGAGATGGAAAACTAATATTGCAACGTTTTCCCTTAAGCAAGCTTCAACCATGGAGTGTGCATCCAAGAGAGAAAAAGAGAGTTGAGAGAGATTTCTTTTCTAGTCATTAGAGAAGATCCAAAAGATCTAAATGGAAAGGATTTCTTGGAGGTTCAAGGGTCATATTTGAACGAAAGAGCATTGCTAGGAAAAAATGCATTACAATAGGTGATAGTAGATAGCTAAGCAAGACTAACCAATGTTTAAATTTTTAAAAAATAGGCACATTGTGCAAATCTCTATGCATTGCATTATAGTCTTGAAAATTTGTACAAATTTTGGTATGTGGTCCTAGGTCAACCAAAAAAATAAAAATGTGATAAAGAAATTTGGCAATTTTGGTGTGGGAAAAGGTTGAGGCCAAAAATTAGTGCAACCTCAAACATATAAGGGAGTGGACACCAAAGAAAGTGTAAAACAAATTATAAAAGCATTTAAGGTATGTAATTTTCATCCTTACATTATGCTCCTACTTTAGTGGGCTTTTACCACTAGGTCATTAAGCTAAACTAAAATACATAAATGAAATAGCATCATTAAAAAGGGTACTCAAAAGGATATTGTAGAGAAAACACAACAATTCTTCAAGCAAGGGAATCATGCCCCCAATTTAAGAATCTACAAAATATAAGTGTTAGAGACCACAACCCTACAAGATCACAATCTCAAAAATCATAATCCTACAAAACAAATGTCATTCTATCATAAAATTAATAATAACTAGCACTTGCACCTAAAGGAGGTTCAAGGATTACACCAATAGAAAACTGTGTGTGTTAATATGTTAGAATATGTGTTTGTGCATGGATGCACTACAAATTCTAGTTGCATGTAGGTGGATTAAATGATTAATAATAAGTGCTAAATAATGAAATGAAAGACTTAGACAAATGTAAACTTTTTTCCCTTAAAAAATTAAGTATTATCTGATTATAAAATACTTGCATACAGATTTAAAACATTAAACAATGCCGATGAAAAAAGAAAGTTGTCGTCAAATTGATAAAAAACACTGCAAATGGAAATAGAATGTTCCCATCCAATTGTCAAGTCAATATTTATCTTGCTTTTATGTGATAAGTGAGATTTTGGAGGTTTTTACCTGATATTTTGGAGGCTTTTACCATTAAATGACAACTAATTTACCATTAAATGGCAACTTAAACTTGTTTTTTGACGACTCAATAGAGGTTTGCAAGCATGAGACTTATTTCATACCCAAATCTCACAGTATATGTAGCCTATCGGCTAATAAAATAAATCTAACACAACAAGAAGAATGAAAAGAAGAGAAAATGAGTCAAAGAGAATGTGTAATTCCATGAAGAGAAATGAAGTGTAATGGTATGAGGAGAAAGGAAATTTTACTAGAATGATATGACTCAAGGTCTAGCTTACTCTATCACTAAGCGTCATTAAAATTATTGGTAAAACAAATCACTCAAACTAGTCTACTCTATTGCTTGATTACTCAAAAAGATTTGGATCACTCAAGCTAGCACACTCTATTGCTAGGCGATTCAAACAATAGTGGTTAATCAATCACAATGTGTATGCTTTATTTGAACAAGTAAGTTGATAACATGCAAAATATTTGAAGGGGAAATATATGCCCCCTCCCATTTTACCTATTTTTTGGACACATAAGATCAAGAAAATTTAAATTTATTAAACATTGAATAGAACAAAAGATGCCCCCAACAGAGGTGAGGAAGAAAACCTACCATTTACAATATTAGAAAAAGGATTTAGAAGAAAGTGCTTTTAAAAGTGGAATTACAAAAAATAATAATATAACAAAAATCACATGACGAAGAAGGCAGAACCTAAACTCACAAGAAAACCAAACAAAAATTTGATCTTTTTGTAACTCCTAGATACCTAACACGCACATATATATATCATTTTCTTTATAATTAACCTTATTTTCTTTGTATGTAAAGCATCTTTTCAAATAAAGTTATAGAATGAAACAACAGAAGAAAATTGAACTTATTTTGCATGTTTTGTTTGATTATGAGAGTGAAGCTGCCCAGTGACAAATAGGGATTTAAGACCCAACGTTCTCTGTTTTTCATCCCCTTCTAATTTATGAGAGAGTTTGTACAATATTTTTATTATTAATAAAATTAATAGATTCCAAAAATGAGGTTCTCCAGATAAGTTTCACTCATGAAACATGGGTCAGTAAGTTTGACTCTAAAAACTACACGGATGAATCTTGATAACAATATCACAATTTGACATACTGTAAAAAAAAACCTCCTACTCATCATCAGATAAATTTTAGTCCAAAAAATAAAGTTTTGAAAGCACTATTCCTAAAATTAGGTCTTCAAGGTGAAGCCTCATTTACTGCAATTTACAATCTTCCGATTAACAAGCCAAGCATAATGATTAAGAAGGTAAACATACTGTAGAATCAAGGGAAAATCCAATCAATAAAGTTAACAAATTAACAACTAATGCAACATCTGTGAACATCATAAGTCCCACAAATTCCAATAATGACCCCCGAAAAGAGGTCAAAATCGCATATTTCACAGAGACAAATCGGCAAACTTGCCGCACATTGTGATTTGATTTGAAGGAAAAACTCGAAAGAAGTAATCAAGACCGACAAAAGATTTGTTCCAATAGGTAACAAATCATTGCACAAACGTGGCTTATTACAATGACCTAAGCAATGAATAACGAAATTCAATGAGTCCAGCACAAATGTCAATTCTTCTGTTCCAGTACCTGTCAATGAAAGTGACTGTAGTGGTGATGGTGATGGTGGTGGTGGTGATCATGACGATGATCATGGTCCAGACCAAGGCACCGTATGAAAGGATAATATACTGCATATAAACATTGCCCTACGCCACGGAACAGAGAAGTGACAAAATAACAGGGGCAGCAAACGCAGGCCAGCAGTATTCCACCTAAAGGGCTCACCTCATGGTGCTCATGATGGTGATGATGGTGACCCATTTTCGCCCTCCGCTTCCTTTCTTTTTATCGCCTTCCTTCAAATTCTCAGAAATGGACCAAGTTCCTGTTGCCCCAAAAGCTTCTACTGTAAGACGGCTAAATGGAAAATAAGCTTCTTTATAGGTGTTACAACTGCATGGAAATACAACTCTCTTTGAAAAAAACAAATAAAAAAATAATTAATTATTTGATGAATTGCGCGTTTATAGCGAGGAACTCCGCGTCCTACACGCTTGGGCTTTGCTTTTAATCACTTCTTCCTTGGATTTAATACATTAACGTTGACTTTGTTTAACCTATTTTAGCTAATTTTTTTAATTTATTTTTGCTTAACATGCCATGTAGATGGCTCTCTACGCCGTTGAATTAGAGTACACAGCCATCAGACCCTAATAATGTCATTGAATTAGAGTACACCTCCATCAGGCCCTACCATCGAATTAGAGTACACCGCCATCAGACCCTAAATATTAGGGTTTGATGGTGGTGTACTCTAATTCGAAGTGTAGAGAGCCATCGACATGGCATGTTAAACAAAAGTAAAAGTAAAAAAATATACAGTCATGTACCTGCATGTGTTGATATGACATGTTAGCAAAAGGGAAAAAAAGTACAATCATATAGTTGCATGTGTTAGTATTTTCATTAATTCTATGTATTCATTTTTATTATATTATCATTTGAAAGTTGTCAATATTCAATCTTAATATTAAGATATACTGGCACTTGCACCTAAAGGAGGTTCAAGGATTACACTGATAGAAAACTATATGTATGTTAATATGTTAGAGAGTACGTGTTTGTGCATGCACATTTTAATTGCATACGGCTTGATTAAACAATTAATAAAAAATGCTAAATAATAGAATGAAATTGTTGGAAATGCTAATGAACCCAAATGACGTTGTAATCTTCAAAAGATTGACCAATAAAGATACCATTTCTATTATATTATTATTTGAAAGTGGTCAATATTCAATCTTAATATTAACGTATGCTAGCACTTGCACCTAAAGGAGGTTCAAGGATTACACCGATAGAAAACTATATGCATGTTAATATGTTAGAGATTATGTGTTTATGCATGCACATTTTAATTGCATGTGGTTGGATTAAACAATTAATAATAAATGCTAAATAACGGAATGAAATTGTTGGAAATGCTAGTGAACCCAAATGAAGCTGTAGTCTTCAAAGGATCGACCAAGAAAGATACCATTCACAAGAAAGTGTTATAACATGAGCTTGCATGAATATGAGAATTGATATTGATCAATGAGATGAATGATCTGATATCTGATGATATGATACAATGTACAAGCACCTTGAATATATAGGCAAGGTGTGATGAGGTATGACAACTACCCTTGATACAAACATTAAATTCTCAATGCAAAAAATTAAATGCCTAAATAACTAAAAACAAATAATGAGACATGGCCTCATTATAACTAACTTCTAGAAATGACACCTAGGACTAACTTAACTCCTAAGTAAACTTATCATGTGAATAGGTTCCCACTAATAACTAGTTAGGAAATAACTTCATTCACACCAACAAAAATAAATTTAGACAAATATAATTTTTTCCTTAAATAAATTAAGTATTATCTGATTATGAAATATTTGCATACAGATTTAAAACATAAAGCAATGCAAATGAAAAAAGAAAGTTGCCATCAAATTGACAAAAAACACTTAGAACATTCCCATCTCTAGTTGTTAAATCAATATTTATTGGATTTTATGTGATAAGTGAGATTTTGGAGGCTTTTATCTGATATTTTGGAGGCTTTTACCATTAAACGACATTTGGTTTACCATTAAACGATAGTTAAAACTTATTTTCCGACAACTAAACAATGGTTTGCAAGCGTGAGACTTGTTTCAGGCTCAAATCTCACAGTATATGTAGCCTATCGACTAATTCAAAAAAATATATTAAAACTTGATGTTATTTGTGTCAATTAATGAATTAGTGAATCTACATACATTACACTTGGATGTTTTAATAAAAAATTATTATGCATTACTAAGATGTTCCTTGATATACTTTTTATAATGGTTGTTACATTTGATAGCATAGACACATTGTTAAGACATGATACTAGGCTTGAGCAATGTATGTGGTTTAAAATGTTCACATTTTGGTTTCATTTGTGCACTCTCCACCTAAAAATCAACATTATTTAGTTCAACATTTTTGTACGAGACAATATTTAGTCTCACAAATCCTATTGGTAAACTTTTTTCATGTTAAAATTTCGTGTAAGTTTTATTAGATTTCAATTTGTGTTTGGGGATTTTACTGCTTCAAATGCCTACAAAGTAGATACAAACAATTGAATCTACCCATCGCTCCTACCATGAATCTGAGGCAACTAATTGAAATTCCAAAAGTAGACCAATGTTGTCCTTCCCCCAAGTTATCCTTCAATGCTACCTCGTAGCATCGTCTAGAGAAAAAATAAGTCTACAACAATCTACTTGTCTCTCATCTACTTTTGTGGACTAGAGGGTGTACTCATTTTATTTCAAGATTTAGTTTTATGTCAATAATGAAATTTAACTTGTATCATTACAATAACAAACCATTTTTGGCCTACTTGAAATGGGTATACAAATTTCACCATGAAAAATAATTTTTGCTATGCTTCATCTATAAATTCTTTAGCGGTTGAGGGGATTCAAGTTGCTTGAGTAGTACAAGCCAATGTTTGGTGCAAATCACTTATCCACATTTTCCACCAAGTTCGTACCAATGTTGCTCATATTTTACATACTCAAGGAAATCATTGGAATACTCAACTTCTCTATGAACAAAACAAAGTGCATATTGTTGGCTACATCTCTATCAGAACTGGTCAATCTTCCCCATTCTTAGACATTTTAACAATGGGAACTAGTACTTAATAGAGTTCAAGCTCCTTCTCCATTTCCAATTTTATTATCTATTATTCTTCATTATAGTGTCAAGCTTGTAATTGAAGTACTTTCTATAATATTATATTTCTTATAGTGTTCCATAGTCAAAAGACACTTTAAAAGTGGTAGCCTAAAACATCTCCTGCCAAATGACTTTGGGATTTTGTACTTGGAAAAAGAACCCATGTTCTTCTCTACATAAATTCTACCAATTTGTGCTTTTTAACATAGTCAATATAAATGAAAATTCAATAAATTGAACCTATGTAATTTTTTGTATGTTGTATGCTCTTAAATATTTTGTAGGATAAAAATTAATATTTGTTATGGGCATGGTTACTCAACATACACAAGTTCCAACCATGTAGGGAAGGTGAGGTTGTTTTCATACCTCATTAATGTAATGATCCATTTATTTATTTTATTCTTTTCTTATTCGTTTATTGTCCATTGAATATGCCCACAATAAATATTAATCTTTATCCTATAAAATATTTAGAAGTATACAACATACACAAGTTCTAACTATGTAGGGATTGTGAGGTTGTTTTTGTACCTCATTAAGGCAACAATCCATTTATTTATTTCTAATTTTTTTATTGTCCATTGACATCTACAATATATTGTTCTATCCTCAAGTGCTAGTAAGTGGTGAAATTCATTAGTTTGATCATCTATTGTTATTGCATAAATATGTCACTATTTTATAGTTTAATATTTATATTATCTTGCATTCTTGAAGTTTAAGATTTTGAGTTTCTTTCTATCTTGTTTGTGTTGGGTTTTTTCAATTCAGAAGCTTGGTAGTTTTGTAATCAATACTTTACAGCTAAGCATGATGATGAATATTATAGGTTCTAATTTGAACATCCTTTTTTTAAATTTCAATGCCATTAATATCAAAAATATAATTGCATAGTATGTTGGTTACATAATTTCTCAATCTATTGAACAAAATTGAATGCATGATTGTCAAGACATAATTGCAAGTTATCTTCCTTTTTACTAAACAAAATGGCATGCATGCCTTGCAAAATTTAAACAACATGCATGCTTTACCTTCACTTCTAAACACTCAAATCTCTAATGGAATTTAGAACTATAAGTTGAATCTTAAATGAAAGGAGATTTTTTTCATTGAAACCACGAGGGAAAGAAGAATCATGAAGATTTCATGGAGTTTGGTGTTGTGTTGTTGCTTGTCATAGATTTCCCATCCATATGCTCCTCCCTACTTACTATAGGAGAACTTAGTTTTCTAGTGGAATGACCTTGGGTAACCAAGGTACAAAATTCATTTAGGTAGAATATTAAGGGTAATGAATACCTGTCATCTCCCTAAATAGAGAATGGTGTTCAAGAAAAGGATTTAATGGATTTCTTAAATATCATTACCTCTCCAATTCCTTATTTACACTTTCAAGCTCTCTTTCTTTTTGATCTTGTTCTCGTTGTATCCTATCTTGCTCTTTTTCATTCCTTATCTTTCATTTGTTATTTTTTTATTGACATGGTGTTGTACTACTCTTTCTAAATTTTCTTTCTCTTTCATTTATCTAGCAACAATTCTTGTTGTCTTTCCCTCAATTTTTTATTTATTTATTTGTTTTAGTTTCTTGATTTCTTTCTTCCTTTCCACTTGCTCTATTAATAGCTTCATGTAATCATTTGTAGTGGTAATTTGAGACTGTTGACTAAGTTGAGTTCCGTTATTAACTTCAATATTTTAAGCTTCCCTCATTATATGAACAAGATGTTTATAGAATTGGCTAATTTTGGAAGTGCTCTAACCTCCCATTGGTTGGTCATATTTTGCTTAAATTTCATCCAAGGCTTTTTTAACATTTGGCTCCAAATCATTAGTTCCTCTCACTTCTATAACAACCTCCCCTATCCTAATCTCCACAATTAGCATGAAGGTGTACCACTTAAGATGAATTTAAATTTTGTTAGAGGTAGAAATGAACGAATTTATTCCTTTTCTTAAAAATTTAAAGGAATTATAAGGTTCAAATCCTTTTCACAAACCATGAGGGTTGGGTTGGCTCAATGGGAAAACTAGACCATCTTCTTGTATATTTTTTAATCATCTTCCCATACATGATGTATTGTACATGGAAAAACTTTAGTGGCGAATCTTCACCAATTGGCGAATTCTAGGAATCAGGCAATTCAAAATTGGTGAATTTATCGTACCCAACACGGTGTTCAAATCACTCGGATTTTACAAACTATCGGTCCAATGCATGTCCATTCACCAGCGGGTTTTTTTACGAGGCATGTTTAGGCAATAAATTCGCCATAACAGACTACGCGTTTCCAATGGACCGATTAATATTTTCACCTGGAATCCCGAGGAGCATGTCATAAAACACCAACATATTCGCCAATACTATTAAAACAACATTATATGAAGACCCATTTCGCCAATTAAAATTTACAAATAGTTGCTTGTGAAGACCCATTTTTCCAATTAAAATTTATAAATAATTGCTTATGAGGACCTATTTCGCCAATAATATTTAAAAATAATTACATTTGAGGACACATTTTGCCTTGAAAATTACAAAATATCATTTTATAAGCACACGGGATTCACCAAATTTTTAACATACCATTTAAAAATCTCGTAGAATTCGCCAAATATGGATTGATATAAATACAATTGAAACTGTTATTTATTCTTACACATTTTGTTTGGTTTTGAGGTTCTCCTTCTCAATTCAAAAGTCAGCGAAAGCCGAAAACGTAGACTTTAAAGGTGAGTGATCATTTCTTCATACTATTATTAGTTATAAGTTATAATAATAAGATTTATTTATCTGTTTTCCATTCTTGCTTCAATATTAAACATGATTTTGAGTAGGGAATGGGATCTATATTCTCTGTCGGTTTGTCCTTCTTAAACAAGAAGACATTTTTTTCTAACTTTTATTTGAAGTGAGAGATCAATATGTCGAGTAGTAAGGGTAAGACTCCTGAGAGTAATGAAGAGATTGGGAGGCCATCAAAATTCCCAAAATGTGGAGGTACCATACAGTCTTACTTTGGAATTAACAAAGCTTCTAATCCATCAGATCAAGGTGGAGCTACATCATCAACTCTTCCACCAAATATTATCGAAGATGGCATTCCCAATACCTCATCTCCACAAGAAGGTCAAGGTGAGTTGCGAAGTTGTGAAGCCACGTGGTGGTGGCCGAAAAAGTTGCGAAACCACTTTATTTATGATGCGGTCACTCCTCTTTCCTAGGCCTCCTTTGATATTTGTGCATTTCCCAATATGCAAGCATCCCGTATTGCCATACTGCTAACTAACTTTAGCCGTGCCAAAACTGTCTTAACTAAACCATCCTCAAACATACCTTTGGCAATGTTAACTACGGTGTGGGCCCCATTCAAATAAAGAGCAAGTCGAGGCGACGTGTCTAGCAGTTGGAGCCTGGCAAAAAGAAAGGGAAGCTTCATTTAGATGCCATGTGGCGGTGGCTGAAAAAGTTGCGAAGCCACTTTATTTATGATGAAGTCACTCCTCTTTGCGTATTTCCCATTATGCAACCATCTCGTACTGCCATACTACTAACTAAATTTAGTCGCTGCCAAATTGATGATTAGATGGAAGCTCTCAAGGTGCGTACCACAAGGTGTCGCCGATAGCAACGCCTCTTAGGCCAATTTGAAACCATCCTGCATGATAATTTCCTCTAATTGAGGATAATTCTTAATGCTACTACTATCTTGTGCTAGTAATATTTCATGCTTGTTGCATCCCATGTTGGCTAAACAGTCTGCCAACTTATTGCCTTCTCTATAAGTATGAGTGATCTGATAAGATTGAAACCTCTGAAACAACTCCCAAACTCTGGCAAGAACATATTTCAAACACCAATTATGAATACACTTTACCTTACAAGAATTTACTATTACCAACGAGTCTCCTTCAATATGCAAATATGTTATTCCAATCCCCAACGCAGTTTCCAACCCTATTAAAATAGCCTTTGCCTTTGCCATGAATTATAACTTGATAGAGTCAAGTTGTCAACAAAAGTAACCATGAATTATAACCATGGGCATGAATTATAGAATTTTATCAATAATCACAAAAATATACCACACTTTGATTTTATGAACAATGCAAATTATAGAAATTTGTGTGACAAGATCCATATTATAGCCTACATTGCATCCATAAACAAATTTGAAATTCCGTAGTGACGTATTCCTTCCCCCATTCCTAACAAAATTCAATACCATTGGCCTAACAATGCTTCATCGGCGGAACCCCCATCATAGTCCTGTCGATGGCTCGATGAAAATAGCTCACAACCTATTATCGGTGTAACAATACTCTATCGAGTTGACTCCTAAGGTGCTCTCCTGATATACTGATAGAGTCAAGTTCTCAACAAAAGTAACGATGAATTATAAAAATGGGCATGAATTATCGAATTCATAAAGTATATCAGGGGAAATATGGTGCATCGAGGAAAAATTATTTGGCATCCCACTGATAGAATGAAGGATAGGTGTCCATCGGTGGAGAGGGTGGCTATCGTTGAATGAAATGTCTTAGGTCTACAAGTTGCAAATTCTTAACCATTGATCTTTCTAAATATAACGGTTATAGAGTGATTCTGGAGGTTTAAGTTGGCAAGCCCATCGCTCTATGCATTTCATTATGGAATGCAACTACAACCATACATCAAATGTTCATCCAATGGTTGAAACTTGAGTAATTTATGATATTAACTTAAGAAATAAATATGACACATGTGTTTTAAAGTTTTTTTAAACTTTTATGCGCTAGGATTGGCATCAAGGCCAAGGGGTCAGTACCTTAACGTTGTGTTGGTGTTTTAAAATGCAACCTAGCTAGGCTTTGAAATTCTCTAAGAGGTAGCCAACCTCTATATTAAATAACCACAAAGGCTAGTGGCCAACTGACAAGATTCGGTCAAAGACTGACATCTCCTACACTTTTGGCTCTGTAGGACCAAGGTGGGTAAACCTATACAATGCCCAAAACTTAATTCACTCATACATCGATATTGCTTTATAAAGAAAATAATTCCCAATGAAAATACACTAAGGGAAGCATTGACAACTTCAAACTTGGCTAAATTCTCAGTAACTCAACCCTCTCTCAGCCATTGGAAAGCAGGACATACAACAAACCAAACAGTAAGATTAAGAATGATTTTGCATTTATAAAATGTTTCTGAGATGCACAAAACTGAATAATAGATCAGTGCTGGGCCATGGAGTCAAACATATAAAATGAATTCCCCAACAAATAGACTTCAACCAGTGGATTTAAATTGCTAATGCTTTGCATCAACTGTTAGTGTCTTGCACCAACAACCCCTCTCTTATTATCAATCAAATTATCCTTATCAAATCCCATCTGCACACCTAAAATCACAATCACCTGCTCAAAGCATTTTAACCATTTCTTTGAAACAGAACAACAAACAGACAAAACAATCTCATGAAATTTGAGATGATAAACTCAAAGACACTTTGTATTATTGAATTTATATGACTAAAAGTGTACAAATATGGAGACAATATGAAGATATTCATGAATGTGCAAACACCTTCATGATTTTATTTGCATAAATTGGTTGTATTTACTCATGAATTAAGAAAATTACAGCTTTTAGACTCAAGAAATAACTTAGAATTTACAATTCTCTATCTACCCAACACAATACCAATTTTAGAACCCCTTACAATGAGAACAAAAGAGAAGATATAGAAGAAGAGAAGCAAGCAAGAGCAGCCCTAAATCTGATCTGAAAATGCCATCTGGAAGCTTCATTCTCGTTGATCATACTAAAAAGAATCTCTCATCTCTCTTCCTTTGAAGCAACAAACTTATTCTCTCAAAACTGTCTTTGTTCATCATTGCCTTGCAACTGAAAATCAGCCCATGTGGAGAATCTCATCATTCACCCAGCTGCTGGAAAAAACCTCTTACCCATGCAAATTCTGTTTCAGCTCTCTTTACTTGTTGCACATTATATTCATTCAAATATTAAAGTTTCATAACTTTAATATTTAGGCTTTTGACTTTATCTTAATTCCCTTGCAAAGAGAATGTTTCACATTAAAATGCTCCCAAATATAAAATGAATATAAAATTCTCTTCCAGATATCAAAGTCTCGTAACTTTAATAAATCTGCTCACATCTCTCCCAACAGATAAAATATTTTGCTCAGTGAATAATTATTCACTTTATACAATCTCTCCCATGAAAATTTCACTTATCTTGCAACCCATCTTTAGCATTGCTTTAAATAATAAAGCTTTTAAATATCTTATATATATTCCCATTAAAACATTTTCTCGTGTTATTTCTTCAGGCAAGATCATTTTACCCGTGCCCTACATTACAACTCACCTTTCTCATTTAAAATGCTCCACCTTTTAAAAATGAAAGCATTTAACTTTATACTAAGCACATTTAAATTTAAATGTTTTGCCTTGAGTGGAATGTTTCACGGATCATTTATATTTTTCACGGGGGCCACCACTCGTTTTTACAATTTCACTTCATACCTTTTGATTTTAGGTAGCATCCAATTCACCCTACACTTTAATATTTTGCCTTTAAAATAAAATGAGGGCCTTTTCAATTTATTGGTAAAATACATTACCCATTCCCCACCTTTATTTTGCCTTTCATACCTTGCGGGCTTTTGGCCAATGTCACGCTTCATCTCAGGAGGTCAGCGAGGTTTGCCCTAATCCTCCATTTCTTGTGTGCTCGTTCCTGAGCCCTGCTTCTCATTTGCCTCTCCAACCTTGGCCACCATTGCCCCATGTGCTCGAGCCTCATACCAACTACATTTGCATTTTGTACCTGCGTGTCTCTTGTTTAGCAGGGCCCGCACCCTTCATTTTCTTGAAAGTCTCTAAAGACTCTTCAACAAATCCAATTTGTGCGCATTTTGCTCCTTGTGGTCAACACACTTTCCATCTTCACTCCTTGCAAAGAGCCACACCAATCCTCCGTAACATTTGATGGGTATCCATTGCTTGCTCCTCCTCTTGCGCTGCTACAATGGTGTTTTTCCCTGTCAGTGCCATGGTGATCCTCATACAAATAGTGTGCGAGCCTCCTCTCTGGCTGGTTGCACCCCCTGTGTTGCTTCTTGTAGCAGGCTCACCCCTCCTTACTGCAATGTGCGCCATGCATTTTCCTAATAGTTTCTAAAGTCCATTCAACAAATGCATTTCGTGCATATCATGGTATCCCTGGCACAAACTCCTTCACAGTTGATCCCCTTCCTACGCAACATCCTCCATTTGCATTTGTTGGTTTGATGCATGTGCATAACCTCTGCTCCAACGCATTTTCAATACACTTCCTCAATTTGTCTCGGGCTTGGCACTTCTACTAGTGCAAAAGAATGACTGATCTGCTGAGCAGTCACCTGTAAACCATGCCAACACCTTACTTCACAAATGCCTTTGAGGAATTATATTAAACTTGGGTGTTATCGTCAAATAGAGATTTCAATCTCAAAATGTGTTTGAGATGAGTAGAAAAAGATTCAGGTAGCTTTTGAAGTTGAAAAATGAACTGGGTCTTCATCAAAATCTATTTTTTGACACTCTTGGAAAATGGGCAAAACTAACCCAGTGGGCTCTGGAATCAATCTGGGAAACTAGTCAAATGACCTCATGAAGCAATGAGAACTTGCAAACATACAGACATTTGATCCAAGAATACAATGCAAAAGACGGCTCAGAAAAACATGTCACGAGGTGAAAAATATTAATCGGCAAATTTACTCCATCAAACTTTTCTGAAACAACAGTTGTTCTGAACCAATTAAAACTCATTCAACTGCCAATTTGTAAAAATAGTGAATCAACTCCTGGCGAGCTGTCATCAGACATACAAGTTCATTAAGGTACCTCGAGCATGTGTGCAAAATAAATTTTCTTGAATCATCATTGATCAAAATTTATTAACGATCAAAGTTGACCACTCAAAAAGGCTATGAGGAATGCAGATGTGAAATTGAACAAACTGCATTAGGTTTCAACTTGTTAAAAATATCAAATCAAATCATGAGGCTTTGAAAACTGACACCCGAGATCATTTAGGTGTGGAGAAAACAGAAAAACACTCGTTTTGACTTGACAGTCATCCGGTTGCAAAAAGCAAGCTCAAACAGGAGGCTGTTTTGCAAAACTGACAATCTGCAAACAACATAACAGTGTCAAAACCCTCAAACTTCACTTTTTGAAACTCTGTCAAAAACTTATCATGGGAAGCTAAAAACTGACATGCATGTTCACATATGTCAATTGAATATGGCTGCAAATGGGTTTTGCACAAAAATCAACAAGCTTTAAATTACAAGCCTCTAAAGCGGCTTAATCAGACTGATTCTTTAGGTGCACTTCTGAAAGTGCAAAAGCAAAATTTTGAAATAGGCATCTCAAATTTGCAAAATTTGAGAGTGCCATCAATGGCTCCGACTAGGGATGTATGCCCCTTGTGGGCATAGCAAGATTCCAGATCTCTGGAGAGTAGACCAAAAGCTGAGTCCATCATGTGTCCTCAAATTGTTCCTTCATTTAACCTTGTTTTTCATCTTCATCTAATGACCCTAGGCCACCAAATGAAAAAATGGGAATCAACATTCACCTCTATCAAATACAATTTTGTAGAAAGAGTTGATCCCCCTCAATCTATGATTGCCTTTGTCATACCACAATAATATAGGTGACCTTCTTCTTACGAGCAGAGAAATGTGGTAACTACTGAAATTTGCGTGATTACAAACATTGCCACTGACATTTCTCACAACTTTTCTAAGCATACCACTGCCAATACAATCTCTATCATTCTTCATTTTATAATCAGTCACAAACTACAAAATTTCATCATCACATGACACATATGTGTTATATTCATTATATGAAATATGTTCATAATGGAAACAACATTTTCTGTTATTCATCTCATTATCATGTTCCATAAAAATACCTTCCAACTAAACTAGAAATTGAAAAATTTCAAACTCCTCCAAGTAACTAACATCATGATGTTCAACCTTACCTACAACACCTATTTCAAATGTAAAATGGTCATAGGAAATTCCCTGAAGGAATTCATCAAATTGTTCATTTGCTTGCTCAAGACTACATTCCAACCATGTGTGAAATGCATCATTAGAACTCTCAACAAAGAGTGGATTGTTTCTCCACCAATAATTTTCATCATTTCTCATCTCTAGTGCAGATGTAGGCTCATCAAATAATGGATTTTCTATTACATTCATTTTTGACATAAGAGTCTCAACCTCCTCAGCATGAATGTCTAAATTCTTCAAGTTATCATTACATTCAAAAACACTGCAATCACTAGAAGAGCAAATAGACACATCTTCAATATTGTTCCCATTCTCAGATTTTTCAGTACACACATCTGACATTTCATATTTCTGCCATATCCACATAATCTGAAATATCATGGTCAAAAAACTCTTCAAGCTCCATAAAAATATCACCCAAAAGTGGTGGAATCCTTTCACTCAAATTTTCATCATAATGCATAGTCTGATCACCTAAGAGTGAAATCATATCCTCCACATATTGCATGCTAATGTTATCCTCATCTGATATAAAACTTTTCAAGTCTACTTCATTCAAGCTAGTATGGTCAGCATAAGAAAAATCAGCATGATCACCCTTATGTGCATGAACATGCCCCATGATACTAAGCTTAGTATTGACGAAGCTTTCAATCTTGGTAATATTGTAATCAGGATTACATGGTTCTAGCACACTTAATGATGAATACATTATCTCACTATCACTTTTATCTTCAAACAAATTACCAAATTCATCAGAACCATAGGACTACACATGGATCCTCTCTGTGATCTCATAACTAGAACAACTATTAGTTCCATTACATGGTGTGATATGCCAAGCATTTGAAACTGTTTCCATCTCTTTATTAGTTGTGTTATGTAGCATATTTAAAACTTCATGACTGCAATCCATAGGTGCATACATCCCATTATTTGGATGCTCAATAAATTGGTTCCATCAACATAAGGAGTAGTCATAGCCTGGGATGAGTCTTCTTCACTCACATCATCATTTGAGTCATATGGATGCACTATACATTGATCAAAAGGCTTTGTAATGTCAAGGCAATCTAAAAGTCCATCAAACTGTTTCACATTACCAATGGGTAATAATGTTGATTCTAGATCCATGTGATTGTCACTATGCACAACTTGATCATTCAAAACTGAATTATTTCCTTCATCAGTGTGCACTTCATTATCATTATTATGTACCATTGACATTTCCATCTCTGTCTCATACAAGCAGTCATGAGAAAAAAAAGAATAAACAGGTTCATCACCTTCTTCACCATTCCCATCACTAATATGCTCATGATGAACAAATTGAGCACACATATGTATGTGTTCAAATTCTTCATCATTGATAGAATTAACATACTCCATTAATGAAAAATCTAAATTATATTCCAAATTTGCATCAAATGCAATTGGATCATTAACTTGTGGACATAAGACTTCATGAGAAATCATGTATTTACATTCTTGAGGTGAAGAAAGTGCCTCTATATCATCATCAAAAGATAACTCATAATCAACATAAGAACAATCAATTTGACTTTCATCAGCATCCTTAACACAAGAAGACTTATCACCATACAGACCATGCTCAAATTCTTCACAGTGAGTGCTTGAACTTTCATCTTCAATGTCTTGTTCACTAACTTGTGAGGAGATTTTTTCAACATTTGCATTATCTTCATGAACCAAAACATGATATGGAAATATTTCTTGTATCTCTTTCATTTCTTCATCACATAAGATATTGCAAGAAAAAAATTTATGCATATTTATTTTCTCATCATACCATGTATCTTCATCTTCATTATTGCTACAAGGATCTACACCTGTGTTGATTGTAAGTTGATTACAATTAATGTCCTCATTCATACAACAGATATCTTCATATTCTAACACGCTCTTTTCATTCTTGTGTATCATGTTCTGACTTTCTTGAAAAAAAAAGCTACTACCTTCATTTTGAGACACCATAGTTTGTGCAAATTGTGATGATAGAGGAATCGAAGGAGCATTATTACCACCTTGACAAGTACTTCTATTATCCGACTCATGAGATCGATTTGCATGAGATGCATTAAGATGACCAACACTCACAACCTTATGTCCTTTCATCATTGAGTATCTCAAATTGTTCTCAATGTCTATAGCCATCTGATGTGCTTGGTCCAGGGTTGTAGGCTCTTTATCCCTCAACAAATAACTCATTTTTTTTTTCAAATGCTCCTAAATATACGACCAAAAATTTAGCATCATTTGGCCTTATGTGTTCAGGTATCTCTCTTATGATCATTGAAAATCTGAGAAGATGGGACTAACTCATCTTTTCTTGTCTCCATGTTCATGAACCTTTTCCTTATCAAAACAAGGTTAATCCTTTCTCCAAATTGATCCATGAACATTGTCTTGAGCTCTTCCCATGAATGAACAAAAGAGGCTGGTAAATAAGAGAACCACTCTCTTGCATCTCCTCTCAAGGACTGAACAAATAAACTCATGATCACATCCTCATGATCAATCTCATAATCATCCATCACATTATTGAACTCTTGCAGATGTCTATTTGTTGATTCAAACCTATCACTAATGAACCTTGGTAACTTATTTCTGACTTTAGCCGGAATGTCATTTGGGTAACCACTAAGGTTACTAAAATTGATAGCTCTGTACCTTCTAGTGCTAAAACCTCTTTAACAATCTGATTGGGACTGATCACATACCATGGTTGCACCCGGAACCATACTAGGGTGCAAGTATTGAGGCATCTTGATATGCCTTTTTCAAATTTTACATATCAACTCTAAAATTGATCATTCATTGCCCTATTTCTATCTTTCATAATGATCTCAGAATACCATAATGCGTAATCCAAATGCATTTACACATAAGATATATTTAGTGGGAAAATTTAAAACAAACATACTTCTCCAACAGAGCACATAGGTTGCAAATTACAACTCAGAAGTATGCAAACTAAATATTACTATCCTTTCCCTCTATTAGTGATAATCACTTAATAGGGAACCAAAGTTTTTCTTAAGATGTGCAAATATGGTTTTCATATACAATTTTCTTGAAAACCAAGAATGGGGAACACCTGGAAACTTTGTAGCTACTACAAATTGTCTTCCTGACTGGTAATATTTGTAGATCTGGAACTTTCTTCAAATTTTCAATAGGTTCTATTAACAGATTCACCACCTCTTTTCACAGAGGACTCAACTTCAAGCAATATGAAGTTCTTTCACATTTAAAATTCTTTCTGAGTTCCTTTCCACTAGTAGAGCACCACAAATTACAAAATTGTTGAGGTTCACTGCAACAAATTCTTCTCCAGGGTTGAAATCCTTCAAAATTTGAACTAAATTTAGAATGAAAAATCATTTGACTCTATGCAATGACTCTTAAGGCTAGATTCTACAATAAGAATTTTCTTCAATTCTCCCCAGCAGAGTCGTCATTTTGTTGGCGTTTTAAAATGCAAACCAGCTAGGATTTGAAATTCTCTAAGAGGTAGCCAACCTCTATATTAAAGAACCACAAAGGCTAGTGGCCAACTAACAAGATTCAATCAAAGACTGACATCTCCTACACTTATGGCTCTGCAGGACCAAGGTGGGTAAACCTATACAATGCCCAAAACTTAATTCACTCATACACCGACATTGCTTTATAAAGCAAATAATTCCCAATGAAAATACATTAAGGGAAGCATTGACAACTTCAAAATTGGCTAAATTCTCAGTAAGTCAACCCTCTCTTAGCCATTGGAAAGCAGGACATACAACAAACCAAATAGTAATAATAAGAATGATTTTGCATTTATAAAATGTTTCTGAGATGCACAAAACTGAATAATAGATCAGTGCCAATTTTGGGCCAAGGAGTCAAACACATAAAATGAATTCCCCAGCAAACAGACTTCAACCAGTGGATTTAAATTTCTAATGATTTACATCAACTATTAGTGTCTTGCACCAACAATCCCTCTCTTATTATCAATCAAATTCTCCTTATCAAATCCCATTTGCACACCTGAAATCACAATCACCTGCTTAAAGCGTTTTAACCATTTCTTTGAAATAGAACAATGAACAAACAAAACAATCTCATGAAATTTGAGATGATATACTCAAGGAAGCTTTGTATTATTGAATTTATATGACTAAAAGTGTACAAATATGGAGACAATATGAAGATATTCATGAATGTGCAAACACCTTCATGATTTTATTTGCATAAACTAGTTGTATTTACTCATGAATTAAGAAAATTACAGCTTGCAGACTTAAGAAATAACTCAGAATTTACAATTCTCTATCTACCCAACCCAATACTAAAACTCAGAACCCCTTACAATAAGAACGAAAGAGAAGATATAAAAGAGAAGAAAGTAGGAGAAGCCCTAAATCTGATCTGGAAATGCCATCTAGAAGGTTCATTCCCGTTGATCATACTAAAAAGAATTTCTCATCTCTCTTCCTTTGCAGCAACAAACTTATTCTCTCAAAACTGTCTTTGTTCATCATTGCCTTGCAACTGAAAATCAGCCCATGTGGAGAATCTCATCATTCACCTAACTGCTGGAAAAAACCTCTTGCCCGTGCAAATTTTGTTTCAACTCTCTTTACTTGCTGCACATTATATTCATTCAAATATTAAAGTTTCATAACTTTAATATTTAGGCTTTTGACTTTATCTTAATTCCCCTGCAAAGAGAATGTTTCACATTAAAATGCTCCCAAATATAAAATGAATATAAAATTCTCTTCCAGATATCAAAGTCTCGTAACTTTAATAAATCTGCTCACATCTCTCCTAGCAAATAAAATATTTTGCACAGTGAATACTTATTCACTTTATACAATCTCTCCCATAAAAATTTCACTTATCTTGCAACCCATCTTTAGCATTGCTTTAAATAATAAAGCTTTTAAATATCTTATATATATTCTCATTAAAACATTTTCTCGTGTTATTTCTTCAAGCAAGATCATTTTACCCGTGCCCTACATTACAAATCACCTTTCTCATTTAAAATGCTCCACCTTTTAAAAATGAAAGCATTTAACTTTATACTAAACAAATTTAAATTTAAATGTTTTGCCTTGAGTGAAATGTTTCACAGATCATTTAAAGTTTTCATGGGGCCCACCACTCGTTTATACAATTTCACTTCATACCTTTTGATTTTAGGTAGCATCCAATTCACCCTACACTTTCATATTTTTCCTTTAAAATAAAATGAGGGCCTTTTCACTTTATTGGTAAAATACATTACCCATTCCCCACCTTTATTTTGCCTCGCATACCTCGTAGGCTTTTGGCCAACGTCACGTTTCATCCCGTGAGGTCAGCGAGGTTTGCCCTAATCCTCCATTTCTTGTTTTCTCGTTCCTGAGCTCTGCTTCTCATTTGCCTCTCCAACCTTGGCCGCCATTGCCCCATGTGCTCGAGTTTCATACTAGTTGCATTTGCATTATGTACCTACATGTCTATCGGTTAGCAGGTCGCGCACTCTTCATTTGCTTGAAAGTCTCTAAAGACTCTTCAACAAATCCAATTTGTGTGCATTCTACTCCTTGTGGCCAGCACACTTTCCATCTTCACTCCTTCCAAAGAGCCACACCAATCCTCCATAATATTTGATGGATATCCATTCCCTGCTCCTCCTCTTGCACCGCCACAATGGTGTCTTTCCCTACTAGTGCCATGGTGATCCTCATACAAACAGTGTGCGAGCATCCTCTTTGGCTGGTTGCGCCCCTTGTGTTGCTTCTTGCAGCAGGAGCACCCCTCCTTAATGCAGTGTGCACCATGCATTTTCCTAAGAGTTTCTAAAGTCCATTCAACAAATGCATTTTGTGCATATCATGGTGTCCCTGGCACAAACTCCTTCACAGTTAATCCCCTTCCCACGCAACATCCTCCATCTGCATTTGTTGCTTTGATGGATGTGCATAGCCTTTGCTCCAACGGATTGTCAATACACTTCCTCAATTTGTCTCGGGCTTGGCACCTCTGCTAGCACAAAAGAATGACTGATCTGCTGAGCAGTCCCCTGTAAACTGCGCCAACACCTTAGTTCACAAATGCCTTTGAGGAATTATATTAAACTTGGATGTCATCGTCAAATAGAGAGTTCAATCTCAAAACGTGTTTGAGATGAATAGAAAAATATTCAGGTAGCAGTGTTAATAAGAAATTCCTCACATACTTTTGATACAAAATTACTACAAACATAAACTCCCCTATGCCCTGATGGACGTCCCATTTAGTTGGCTAAAAGGACTGTGCTTTCTCAAATTCTTCCATCATTTAGCAATGCAGTTCAGCCTTGACCTTTAAGAATTTTATCTGATACAAATGAAAATCTAATCGTAGCATGCTCTTTTCCTCATATTTGTCACACTTTACAATACTATCCTTGAGCTTTCTCATGTTGTGAAACAATGCAGTCCATTGAACTCATTTGATTCACCATGTATAGCTTGGATTGCTCTTTTCCACCACTGTATTTGATATGTGCTCCATGCACTTTCATCTTTCGATGAGATGACATTTCATTAAGGTTAAATATTAAACATTCTTAATATGTCAATAATTCCTTATTTATATGCATGTCAAGCAAGGCACTTACAAATACATCATTTAACAAAGTTACTCTATCCACATAATACTAATTGTTGCCCATATTTTTCTCCAATACTCTCTATATCCAGCACTGTACTTGCCTTCATCTTATGATGTTATTTCCACATCTGAAAGGTAGCTCTCACTTTGCATTTCAAATCTTGAAGGCAAACAATTTCACAAAAGTGCAAAGCATGTCGGGTCCCCATGTGGGTCCGACTAAAAAAATTCATTTTCAAACAAGTTTTACACTCAAATGATTTGACATTGCCTTTTGAGTGCTTTTGAAGTTGAAAAACGAATTGGGTCTTCATCAAAATTTGTTTTCTGACACTCTTGGAAAATGGGCAAAACTGACCCAGTGGGCTCTGGAATTAATCTGGGAAACCAGTCAAATGACCTCGTGAAGCAGTGAGAACTTGCACACATATAGACATTTGATCCAAGAATACAATGCAAAATACGGCTCAAAAACACATATCACGAGGTGAAAAATATTAATAAGCAAATTTACTCCATCAAACTTTTGTAAAATAGCAGTTGTTTTGAACCAATTAAAACTCATTCAACTGCCAATTTGTAAAAATAGTGAATCAACTCCTGGCGAGCTGTCATCAGACATACAAGTTCATTAAGGTACCTCGAGCACGTGTGAAAAACAAATTTTCTTTAATCATCATTGATCAAAAGTTATTAATGATCAAATTTGACCACTCAGAAAGGTTGTCAGGAATGCAGATGCGAAACTAAACAAACTGCATTAGGTTTCGACTTGTTAAAAATAACAAATCAGATCATGAGGCTGTGAAAATTAACACCCGAGATCATTTAGGTATGGAGAAAACATACAACACTCGTTTTGACTTGACAGTCATCCGGTTGCAAAATGCAAGCTCAAACAAGAGGTTGTTTAACAAAACTAACAATCTGCAAACTACAGAACAGTGTCAAAACCCTCCAAATTCACTTTTCGAAACTCTATCAAAACTTATCATGGGAAGCTGAAAACTGACATGTATGTTCACATATGTCAATTGAATATGTATGCAAATGGGTTTTGTACAAAAATCAACAGGCTTTAAATTACAAGCCTCTAAAGTGGGTTAGTCGAACTGATTCTTCAGGTGCACTTCTAAAAGTGCAGAAGCAAAATTTTGAAATAGGCATCTCAAATTTGCAAAATTTGAGAGTGCCATCACGTTGCAAAGGACTTGAAAAAATCTCACCATGTGTTGACCCTCTCACTTAAAAAAAATCAATTGACAGTTGACACTTAGCATTACAAAGTGCTTTAAATGCTTTGTTTCTCAAAATTGGAACATTAAAGTGAATGAAACGTCTTCGGTCTACAAGTTGCAAATTCTTAACCGCTGATTTCTCTAAATTTAACGATTATATGGTGATTCTGGAGGTTTAAGTTGGCAAGCCCATCACTCTGTGCATTTTATTATGGAATGCAACTACAACCATACATCAAATGTTCATCCAATGGTTGAAACTTGAGTAATTTATGATATTAACTTAAATTTGATATTTTAGCCAACCACATTGATTTTTTATTGGCATATCCATTTATTTCGCCACTAAATTTTTTTATTAGTTTGAGATTATGTATAGATCGCCAATGAAAATATTTTTTTTGCTTTGAAAAAATGTTTTATTTGCTAACATTTTATTTTTCTGTTTTGAAAACAGGGTTAATTCGCCAATGAATCATTTGAAAAAAAAAATTAATCGCCAATAAAAATATTTTATTCGTTTTAAAAAATTTGCAATTCGCTACGATTTTCCATAGACTTCTAGTGATTATAAAAGATTCGCCAATTGGGATTTTTTTTTCTCGAAAAATGAAAAAAATCGCCAGTAAAATTAATATTTTTATCGAGAAGTATACAGGACTCGCCGGGATTTTACACCTTCACCAAGGGGGTGGTTTCTTAAAGTTTTCCTTGGTATTGTAATGTGATCATTGCACAATTGTGGAGAATAAATAACAAAAATACCAAGAATAGAGAAACATACTTTCTGATCATATCCCACTAATAGCCTCATGAATCTATTTGTCATGGAATTTTTTCTTCCTTCAAGTAGAAAAAGTGAAACAAATATCAAAATATTATGTTAGATGAAACATTATAATTTAGAAGAATTTGAAAATTAAGCTTTGTGCTTCAAGGAACTATGTTATAGGTCAAATATTATTGATAGTGTCCTTATTGAGATAAAATTACTTGAAGTGCGTCCTTATGGCATCTATAGTAAAGTCAATGATTATTTAAGGACTAAATGAGTAAATACTATAGAATGTACTATAACAGACCTCATAAAGGTCGACAGAACTAGTTCTAGCCTTCATTAATGACCAACAAGCTAAGTGTCTTACCCCAAACTTTCTAAAAGCCCAAGCATATGGTTGTAATCCATTTACTCAACTTACAAGAAAGCAATGGTGTTCCCATAAGAAAAAGCTCAACAATATTTCCTTTCATCATCACTCTTTTCATCAATATCATAGTTATTATCCTAAGCATACTTATATGAGAAAGCACAAGATCTCTATGCCTCCAACCAAAAATATCATCTACTATATTTGCAACAAACCTAGTCATATTGCACCTCACTATTCATTTAAAAGTCCAGTAATTAAAGTTGTTTATACCACTAACACAATAGTATGGTGGGATGTAATTGGTGAATATGAAGGTATGTACCTACATGGTGACATTTTTTAATTAGTGCTAGAAGAGCTTATTAATAATGAAGAATAATTTGGTAACCTGGAAAGTCTAGTAGATGAACTTGAAGAAGATATGCCAAAGTTACAATGATGAACATGCCCTATCAAGAAATAAAATGAAGAGGAAAAGGATCCTCGTATACTTCAAAAAAATAGAAGAAGAGAAATTTGTATAGCATTTCCTCCATGATTTATCATAGTTCCTACCTATTAGGCCTTCTACTCCCATTTATATAAAATACGTAGAAATTCCTAGTGAATGGATTAATGAAAATTTCTCAAGAAAAATAAAAGATAAAAAGTGGGATTCTTTTCAAAAGCCTATATTTGACCCTAATTATGTGAAATATTCGATGGATGCAATAGCCAACATGCCATAAATTTTAATTTTGAAGAGAAAAATTTAGAAAATTAGCCTACAGAAGAAGAAATAAAATTTATCTAGATAAAAGAAAAAGATATTTTTTATCTCGGTTGTAGATATTTTATTCTCTAGACCCAAAAAATTGTAAATTGGTAATGGCCAATCTACCACCTCTTGAGTCACTATCAAACTAGAACATATAGTAGCTCTAATCCATGGGAGGTATACACACTTTATTTCAATTAAAATTAATATAAAATTATTTGATGCATAGATAGATACCAGATCCTCTTTATCCTTTCGTAAATTTTCTATTCTTAAAAATTAGGAACAATTGAAAGAAATTTCAAAATATAAGAGTATAGATGTCTAACAAGGCCGATTTTTCACCTATGATAGATACAAACATCAAGAACCTCTCTTCAGTGAAGAAACTAAATTTAAATGTGTTTTCTTTGAATTGAACAATATTTCAATAGATACATTTTTAAGAGATAATCTTATGGATACTTACTGTCCACATGGAAGCACAAACATGTTTTGTTCATTCTCGGTAGAGAAATATTAAAAGCACCTAGGTTGGTATATACCTTAGAAAATTATCCAACTAAAATGATTAGTTAGTCTAACAATCATTTGTAGTTTCCTAAGATGAAACACAAAATAGAAGAAGATATATATTCAAAAGATCCTAAAAAATTTTGGTCTAAAGTGATGCTTAAAATGGAGATAAATATCCAAAAGGACAAGAAAATTAAAGAGGGAAAATGATTCCCATATCTGCTAAAGACTATCTTGACATGTGACAAATGATCAAGGAACTTGAAGAGGAAGGATTCATAAAGCCTTCAAAATCTCCATTTTGTTGCTATGCTTTCATGGTAAACAAATATTTTGAGTAGAAAAGAGGTAAGAAAAGGATCGTTATAAATTATAAACCTTTGAATGGAATTACATAACCTTTTCCTCATCCCATTCTAAATAATATATACTACAAATATTTCTCACAGAATTTTAAAGTATTTCTCTTTTATTGAAAGTCTAAGTTCTATCAAATACAAGTGAAAAAATAAGACCAACATAAGATTGCTTTTAATTATTCTTTTGGGTTGATAAATGCTCTATATTATTTATAAGAGCACATGAATAAAATATCTAATGGATATTCCAAATTTTTATGTACTTATAGTGATAACATTTTAATTTTTAGTCAAGATCGTAGTGACCATTATTTTCATTTTTTTAATGAGTTAGCCACTAAATCTAGTATCATGTTATTTATAATAAGATACAATGGTGTGACAATAGTTATAGGTTCTTGAGATTCAACTTCATATGTATAAAAGATAGTGTTAGGTTTTTAATACCCTTTCAATAAGAAAAAGCTCCAAGATTTATTGAGCATATTAAATTATGTAAACAGTTTTTACCTTGGTTTATGATATGGCATAGAACCTCTCCAACAATTATTATAAAAAATAAACTCAGATGGGAAGATGAGCATACAGCAACAGTCAACAACATGAAAATAAATTTAAACAATCTTCTAGTCCTCCATGTTCTAACCACTTCTAACTTTTCTTTATACATTGATGATTGTGATTGTGCATATGGCGGTGTTCTTTGTTTCTTAAAAAATAAAGATGAGCATACAACAACAGTCAACAAAATGAAAAGAAATTTAAACAATCTTCTAGTCCTCCATGTTCTAGCCACTTCTAACTTTTCTTTATACATTGATGATTATGATTGTGCATATGGTGGTGTTCTTTGTTTCTTAAAAAATAACAATCTAATCTATTATGAAATATGAAAATGGATTTTTTGTAGATGTAAAAAAGGAACTCTTCTAACAAATAAATATATGGTGTTAAAAATGCCTTGAAAAGTTTTCTTTTAAGATTGATATATTTGAAACATTTTATTATTAAAAAAAATACCTCTAGATTCCTCACATATAAATAAGTGGACCATATAAGAAAATATGGATGCAAAAAATAGATTTGGTGGCATAATACTTCAACCAATTCAATTACATTGCTAAACACATTCTTGGAAAATACAATGTTGTTGTGAACTAGTTAAGTAGAGATTATCCATGTATAAACATGCAAAGACCTAAATCATCTAATGCACCTCCTCTTGGCTTTAATTATTTTAGAATGGTTAATGTAAATGGTTAGTATTATCCAAAGGCCAATGCAATCTTAAATTGTTAGGATGGGGATTATTCCTTGATACACCACATATTTTGAACAAGTATTAAGAGACCTAGAATTTGTTGGTTTCATAACTCCAATATTTCAAGGGAGAAATAGAGAAAAAATCATAATTATAAGGATGTAGATAGTGATGAGTCCATTTATTAGTCCATTTCCTGATGTTTTTATGCATGTTCATAGACATTATTAGATAATCCTTTTAGACATATTCCTATGCTATGTTATCTTTTTATGCTTATTATACAACCTTGGACCTGAATTAGACTAATGAAAATGTAGTTATGATTTATATGTGGATATGCATGGAATGTGATTAGAATTCTATGTTTAAGCATGCTAGTTAGCTTTGTGTATGTGTTTTGTGGATCAACCTCTTGCAACTCCCAAGAAGACACTGTAGCCCACAATAACTGAAAGTTGTAGCCCATAGCCAAAGGAGATCTTGGACAACAAAGCAAGGGAAGTTCTAGAACAAGCCGAGTGTAATAACTATTGTGTGAAGACACCTGATGGAGTTAGCCATGCAATATTATGACAGTTAATAAGGCATTGAAGAAGAGGAATTCTTTTATTGATAGGATTTTGGATAACTAATTATGTGTTCCATGTTGCAAATCTGTTTTACAGAGTTCTAATCCTATTTGAAATCTTGTTTCTTTTCAGTTGTAGTTTGAATAACTCAATCTTAATTGCATACTCTGATATCTAGGGAGTGTAGTTAATGATTTCAGTTTAGAATACACTCCCTCATGCTTATGTATAGCCGGTGGCTGAGTCTTTAGGATAGTTAGTTAGTTGATCTCATACTGGTGGATTTGTTATCAATTACTTCTTATTTTTTAGTTATAATCTACAGACATTTTGATTGTTCATAAATGGTTTTCTTGAATATAATCTTTGAGCAAGATTTAATATGATCTTTTGGAATGCTTAATGAATGAAGTTTTATTTGATATGATTGCATATAATCTAAATATTTAGATTTGGTTTTAAGTTACGTGAAGACAACCACTTGAGCATGCCACTCAAGGTAATCGTTCTTAAATATATTTATAGTTTTTAAATTTCTATTTGGTAGTTATTTTTGTTAATCATTACTATTGCATATAAGTTAAAATAGATTCTTTTATTATGATTATCAATAATGATTGTTCATGTGCATGAATGCATTCAATTGACTTGTAGTACTCTGGAGGATAGATTAAGTTCAATTATCCGTTTTGAGTTAGTTTAAGTAATTATATGTTAACAACAGTTTAGCTACAAATTAAGTTGTAGGCACCTGTAGCCATTAGCACCAATTTTGCTTTCGTTGTTATGTGTTTCTATGATTTTATAGCAAGTAGAATACCTTTAATAGGATAACCAATATAATCTTAAGTATTTGAAATCACATATAGTGCTAATGCCATCACAAGTTTACAAGCCCTAGTTGATAGTTTAATGAAGTCTTTACAATGTTGAGTGGACTGTTTAGCTAGGTCATTCCTCTAAATTGTGTGATCTCTACCAAGTACAAGACATGCATTTAGACTCTACAGATAGACTTATCATATTTAAAGTTAATCAATCATATCAAAGACCTCATTTTAAATGGAAAATTTCCATTATAGCTAACAATACACCTCATCTTTATGAATTTGTTAAAAATAGTGGTCCTCCAATGATAAATCCTAAACATGATTTTTTACAACAAATGGTTATTTTCAATCATTATCAAAATAAGGCTTAGTTGGGAATCATTCATTATTGTAGCCCTATATATAAATCATGCTAATATTGATTTGAATTTACATCATTTCCAATTAAGAGCTCTTTGACAACCAATTAAAGAAGATGGTCTTTTTTGATGAATTTGAGTGAATTTTTTTTGGGCCCCAAGCTAGGATAGACATCTAGAACTATCCTCATTTGATATAAATTACAAAATCTCTCCATAAAACTAATTTTAATAAAGAAAAGGAAGGATAATATCAACCATTTGGCACAATAGTCCTCTTTTATTCTTTATTGATTTACTTGGTAGTATAGGTAAGATTCTATGTTGCTAAATCCTTAGGTCATTTTAGTCCTATAAATAAGACATTCTCAGAGTCATTTGACACTTTTACTAGAGATTGTAAGCATGTCTATGAGTAATTATATTCTCTTCTTCTATGATTTGTGCAATATGAAGAATCAAAAAATTACTTTGCAAGTTTATAAGAAAGCCTTGTAAACTTGTTGTTATGATAATATTAAAAATTCATAGCCATTCAACCCTAGCCTCAAACATTATTTTTCCATTTTTGTATCCTTTATTATTGCTTCATGTTCATATATTTTTTCTAAATCCATTTAAGTCCAATAAGTTGATGCAAAAGGGGCATGCATTTGACTCAATGGACCAACATATCCCTTATCAAGCAACTTACTGAATTAAGTGTGTTAAATTTAATTATATCAAATTAGGGAATTTTATTCTTCTTGGATGGTACCCATATTGTATGTGTAGTTAAGGATTTATAAGTTGTCCTCAAGGTTGTATATAGAAAACTTGAGTAAAAGTAAAGCCTATCTTATAAACTGATTTTTGATAGTTGCTATAGGTAGATAATCTTGTTGGGATAGTAACCAAACACTTTCAACTATGCTATAATTACTTGTTGATGAAACTATACAAAATAATTGTTGATAATAAAATGATTACTACTAAAAATTTAAATCAAATTAATGAACACAACTATTAACAATCTATTTTAATAAATCATTAATAAAAAATCTAAACTACGAAGAGTATTGCATAGTTACCTCAATTGGCCCTTGCTTGGGTAACTACAATCACACAATATCTAATCAAATCTCAACTCAAGAATCCATCTATTTAATTAAATCTATTTTATTTATTGCATTCTAGAATTGTAATTCAAATTTGATAACAAAATTACTAATAACAAGAATCTTGATAAAAAAAGATCTACTAGATCTTCAACTCGTACAAGATTTTCCATATATACATGATCTAGATAGTAGATAATTATTATGGACTCTAAATAACTTAACAAAAAATGTCAAATCATCCATAAACATAGGGAGAGAACTTGTTCCTATACTAAGCAAAACATAAAGAGGAAACTAATCATGCAATATTTTGAGTATCATAGTCATATTATAACTCTTCATCATAAAGAAGATAGTTGTAAATGAAAACATGTAGAACATGGCATGATCCACATTTATGAACCATGATCTAATACTGTCTTAAATTCCTTCTTATCTTCATATATATCTTCATTTTTTGTGACAAAATCAATGATAAAGAGAATGATTCATAACTAAATGACTCCAAAATTATTCAACTACTTATTCCTTCAATTGTGGGTGATTGTGTCTTTTGATGTAGACAAACACTCCTTTGATTGTGGGTTGACAAACAAACCTTTTTGTGGGTGACTAGTGCTTTTTTGCACAAGGGTTAGTTTTTCTCAACAGTATCTCCACATCATAAATTACCATAACTAATATAAAACACTATCATATTTTATAAACATTCCTAAATGTATACAACCATTTAAAAATTAAACATATACCATCCTCGATGCTTTAATACTTTTGATAAATAGGAAGGTATGGATAATGTCTTGAAAATGTTTAGAAATGTCATGAGAAATATGAAACTTAAAACAAGAAAGTGGGGAAAATTTCTAAGCTCATCATAATCATCTTGTACATCACCTTTACCTTAAATATATGGCTCATTGTGTTATCATTTTCAAGCATTCATTATTTATATTTCATGTATTTGGCTAATATGTTGCAACAAGGAATAAAACATCTAGTATCATATCTCTTTCTAGGATCATCTTCTATTATAATATATTTTATTGAGGGCCACATGTATCATGTGCCTAAAATCTACCAATTATTATTCCCTTTCTATTATTTTTTTTTAGACTAGAAAAGTTTTGTGGGGGTTTTAAAATATCATAAGAGATAATTATAAGCTAGAATCCCCATAAATGATATGGTGAACTGAGAAGGGTGTATACTCTAGTACCTAGGCCTTAAATAACCTCTACACATGGCCTTATGCTTCCATGTGCCCTTGAATATATCAAAAGAATCTCTTTTTTTAAAACCTAGCCTAAGAAAGCCTCCATCAATCTATCATTTGTGGTACACTGGTACATAACTAGTCCTAGGAAGTTACTCATATATACTTGATATGCTAGGATATGTGTATTTTTTGACTGATGAACTATATTCTACCCATAAAACCCTTCATTTTACCATCATATCTTCCCACCCTATCCTTTTTGAAGTTGGAAAATATGACCACCAGTGCCTATCATGCTCAACATTTATATAATGTAGTTTCCAAAAGTATAATAATTGATGGTATTTTCTTATAACACCATATTTTCATATTCATAATCTAGAAATATAGACATTCCACATCATATAAACCATGATCCAATTATAAATAGATCAAACTAATTAAATATTTATCCCAAAGGGATCTAATTTTTTTAAAAACCCTAAGATGAGTTTAGGACCAATTTTTACCTCATCTAATTGATTGTCCTATTATGGTCATCTCTTCAAGATGATTATTTTGGTGTATAACTTTAAAAAAAAAATTAGCCACTTGGGATCGCTTCTATGATGGTGAACACTTGATCTAAGGAAATGGGTGGATCAATAGCTACTAAATTAAAATAATTTGACTCGTATCTTGTCTCTTAGTGATGGAAAAGTACAAATATTGGAAAATATTAATCAATTAAATTATTATGACCCCTCTCATAATTTCTTAAATAACCTTGAATCCATTTTTTCCTCCAATCGAATGTCTCTTGGTCTAAAACTTGATTTTCTTAAATTTTATGGTGCAAACCTTGCTAATTAGATCTACCACATGGGACAATGTTTTACTCTCCATAATATTCCTTGGGAGGACACAATCCATATTACATCATTCATGAAAAAATAACTAATTAAATGTTGTAAAAATATTGCTAAAATTATAATCCTAAACCTGGTTTTATAAATTTATAAATCTTCTCTTGGTTCATTTTGGCCATAATACATATGGAGACTTTATGAGAGCTAAAAATTAAGGAAAGTTAGTTCTATTCATGACTATCAAACTAAATTTAATAAACAAGTTCCAAATAAACTAAAATATTGATAGATGAATTCTTTACTAGTTATTTCATATGTGGCCAAAGGAGAAAATTTACACCAACATCAAAATGTCCAAAACTAAGGATATGATGGTAACCACGAGTTTGGTGACACTTGTATAGGATACACTCATAAATTAGGGTCAATTCTCCCTATTTACTCCATTGAAGGCGTCTATGTTGAATTATCTTATCAAAACTCCCAAACCTTGCTCCATCCATATCAAACATCTCATTTAGAAAATATGTGAGTCCATTAGAAAATATGTTATGTTACAATTATGACCAAAAAATTAATACCTAGCCATCACTTTGTAGAATATAAGTTGTATTGTATTTACTTGATATTGAATCCACATTGAAGGTAGAGGAAAGGGGGGACATGCATGATACCTAGGAAGAGGAGCAACCACCAACTAAGAATTCAAATTTAGAACTTCCTTCTAAAATATATGTGCATCCATTGACCATAATCATCACTTCCTAGATAATGAAGGTTAAGGGGAATTCTAAGAAATGCTCTCATATTTTTCAATTCAAATGACAATCATAATTGTTGACCCAAAATTATCCAAACAGGTAGATTGTTTTGTTCACCCCCATTCTAGCTTTAAATAAACAAATACAATGGAGGAACCATACCTTGTAAGGGTAAGTGACTCAATATTCACATCTCAAATGGGGGACTACACTCTCAAATATAATATGTTTGTCCTACCTATGGGAGATTGTGACACTATTTTGAAATAATAATGGCTCCACACTCTTAATCCTATCTTGTGGGAATTTTTAGAATCATGGATGTACTTCATAAATAATGCTGAAAAACACACCTTATGAGAAATAATCCTTAGATGAGTTAGTCTCATTAGTTATCATCACACAAAAAAACTACTTAAAAAGGGGTCTCATGGGATTACTACACAAATTTGTACTATTTAACTCAAGGACTTCATTGCTTCAACCCAACCTAATAATCTATAGAAAAATTTGTCTTTCCATTTAGTTATCTTTCAAGTACCAACTTTCTTGCGACCATACCACATCAAAGATCATGCAATTCATTTTTTTCTTGATAGTGCACTTCCAAATATACCCCTACTAGTACCCATTTCTACAAATGATATAGATAGAAACTAACCTAGTAACCATTGCATTAAAGGGTTATTCATCCAAGAACAAACCCTTATTCTTCACTAGCCCTATTGATCTATAAAAAAGATGGGTCTTGGTGCCTTTGCATCAATTTTTAAGAGGTAAACAAATCACCATCAAGGATAATTTCCTTTTCTAGTGGTTGAATGACAATTAGATGATCTCCATGTGGTCCACTTCTTCTCCAAGTTATATTTAAGATCATGCTATCATTATAATTGCATCATAGAAGATGACATTCCAAAAATAGACTTTCACACATAATTTCCCTTTCTAGTGGTTGATCAATGATTAGATGATCTACATGGGGCCCAATTCTTCCCCAAGTTGGATTTATGATCATGTTGAAACATAGAAAAATAGGTTCATCAAAATGAGATGTGAAATAAGGGGGCATGATGCACCTATCTTCCTATTTTCATTAGCAAAAAGAGATCCCCTAGGGAAAGATTGACTTTCATCCCTTAGGTGAGTCAATCTTAATGGATATCTTGTTGTTTTCCTTATGATTGAGGATGGGGTAAATCAACCTGAAATTCACTTTTGGGAGAAGAACTAAAAATAGTAAACAAACCCAATTGTGCAATGTAACACTTGAATTCATCAATATAAAAACTTAATCTAACAAAATCCACAAACTTCTAGTCGATTTGAGATGAGTATGAATTTATGCACTTGTCACCAAAAGCTTTTGTTGAGTGTCCTCCTGGGATAAATTCGTCCTAGGGTGAATAAGTCTTTGTAGGGATTTTCTACTAAACTTTCAGGGTCCTTTAGAGGTGGATGTAAGCTTTTGTTTGCCCTAGGTTTCACTGTCAAAAATTCAGAAATAAATTCAAGATCTAAGTTTATGTGGCTTGACAACAATGTTAATAACTTTGACAACCTTGAAAAATTACACTTTTGATGAATCTTTAATCCTTCTCCAACCCAAGATTTGCAACACACACAAGAGGGGAAAATTGTTTGTTTTTGGTGAATGGGAGTTTACCTTGGTCAAACCTTGTTTTGGTAATTAAACCTTGAAATGAAATGAAATGTGAATGAAAGGAATGATGAATGAGAACTTGCTTGTTGCAACTCACCAAACCCTTGAGTGGAGATCCTTGAAGGACTGAAATCTAACAGAATTCTCCTAGGTCTTTATCTTGCATGAAATGGCTTAATTGGATGCTTGATTTGATGGCTTGAGTCTTGACTTGAATGTTTGAAATCTACATCACAATGTTAGCTCCAAAAACATGCATGAATGGTGATAAATTTGACATGATGCTTGAGATCTTGAAAGCTACAACAAATGACTAATAAATCTACTCCTGAACACCTTTGACAATAATATTTGTTCTTATGAAAGTTCACCTCTTGCTTCTAGATTTCTTAGGATTTGAATTTGATCAAAAGACCTTGTATTTATATATAATTTTCTAATTTCCCAAAAATTAAATATCAAGGTCTGACAATTGCAAATTTAATTTGAATCATAAAAATTTTGTCAAAAACATATTAAAAATTAGGGTCCTAAACGTAAGGGGGACCCATTAACCCTTGGGCGAATGGGTTCTAGGTCCCAAACCTAGGACACACCAATTTCAAGGCAATTTAATTAGTGCTTGCAATTGTTTAATACAAGTCTCCCTTTTGGAAAATAGGATTTTAAATGCATAATTGAGCCAATTAGAGGCTTATTTAAGTCTAATTAGTTAAGGGACCCAAACATAGTGTGAAAATGTAAAGGAGTACATTTTTTTGACACTACATTTATCCCACACTTTAGTGAGAGAATGAGCCCTGTGCTCAAACTCACACTAAAGTAGAAAAAAAAGTGTCAAGAGAGGTCTAATTACATACAATTGTTGGAAAGATAAGACAACAGAGGTCAAGGAGTATGATCAAGCCCCCGAGATCTACTATCTCATGGAAAACCAACAAAGGCACAAAGAGACACATGCCTATGTTAAATATGCAGCAAAAAAACAAGATACACAAGCATACAATGCCAAAATTAATGCGAGGAGGAAAGAAAGATGAACTAGAAAGTTGCATTATGCCATGTCCCATAAAATTTTAAAATAGCTCCACAGGAAAGCAATTTGTGTTATGCTCGATGGCCATGAAAAATACACTCACAAGGGCTAGTGAAACCCGATGTCCACTAGGTGAGCCCCCGAGACAAGTGGTGATGAGAAATTCATGCCAGGTCTACAAGCTCCCATACGTAACCATACAAAAATTTATACTCCCTAATAAATTTGATAAGGTGCCACAACATAATCAATATGCTATACTAATGCTACACTAAATTCAACTTCCGTGAACAAAGTGAAGCAAGAAACTCACCTCAGGGGGTGCAAATAGTAATGCCAAAATGAAATAGTCTCGATGTAATGGTCACACTTCCTAGGAGATGTATGTTATAATCACTAAGAAGGGACATGAAAATAATGACCGGGGGACAATATTCATGTTGGGAATAGGATGCCATTTAATTGCATTCTTAACATATTTCATGTATCTCCTAGTTCCTTGGAATCGGTTTCACAACTCTAGGATTAGGAAGAGATTAATTTGGAATGAAATAAACATTTAATTTGATATTTGTAATTATTTCTAAGTGTTAGGAGCATGTGGGGGCGCCTTGGAGTGATCTCCTACAAAATAGGAGCACATGGGCACCCAAATGGGAGGTGGGATCCACCTTGGTTCAGTTAGCTGGTTAGTGAATTGAGTACACTTCATAAATGCATCTTAGGTTCCTACAAAATAGGGATTTTGATTTATGCATGTTGAGGTCCTATAAAATAGGAAGTTCAGTTTAGTTATGTTTCAGTTATCTTCAGTTGCATGGTAGTTAATCTCAGTTGGCTTGAGTTGCATGGACAAATAACAGGTTGATACATTAAGTTAACATATGGAGGATCATGTATGCGCATTGCTTTGCATGAATTAGTGAAAAATATGTTTCAATTAACAAAGATTAACTTGGGCCCACCTTGGGTGCCCAAGTTGGCATGTTGGCATCTTTGAGTTACAACTATTGCATGGAAAATATATTTATAATGCTCAATTAAGTGGGACCCATTTTGGACGCCTTCTTTGAGGATGAGCTTGTAGAAGATATTTTTGATAGCTACGAGGTTAACACTTCAGTGTTGGGTGCCAAATTTGAGGGAGACTCTTGTTTGACTTTGTCATGCATGTTTGAACTCAACTTGGCAACCCTAGGCGTGGATTTTCTCAAGAAGCTTTGTGATATTATATAAGTTAACTCTTATGAGTTTATAAGCAAGAATATTGTCTATTATTGCAGCAATTGTAGGAGAGAGTTTTGTGAGAAAACATTGCAGGTTGTGAAGAAGATTTATTTAAGAACAAAGGAAGCTATCAAGGAGAATTGAATCAGTGTTATCGTAATCCTATTCAAGGTTAAATAATACAAGCAAGACCAATTCTGGTGGAGTTTTTTCCCAAAAGTGTTTCTCCACGTACATGTGTCCTTTCTATTCTGTCTTATATTTCTTCTACAATCTTTTGTCTACTTTCTACAACATTAAAACTAGTCTAATTAAATATTAATCATACACAAGAGATTGTGACAAAGAATACTAAAATTGAATCTACAGTTACACAAGATTTACAAGTTTTAAGCTACATTTTTACTACATTTTTACCTTCATTTTCAACAATTCCCCCCACTTAAAATGTCAACATACTTGCTATGTTGGTATTTTAAGTAGAAATAGAGGAAGGGGGATCCTCGGAAAGAATGCACACCTCCCAAAACTAGTTATCCTTGTCCCCCGATCATAGAGACAAATACAAACACCAAGAACTATCATGTTGTTGCCAAGAGAGATATAGTTGCACCTAAAATTGTACCACCATGAATGGAAATAAGCAAGACACATAAAGCTACCAATGCCACATAGTGATGAGCAACACGATAGGATGAAAATTAATATCAATTAGAGGAAATAGGTGCATCAACACAATGAGGAGCACCACAATCCTTGAGATGTTGAATTTTATAACGCAAATCCTTACATTCATTAGTTGAATGACCATGCACTCGATGATATGCACAAAATGAAATTTTGTTGCAAAATTTCTTTCACGTTCTTGGAGGGAGAGATATCAAGTGGGCTTGGAGAAGCCTCAACAAGGTACCCTCTTGATCAATAGTAGAAGATGTTCCTTTCTTTTCTGACAAAGATATTTCTTGCATAGTACAAGGTGTTGTTGAGAAATTATGTCTCAACTTCCAGGTTGAAGTCCTCGTTTTCATGCCTTGGTGTTTTTTTGTGTTGTTTACAAAGTTCTGGTGGAGGTGGAACCGGGATGGAACTTGGCATTGTTATGTTTTCCTAAGTTCCAGGTTTATGTTCTCATTCCGACTCCAACTCCGACTCCGCTTCCTACCGTCTGTTTCTTCTCGCTTCGCTTCGCAGGTTCTGGCGGAGGCGGAACTAGTTTTGGAAGTTGGCAATGTCCGTTTGCCAGGTTCCTATTTTAGTTTTTGTTCCGACTCCGAGTCTGACTCCTGCTTTTGTGATCTAGTTCTTCTGGATGTTTGGATTCTACTCAGGGTGTTTTCCTCCGCCTTGTCTTGGTTCTAGATTGTTGTTTCCTGTTGTTGGCGGAGGCGGTATCAGAACCATATTGGTTCCTGATCTTGGACTTTTGGTGGAGTCATGTTTTGACTCCAGTTCCGACTCCGACTCCGACAGTATGTATTTTCGGTGGAGTCTTGTTTCGATTCTTGTTCCGACTCTGGCTCTGGTAGTGTTAGAAATGACTTGAAGTCTTGGTCGCGCTTGATGTGTGTTTGACCGTTTTGGTTGCTCTGTCAGCTGCGATTGCTGATGGGTCTTGGACGTGTGGCACCTGGTTGAATAGTGATTGGATGGATACCAAGATAGTTATTGTGGCAGTTGCATTTGTCAACGAAGGGTGGTCAACTCAACCGTTTTGAGTAATGGCTTTGAATGCAAAGTCGGCTCGTTGTAGGAAATCTGTCAGATCCCACCAGTTGCATGATTTGAGGATGGACTTCATTGCTCTTCTGAGTCGGTTACATATGTATGAGAGATATGCTATTTCTTAGAAGTTAGACAGGTTAAGTTGGAGTCATGAATTGCAGAGCAAGTGGAAGTTGCGAGTTGAAGAACAAGAAGGACGTGAGTTCTTGAAGAGGGTTTTGAACTGTATGTTTTGAAAACATTGTAACAGTGAATCTGAAACTCTCTGGGTGATTGTGAACTGAACAAAGAAGTCTGAATATTGTATGTAATCGATTCATTACTGTAATACAATAGATTTGACTTTGTGTGGTGGGTTTTCTACCTGAAAGGGTTTTCCCACGTAAATACTGTGTCATCTTTGTTTGTTTATCTTTCTGGTTTCTCATTGCCATGTTTGTATGCATCTCTATAAGTTTTGAAACTATTAGTTTTTCATTTTTGCTTCTCTCCCCTGAAGTAAAGGTGTTAAGGGAATGTATTCTACACTGTTGGGTCAGTAGATCCGCATTCTTTTCCCTTCAAAGTGGTATCAGAGCTTGGCCAGTTCGTGTTATCCTTGCTAGGGAAAATTAGTTTTTTGCACTAATACTGTTTCAGTGGGAGTCTTGCATTGTTAAACTTGTTTATGTTGTGAGATGGCGAGTACATCTGGTAGGATAGATATTGAGAAGTTTAATGGCAGCAACTTTGAGTTATGGAAACTCAAGATAGAAGACTTGCTTGTGGATAGAGACCTCTGGATTGAAGTGTTTGGAACTAAGCCACAAACTAAGAACCAAGAAGCTTGGGATATTGCTGATAGAAAAGCAAGAGGATTGATAAGACTGAGTCTAGCCAATTCTGTGCTCCCGAAAGTTCATGAGGAAACGTCTGCAACTTCTTTGTGGAAGAAACTTGGTGATATTTATCAAGGAAAGTCCCTGGTAAATAAGTTGTTCCTGAGGAAGAAGTTGCACTCCTTGAAGATGGATGAAGGTGCATCTGTTGCAGACCATCTGAACTCATTCAATATGAGTGTTACTCAGCTGGCATCTATAGGTGTAAAAATTGAAGAGGATCATTGCATGCTCCTGTTGTGTTCATTACCTGACAGTTGGGATCATCTTGTGATGGCTATTGGAAGCACAACCACTGCTTTCAAGACTAATGATGTGGTTGCTTCGCTTCTATCTGAAGAAATGTGAAGGAAATCTTCTGAGATGGCTAAAGATGCTCTTTCTGTTCGAGGTAGAACAAAGGAGAAAGGCAAGAAGAAAGACAACAAGTCGAAATCCAAGTCTAAAGGGAGATCAAAGTCTCCTGGTAAAAAGTTCAAGGTAAAGTGCTGGAACTGTGGGCAACCTGGTCATATAAGGAAGGATTGCAAGGAGAAGAAGAAGAAGAATGCTTCTGACAATGAATCTTCTCAAAGTGATGCAGATGCCTTCATTACAACAGCCTTGACAACTCAGGCATCAGATGATGTCTGGTTGGTTGATTCAGGTGCTTCTTTTCACATGACATCCAATAGAGATTGGTTCTCAAAGTATGAGAAGTATGATGGTGGAAAGGTATACTTGGCAAGTGATTCAACATTAGAGATTGTTCGCAGAGGAAGGGTCAGAATTCAGTTTCTTGACGGGAGAGTCAAAGGAATTGGTGGTGTTCTTCACATCCCAGGTTTGGCTCGAAATCGTCTTTTTGTTAGTAAGTTAAATGATGTTGGTGTAGAAGTTTCTTTTTCTAGTAAGGGATGTAAAATGGCTAGAGGTGCAATGGTGTTAGCTAAGGGTGTTCGTACTGGCACTTTGTACAAGCTAGATGCACGACCTGTTCTTTGCAACAGTGTCTTTGTAAAGTCATGTATTTCTGCACCTTAGAGAAAGATGAAGACTCTTCACTATCTGCAGATGCTTTGGAGGTAAAACTCCCAGCAGAGAAGACTATGTTATGGCATCATAGACTTGGTCACATAGGTGAGAAAGGTTTAAAAACCTTGAAGAACAAAAACCTTGTAGAAGGGCTTGATGATTGTAACCTTGAATTTGATTTCTGTGAACATTGTATCTATGGAAAGCAACACCATGTTTCTTTCTCCTCTAGTCCTCACAAATATTCTGGTATACTGGATTATGTTCATTCTGATGTGTTTGGTCCAGTTAATGTTCCTTCGTTATCGAAGTCTAGATATTATGTTTCTTTTATTGATGATTGTTCGAGAAGGGCATTTGTATACTTTCTTAAAAGTAAATCAGAAGTGTTCAGTCAGTTTAAAGAGTTCAAATCTTTGGTAGAAAATCAGACTAGAAGGAAAATAAAGTGTTTAAGGACAAACAATGGAGGTGAGTTTTGTTCTGTAGATTTTGAAAGGTACTGCACTGATCATGGAATTAAAAGGCATAAGACAACCCCCTACACTCCACAGTAAAATGGAGTTGCTAAAAGGTTGAACAGGACACTGATGGAAAAGGCAAGGAGTATGCTGAGTGGTGCTGGTCTAGAGCAGAAGTTCTGGGCTGAGGCTGTTGCTACAACATGTTATTTGATTAATAGATCGCCTTGTTCAACGCTTGTTGATAAGACACCTTTGGAAGCATGGTTAGGTAAGAAACCCTCATTAAGGCATGTTCGGGTATTTGGCTGAGGCATATGTTCATGTGCCAAATGAAAAGAGATCAAAGTTGGATAACAAGGCTGTGAAATGTATTCTCATTGGCTATGGAGTTGGTGTGAAAGGATACAAGCTTTGGAACTTTGTTACTGAGAAGGTTTTGTATAGCAGAAGTGTGATATTTCGTGAGCTGAAACCTCTAGTAAGTGATCAACAGCTTGAGACAAATCAGAGTGACAAGAAGAAGGATGCAGTTGAGATTCCCCAAAATCCAGAAAGGGAATAGCTGCATGGTGTACCTGAGATTGAGGAGAGATCAAGCAGCTCTGGAAGTTCTGATGATGAAGAACAACCTCAGCCTCTAAGGAGATCTACACGAGAAAGAAGGCAACCAGAAAGGTATGGTTTCTCTATGTTAGATTCAAATTGTGCTTATGCCTTAATTACTAGCACTGATGAGCCTAGGACCGTGAAAGAAGCAATCAACATGGTTGATTCAAAGTCTTGGTTGGAAGCCATGAATGAGGAGATGGATTCCTTGAAAAAGAATGATACCTAGAAGTTGGTACCACTGCCTAAAGGGCGAAAGCCTGTTGCCTGCAAGTGGATATTCAAAAGGAAGACAGGCCTTGATGGTAGTGTGGAGAAGTATAAGACACGAATGGTTGCAAAGGGATTTTTCCAAGTTGAGGGAATTGATTATGGAGAGATCTTTTCCCCTATAGCAAAGCTGACATCCATCAGATTTTTGTTGTCATTGGCAGCTGTGTATGACTTTGAAATTGAGCAGATGGATGTGAAGACAACATTTCTCCATGGTGAGCTGGAAGAAGAAATCTTCATGTCCCAGCCTGAGCATTTTGTTGAAAGAGGTAAACAAAATCTGGTTTGCAAGTTAAATAAATCTCTCTATGGTCTAAAGCAATCTCCTAGAATGTGGTACCAGAAATTTGATACATTTGTGTTGACAATTGGGTTTGTTAGATCAAAATTTGATCATTGCATTTATTATAAATGTGAGAATGATCGTGTGCTTGTTATTACTCTGTATATGGATGACATGTTATTCATTGGTAATAGCAAGGCAATGATTTCTAATCTTAAAATTCAGTTGTCTGCTAAGTTCGAAATGAAAGATCTTGGAGCAGCAAGGTACATTCTTGGGATGGAGATAACCAGGGATAGAACAAGTAGAAAGCTTTGGCTCAATCAGAGTAAGTATGTGAAAACCATTCTAGAGAGGTTCAACATGACTGATTGCAAGCAACTAGTTGTTCCAATCATGCTAGGATTGAAACTATCTACTGAAGACTGTCCAAAGTCTGCTACTGAGATGGAGGACATGACCAGTGTGCCTTATGCAAGTGCAATAGGCAGTTTGATGTATGCTATGGTTTGCACAAGACCATACATTGCCCAAGTAGTGGGAGTTCTAAGCCGTTTTATGGTAAATCCAGGGAGATCACATTGGGATGTTGTAAAGAGAGTGTTCAAGTATTTGAAGGGTACTTCAGATTATGCTTTGTGTTACCATGGTAATATGGTTGCATCACAAAGGACTCTTTGCATTCAGGGATATGTTAACTCTGATTGGGCAGGGGACATTGACAGCAGAAGATCCACCAGTGGATACACTTTCATGCTTAATGGTGGAGCAATCAATTGGATGAGCAAGTGACAAGTTGTAGTTGCTTTATCCACGACAGAGGCAGAGTACATGGCAGCAACTCATGCTTGCAAGGAGGTAGTGTGGCTGAGGCATTTGTGTTCAAACATTGGATTTAATGCTAAGCAAATTTCAATCTGTTGTGACAGTCAAAGTGCCATTTGTTTGGCAAAGAATCCGACCTTCCATGCCAGGACCAATCACATGTGCAATATCACTTCGTGAGGGATATGGTTGAAGATGGTAAGGTCAGTTTGGATAAGGTTGACACCTTGAAAAATGTTGTAAATGCCTTGACAAAACCTGTTAGCACAGACAAGTTCAGATGGTGCACATAATCGATGGGCCTTGGGGCCTATGATAGACAGTAAAGTTTGATGTTTTGAGGAAGCTGGAAGTGTTCACCAAGTGGGAGATTGTTGAGAAATTATGTCTCAACTTCCAGCTTGAAGTCCTCATTTTCATTCCTTGGTGTTTTTTTGTGTTGTTTACAAAGTTCTAGCGGAGGCGGAACCGGGATGGAACTTGGCATTGTTCTGTTTGCCTAAGTTCCAGGTTTCTGTTCTCATTCCGACTCCGACTCCGCTTCCTACCGTTTGTTTCTTCTTGCTTCGCTTCGCAGGTTCTGGCGGAGGCAGAACCAGTTTTGGAAGTTGGCAATGTTCGTTTGCCAGGTTCCTGTTTCAGTTTCAGTTTCGACTTGGAGTCTGACTCCTGCTTTTGCGATCTGGTTCTTTTGGATGTTTGGATTCTACTCGGGGTGTTTTCCTCCGCCTTGTCCTGGTTCTGGATTGTTGTTTCCTGTTATTGGCGAAGGTGGGATCAGAACCATATTGGTTCCTGATCTTGGACTTTCGGTGGAGTCATGTTTTGACTCCAATTCCGACTCCGACTCCGGTAGTATGTATTTTCGGTGGAGTCCTATTTCGACTCCTATTCCGACTCTGGCTCCAGCAGTGTTAGAAATGACTTGAAGTCTTGGTCGTTCCCGATGTCTATTTGACCGTTTTGGTTGCTCTGTCAGCTGCGATTGCTGATGGGTCTTGGACGCATGGCACCTAGTTGAATAGTGATTGGATGGATACCAAGATAGTTATTGTGGCGAGCTCAACTATTTTGAGTAATGGCTTTGAATGCAAAGTTGGATCGTTGTAGGAAATCTATCAGATCTGACCAGTTACGTGATTTGAGGATGGACTTCATTGCTCTTCTGAGTCGGTTACATATGTATGAGAGATATGCTATTTCTTAGAATTTAGACAAGTTAAGTTGGAGTCGTGAATTGCAGAGCAAGTGGAAGTTGCGAGCTAAAGAACAAGAAGGACGTGAGTTCTTGAAGAGGGTTTCGAACTGTATGTTGTGAAAACATTGTAACAGTGGATCTGAAACTCTCTGGGTGATTGTGAGCTGAACAAAGAAGTCTGGATATTGTAAGTAATCAATTCATTACTGTAATACAATAGATTTGACTTTGTGTGGTGGGTTTTTTATGTGAAAGGGTTTTCCCACATAAATACTGTGTCATCTTTGTTTGCTTATCTTTCTGGTTTCTCATTGCCATGTTTGTATGCATCTCTATAAGTTTTGAAACTGCTAGTTTTTCGTTTTTGCTTCTCTCCCCTGAAGTAAAGGTGTTAAGGGAATGTATTATGCGCTGTTGGATCAGTAGATCCGCATTCTTTTCCCTTCAGGTGTCGTACATACGCAAGAGTCTTTAGATTGTGAGATTTTATTCTCTCCCATAAAGGAGGGTGTAAAATCTAATGAGCCCCAATCATTACTAAGATATGTGTTTGAAGATTTCCTAGGAGTTTTTTGCATGATGACATTGATATTAGGTGAAGGTTTTTTTGATGCTTTCATTTCTTTCGAGGGACAATAACCAAGATTGTGCTAGTTGTTTCTTGTGTGTAAGGCTCTATAGGGAAACATATACCTTGTTCTCCAGTACCACATCCTTTTCCACTATAACCAAGTTGTTTCAAAAGTTTGTAACCTCTTCCATAAAAAAATTCCATTTCTTTTGGATTTGGTGGTTTCTCATGATCACACTCTTCATATTAGGATGTATAACTTGTGTTTTCCTCTTCTTTTCTAAAATTTGTGGACTCACATGCTTTTGATGACCCATCTTGTGTGGATATTATGTTTCTTTCTTCCTATTTTTATGGTTTGTGTGTTATCTTGTATTCTCCCATGTATGTGGGTGTAAAATATAATGAACCCCAAGCATCATCCAATATCTTTGTGACTTTTTCAATATTTTTCTTTTTGTTCCTCTTGCATGTGCTCTAATTTTGAAGTTGGTATCAATTTTTTCAAAGGACTTTCCTTGTCTTTCTCATAGCGCAAAAAACTTTTTGGGTGAGGGTTAGCCTTGATTGTATAAACCTTGTTGTTGTAAACATATTTCACTAGATGATGTAACATTGAAGGCACCACATTTATTACATGGATCCAAGGTTTTCCTAAGAAGATATTATATGAAAGATTATTGTTGTTCATATGTTGCACACACACACCCCGCCAAAGGTAGGGACCCCCTTTCTTTTCCTCCCAACGGATCATTTTCTCTCCCCACGGGAAATTTGGCTCCTACCTCATTTTGTGTACTCCTATTCCCAAGCCTAGGTTGGTCACGTGCATTATAATGATCAAATCCCCTTGGCCAAAATCGCCACCTTGAAATTTTCTAGGTCTTTTTCTTTTGCACAAATGCTCCTATAGGTTTCCCTTGGCCTTTTGCCCAAGTGTTCATCGAGCTTGGTGGACTCACATTTGCGGGTCTCCCTTAGTGGGCTACCATTTTTGTTTTTCCATTGATTTATCGATCGAGTCCTCACAGCTCCACGTGGTGCAGAATCTGCATTCATCTTTGTCATTGAGCGAACTGAACCAATCACCCGAAAATCCATTAAGTCTGAGCGACCTTTGCGGGTCATTGTGTGTGGCTTGCCATCCTCTGACTGCCATCCTTCAACAATGAGGTCACCCCGTCCACCTACATTGCGAACTCCGATCCCTTCATTGTTGTCTCATCTTCGGGAGTCTATCATATCAAAATGACTAAGTCAAGGTTGTGTGCGGGTTGACCTCTGCGAGTAGTCATATATAGATGGCCCCTCCTCCGTTGTCACTCTTTAATAGTAGAATGTTCATGCTAACCCGCATAGTGAGTTCTACAGGAGGTATCTCCCTTCAATAAATTTTGAGGACCCCAAGACACCTCATGGTCGTCTGGGATACCCGCAAGTCCCGCGGTGTGGGCTTCCCCCTATAGGTTGTCGTTCTTTGGATGTCATTAAGTCAATAGCTAAATCTAAGCATCCTTTTTCCCTTGGCATTTTGTATATCCCTACCAGCATTCCATTTAGTGGTGGATGTCTTCTGTGTGGGGCCCCCCTTTTCCTTCAATTTTGCCTTGCTCCTGCTAGCTTGGACCCTTCTCGATCGCTTCTCTTTTCCTTCATTTTTGACTTTGGGGACAAGTTGCCAATGGATTTGGGATTTTTTCATGATGCTTAGGTGAACTGCTAATGTTTCGTTAAGTTTTAAGAAGTTGAGGAAGTTTCATTGTCTGCGGGTTTTTGTTTGCGGGTTTTCGTGTGTAGAATGTTGTTGCTAATGACTTTGGACCCTTCAGCTTCTGCCTCCCAAATTTTTGCATTTCTGAAAGGGTGCAAAATTTGAGTTATCAACATCTATGGCCCCTAAAATGAATGTTTCCACATGCCCAAAGAGGTTTGATTCAAAGTTGCCAAGTGTTTAGATGTTGTGAAAGTTTCACTGCGGGCTGTTGTCTACGGGTTGCTATTTGCAGGCTGCTATTTGCGAGCTGCCGTTTGCGAGCTATTTTTTGTGAGTTGTCGTTTGTGGGCTACCGTCTACGATTTGTTTTTTGTGGGTTGTTGTCTGCGGGTCACTGTTTGTAGGTCTTCATTTGTGGGCTACTATTTGCGAGTTGTCGTGTGAATAATGTTGTTGTTAATGGCGCTGGAACTTCTAGCTTTCGCCTCCCAAATTTCTGCATTTTTTAAAATGAGTCAAATCTTAAGGAATTATGTCTATACACTCTTTCTACCTCTTTTCCCACATGCTAAAATTGAAAATCTCAAATTCGCTAAGTTTTGTGAAGTTGCGGGTTGTTGTTTGTGGGTGGTTGTCTACGGGTTATTGTTTGTGGGCGGTTATCTATGGGTTGTTGTCTGCGGGTTGTTGTTTGTGGGTTGTTGTTTGCAAGTGACTATTTGCGGGTTGTCATTTGCAGGTTTCCGTGGCTCTGGGGCCGTTTTCTCACTGATTTTATCCTGACGGCTTCCATCCCAGGGAAACCTGCACCCTTGGGCCGACATTTCTTTAAATAATCCAAATATATCCTAAATATTGAATGATGATGAATTTTATGATCTTTTAATGATGAATGGATGGATCTAACCTTGGATTTGCAGGATTTGACTGATGTTTGACTCATTATATGTGAAAACACTTATTGAATCTTTTGCCTGTAGGATTTATGGAACCTGTTGCGGGACCATCAGGAAGACCCATTGAGAAGGAGGAATCAAGATGGGGCTGAACCAAAGAAATTTATCCATCCATTGCATGCCTATCCTCCTATCACCCAACAATAGAACTGGCGTTAGAAGAAGTCTTGTGCCGAGGAAGTCATTGATAAGGAACTGCAGAAGGGAGCAAAAGGAGTTGCTTTATCTTTTACCAAATAATGATGATGATTGTCAGGGGCTGTTAATTAGAATCAAGAGTAGCTTATCTAGTTCACAGTGACACAAATTTTTGAGCAAGATGCACTTGATTGGTTAAAGGAATATTGTAAAAATATCAGACAGAGGGTAGCTTTTAATAGTCCAAGGAAGGTAGCCACTACAAGACAAAACTACTATAGTGCCAGGGTCACTAGATGATAAAATAGGGAAAAGACAAAGGTTGTATTTTGAATTGCTATATACTGGGTTAGGTGAAACCCTAACTTGTAACAAATCTAGGCCACATAATGAAAATTAATCCTGGCCATTCATTCTACTTTTAGAAAACTATAAATAGGGGCTTACCCCTCATTTGTAAATGGTTGGAGAACTAGTGTAAAGGGAATTTTGCAGCAATAGAGAGAAGCATTGCATGAATTTGGGTGTTTCTTTTGATTTTGTTCATTATGCATGCATGGTTCAACTCCCAAGTTAGTTTAGTTGTTAGTTTCTTGAATGGTTGTGATAATGGTGTTTTCTGTTATGGTATTTGATGAATTTCCAGCCCATACTTTTGGCACTTATTGATGAAAAGTTGCTATGTAAAGTTAGTCTGGGCTTCCTTATCTCATTTTTGCAGCTTAGTTCAATTGTATGTTCATGATGTGCATGTACAATCTGAAAAATCTATAGTCCTTAGAAGATTGCACTGGTTTTGTGTAGTTGTAGGCTTCTCTTGGTCAAACAAAACCTAGTTTAGGGAAGTTTGTCTATTGTAGCAACCACCATTGTTACTGTTCACTCATAGCTTAGATTTAGAATAGCTCTCTTAACCCTTTCCTCTTTTGCTATTTCTTTTAGTCCTTTGTTAGAGTAGGATTCCAAGCATCACAACAAGGCTAAATTTGATGAACATGGTGAATTTTAGCTTGTTGTTCTGAGTGGGAAGCCACTATTCATTCACTTCTAGAACTTTGAAACTCCATTTGTAGACCCAACTTCCCATGCTTTTTAACTCATCTATAATTCCACCTTGTGATTACCAGCAAAATCACATCAATCAACTGAGATATTCCAAGCATTGTCATGACCTGACACCCGAGAGACCTTGTGGTGGAAATTTGTAACTTGTTTGCAAATTTCTACCTTTCAAGAGAGGTAGCATACTTGTGTGTTGCCTATGTTGAGAAGGTGAAAAAACACCCATCAATAATTACTAAGCATGACATGGATAGGACTTTGTAATGTAACTTTGTCAACTCTCATCAGTAACGTTATCACACCAAGAGGTTATTTTCACATATTATCAAAACCACACATAGATAAAGAGTCGGGTTCAATCATAGCCTTGTCCACTCCAATCTTATCTAAGAATTTTACACTACAAATATTGAGTTTCAAACCATTATCAATGAGAGTTATTTTTATTCCACATTATTAATTTTAACCACTATCATCAAAGCCTCATTTTGTTTTTGCACTTCTAAAGGAGGTAATTCATCTTGATGGAATGTAATGTCTAATTTGACCAAGTTCATACCTTGAATTAGGGTTTCTACATCATTTTTTTATGCACTAGGAGGGATATAAACCTGTTGTAAAGAATTTTGAAGCATGGTGTGGTAATTAGGTGAAGCTTGAAGTTAAACTCACAAAGATATCTTAGCAGGAGTGGTGTGAAGTTGTTCTACAAGGTCAGACTCCTTTCCATTGTGCAAAGGAAAATGAGGAGCATTGGGAAAGATAGGTTGAGGTAATGGTAATGAAGTAAATATGGTTTTTGGTTGCCTATTTTTCCTTGTGTTATATTTATGAGAAACGGTATGGTAACTTGGTTGTTGTGAAACATTGTTACTAGTAAGTTGCCTTGCAAAATTTAAGATAACTCAAAGAGGTTTTGGTTGGTGTTGTGGTGGTCCTATGATAAGAAGTGGCTCAGGGGATAACTTAGGAGGTCCAATAATTAAAGGACTTGTAGGAGGTCTAATGATTAGAAGAATTTCAGGAGTTCTAATAATCAAGGGATATCTAATGTTCATAACCTCAACAAATTTATCCTTATTTTGATGATTTTCTAGTGAGGGGAAGTCTAATTTCACCTTATCATCTTCATCTGAGGAAGCCACATTACTATCGTTTGAAAGACATGTATCAATGTTGCCATTATCTTGCAGTATGATATCTTCCCTAATAGGAGAGTTTTAAGGAGAGGGAGAAACAAGATTCTCATGACACTCAATGAGTGGATCTTCTAACATCAAAATATCTTCTTAAAAAATGGGAGAAATATTTTGAGAAAGAAAACTATGATTGTCATGATTATCTATGATTACATCCCCTTTCACTAAAATATTTTCACAAGTAGGATATGAATGGAGACCAAGCACGGTGATGTTAAGAAATGTGTTAATGATCTCATCCTCTTGCACCATAATATCTCCCCAAGTAGGAGAGTTTTTAGGAGAGGAGCAAAAAATATTGTCATCATTCTCAATGAGTTTATCTTCTAACACCAAGATACCTTTGTCACAAATAGGAGAGGTATTGGGAGAAGAGAAACTATGATTGTCATGATTGTCTATGCTTGCATCCTCTTGTATCAAAAAATCCTCACAAATAGGATAGATATTAGGGGATGAGTGAAGGACAGGCAATGTAGAATTAAGGAATGTGTCAACAATTTCATTTTATTGCACTAAAAGACTCTCATAACTAAGAAAGATATTGGAAGAATGACTAACATGCTTGTTAATGAGATTTTTCTTGGCATACTTGAAAAGGAAAGATACTAACATTGTATGACAAAAGTGAAAAATAATTTATCCAACTTATGAAATGCTTTAGAAATGTAAATAATTGTCCTATAGATCTAATTATTTTCAATACTGAAATAAATTTAGAATGATTTAAAATTCCTAAACTAAATGGATGATTAGACCTAATGCATAAAATATAAATTCCAAAATTGATAGACTGAAACAATGGTTTACTAGCAGATTTGGGAAGTGCATAAAACCACAAAAATGCCCCAAAAATATGGTTTTGATAGGTCCTCAAGGATTCATTCACACAAGGGCGAATGTTGTGCGAATGGGTCATTGTGCATGGTTTAAAAAAATGAAAAATGCAATTTTTGGGTTGTTGTCTGTGCTTTCTGTTTCGGGTTGTAAACTATGGTTTTTGTAGCAGATTTTTCTAGATTTAGGTGTCCTAATGCAAATGAAATTAGTGATAAATGATGAAAAAAGTGACACTTTTTGAAATGTAATTTTGACTGAATTCTCTAATGTGAATGACTCAAAGTACACTGATATGCAAGTACTATGCAAAATTAATGGAATATGCATGCAATTTTTTTGGTTTTTCAGATTTTAAATAATGCAAAAATGAAAATTTAAAACTCTAAGTGAGATGAAAAATAATGCAATTTTTACAACCCTAAATGGAATGCAAATTAATGCAATGCAATGCAAACTAGTGAAAATCCTAGATCTAGGGTTTGAATGGACTCCAAATCAAAGAATTTATAGTGCAAGAATGGTAGGTTCAGCAAAATGAAACATAGAAAAATAGGTTCCCTATTAAAATGAAGGTTCACCAATAATTTACTAAAAATAAAATGGGAAAAATGGGGTGTAATGAACCTATCTTTTTCCTATTTCATTAGGAAAAAGTGATCCCCTAGGGCAAGACTGACTTTTAGCCCTTAGGTGAGTCAATCTTAATGGAGATATTATTGTTTTCCTTATGATAGAGGACAGGGTAAATTAGCTTGAAATGCACTTTTGGGAGAACTAAAAATATTAAACAAACCAAATTTTGCAATGGAACACTTGAATTATCAACTTAAAACCTTAATCTAACATAATCCACAAACTTATGGCAAACCTAAGATGAGTATGAATTTATGCACTTCTCACCAAAAGATTATGTTGAGTGTCCTCCTGGGACAAATTTTCCCTAGGGTGCAAATGAGTCTTTGTAGGGCTTTTCTACTCAACTTTTAGGGTCCTCTAGAGGTGAATTTAAGCTTTTGTTTTCCCTAGGTTTCACTGCCGAAAATTCAAAAATAAATTTGAGATCTGAGTTTTGTGGCTTGGTGATAATGTTAAAAACTTTGACAACTTTGCAAAATTGCACTTTTTATGAATCTTCAATCCTTCTTCAACTTAATATCTGCAACACACACAAGAGGGAAAAAATGTTTATTTTTGGTGAATAGGGGTTTGCCTTTGTCAAACCTCATTTTGGTAACTAAGCCTTGAAATGAAACATGAACGAAAGGAATGATGAATGAGAAATTGCTTGTTGAAACTCACCAAACCCTTGAGTGGAGATCCTTGAAGGATTGAAATCTAACAGATCTCTCCAAGGTCTTGATCTTGCATGAAATGGCTTAATTGGATGCTTGATTTGATGGCTTGAATCTTGACTTGAATGCTTGAAACCTATATCATAATGTTAGCTCCAAATACATGCATGAATGATGATAACTTTGACATGATGCTTGACATCTTGAATGTTGCAACAAATGACTAAGAAATCTACTCTTGAACACCTTCGACGATAATATTTGCTCTTATGAAAGTTGACCTCTTTCTTCTAGATTTATTAGGATTTGAATTTGATAAAAAGACCTTGTATTTTTAGATAATTTTCTAATTTCCCAAAAATTAAACATCAAAGGTTGCCAATTGCAAATTCAATTTGAATCATAAAAATGTTGCCAAAAATATATTAAAAATTGGGGTCCTAAACTTAAGGGGGACCCATTTGTCCTTGGGAAAATGAGTCCTAGGTCCCAAACCTAGGACACGCTAATTTCAAGGCAATTTAATTAATGCTTGCAATTATTTAATACAAGTTTCCCTTTTAGAAAACGAGATTAATTAGGCTTTTAAATGCATAATTGAGCCAATTAGAGGCTTAATTAAGTCCAATTAGTTAAAAGACCCAAACATAGTGTGAAAATGTAAAGGAGTACATTTTCTGACACTACACATGTTATCATTAGAATTGCATCATAGAAGATGACATTCCAAAAAAAACCTTTCACATATGATGGTCATCATCACTTCCTTGTCATGTCATTTGGCCTCACAAATGCACCATCTACATTTTAGAGTTTGATGAATAATTATTTTTTTTCATTTCTTTAGAAGTTCATCTTAGTCTTCTTTGATGATATATTTATTTATAGTTAAAAATGGAACAAGTACCTATTACACCTAGAAAGGCCATGTTCAAATCCTTTTTTGCTAAATAATTATGTTCCAAACACTTGAAATGCTCCTTTGGTAAAAAATAAATTGAACACCTATGTCACATTATTTTTGAATAAGGCATTAAGGTGAATCTAGAAAAAAATGAAGCCATGAATATCTAGCTGAAACATAAAATACTATAGATCCTTCATAATTACTTAGGCTTCACTAGATATTATTATAGATTTTTTAAGGATTATGGAAAAACTACAACCCCTTGTAGTCATATTGAAAAAATATTAATTAACTGGTCTAGAATTGTAGAGGCAACATTTTATATACTCAAATAACCTAGGCGCACTACACAAATTCGTATTGTGCCTAACTTCTCCATAGCCTTCGCTATTGAAAGTGAAACTTTAGGCACTAGCTTGGTTATTGTTTGCATGTAATAATGGTGACCCCTTTCCTTCAAAAGTAAGGCCTTAATCAACAAAATCTAACCCATTTCACCTATGAGAAGGAGATGCTAACCATTCTTCATGTAAAAAATAACATCCATACCTTGTCAAATCACACTTTTACATTAAAACTAGCCATCATAGGCTCAAGTATTTTTTTGAGCAACATTTCTCTTCCTCGTAGAAATAGAAGTAGGTCACTAAGTTTTTGGGTTATTACCATGAGACCGCCTTCAAAAAAGGGAAATACAATTTTGTGAAGGATGTGTTATCACATCAATTTTAAGAGCATCCAACTTTGAGTGATTTATCATTGCCCACCCTTGCTTAGCTAAATGACTTGTACCAAGAATATTAGCAAGATAGTCACTTTCAATATCTCATAAAATGGGTATCTAATCACCCCTCTTAAAAACTAAAATATTCATGGGATGGATCCTATTTGTGGTATAAGGGTCATCTATATTTGGCCTCCCAATCAATTTTGTAATAGAAACTTTTATCTAAGTTCCATGTCACACTATCTTCTGGTCACTATAAGCTTGCCAAAATTTATGAACGAATTTTCTATAATTTTTTAGGGTATAAAAAAACATTAAATGCTTTATGGATAATGTGAGAATTGTCAATGCAGCAAAGGTGAAACTATTCATATCTTGAGCTATCTCAAACTATTACCACTTTTTATTTATATGTCAACCAACATTCCCATAGACTTCATTGAAGGACTTATAAAGTATGTAAGGAAATCAATCATTATGAAAGTGGTAGGGAAACTCTCTAAATATAACCATATTTGTGACCTATCCTATCCCTATTCTTCCCTTGTTATTTCCTAGACCTTCATTGACCCAATTTTTCACCTCCATGGCATACCCATATCCCTTGTTACTAGATCATGATTATTTTTTCATTGGTAAATTCTAGTGAGATTTTTTCTAATGTCGCAGTATCTAGCTTAAAATGGGCTTTGTGTATCACCCGTAAATAGATGAATAAACCAAAATTGTCAATAAGTGCTTGGAGACTTATTCACACCACTTTTGTTTAGATCATCAACATCATTGGACCTAATGGTAACTACCATTGGTAGAATGGTGGTATAATACCACTTACTACACAATAACCAAGATGACACTATATAAATTCATGTATGATTGATCTCAACCATCTCTCTAAAAAAAATATCAAGTAGTTTCAAGATGTACATAGTAGATTTCACCCTTAGAACACATGACACTATTCTCTGCACTCTCAAGGATAAATTGTACATATAATTATTTGATGAAGATACATGAAAATTACCATCATCTAGAGTGCACTTTTTTGTCAGTGATATGGTCTTCCTTTCCCTACAACTATACAAATATTTTTTCTTGAAGATGAAGGATCATAAAAAAATAACTTAGCCAAGTTTTACAAGCCCTCTAAAATATTATAATAAATTGATTCAATTGTATTTGATTTGGATCTTCCTACCCCTCAATGATCCATCCTATATTCTATATTTTTTAAAATGGATCTTGGATAATAGGTTTTCTCCCAATCTACATTACCAAAGCTAGATATTAAAGTATATATTCTCCTAACACCCGAGTCTATCTTCAATAGATTATCACACTGATTTTACAACAACACAATTATTAGGGTCTTCATCCAATTGTGAAAAAATTATTCATCTCAGTCTTTGAGGAATTTTTTTAGGAGCATGTTGGAACACATAGTCCTGCCTATTTATTCCTAATTATTTACTTTTGTATTTGTTGGCACCGCTAAAATTTTGTGTCCTATTTTATGCCTTAGCCATATTTTCCCAAATTTATAACTAATATGAGATATCAATCATGGGTAATTTCTATAAAAATTCCTTGACACTAATGGATAGAGCATGGAAAATTAAGCCTAGTTTCCTTTTGAAGATTTATAAAATATTCTAAGGATTGAAAGCTATTCTCATTCGGGTTTTGTCTCTCCATTTAGTTCAGTCCTTCCAACTCACAATATCCTGTCTTATTGGATTGCCCTATAAATTTCTAGTTCCATTTTATTTTATTGTAAAGCTCTTAAGTGTTAAAATTTAACTGTGTTGGCTTTACAAAAATCCATCTTCCATTTGAACTTCCCCTTTCACCTATTTTTTTGGTTCACTTAGATTTTTCGCTTTGTAGGAAAGTTCACCCCATCCAATTTTGTAGGCTTTCCCATGTGAACATGATCATTCCACATCTCGATGGATTTCCTATCAACTCCATTTGTAGGTCTTTCTCATGCACTCACAGTTATTTTTGAAATTGGTTAAGTAAAGGATTTATCAACAGATGGAGCTCATTTTCTCACACTCACCCTGATGATGCCATTTTCTCGCACTCACCCTGATGATGCAATTTTCTCTTCTTTGAGCCTTTTCATGTGAACTTCTCATTTCATGTGCCCTTGTTCAAATCACTTTGTTTTTTCCACATTAATCCTTGTCACAACCCTAATCCACTTCACTTTTTATACTTGGATGATGTCATGCTGGCATTATCCTACCTTGCCTATGTCATGTTGATGTCACAATATCTCTTGGATGTTGATTCACTTGTAGATGAACTTCTCACACAAGCCATATAGGGGTATATTTCCTACATGTGTCAAATTGAAGTTGATATCTTGAGTGTGGGGCTTTGTAGAGGTTTGAAGGTCATCGAGACCTTTCAAGAAAGGAAATAACATTTGGATATATCCAGAAGGGGCACAAACTCTCGCCAGAGGAATATTGGGCTATTTTTTTGCCATATATCGATGCAATATTTTTTATGGGCTTGATTATCCTATCAACTTCTAATCCAAGTCAAAGTTTTGCATCCCATAGAGGCTAGAATTTATACAAGAAGTAAAACTAAATGGATTGGCTCTAAACTATTGTCATCAGTGATTGAAACGCTATTGTAGTTGCTTGGTTTGATCTGTGATGCCTTGTAAAATATTTTAAATGGTGGTTGGTGAAAATTCAATGAAGAAAGTAGTGCCCATGTCTCATTAATTATTTTCAGAGACATCTTCTATCATGTTGCACTTCCAAGTTGCTATTTTTAGTGGATTTCATGGGAAATTTTTATGTTTCTTGCACTCATTCCTACAATTTATCGATGCAGATGTACGGTGTGGGTCAAGTGATATTATTACACATTTCCTCTCCATCAAATGAGATTTACAAAGGAATCATGTCATTTATAAATTGTACGAGGTTTTAACAAGGGTTTCCCATTTGGTACAACCTTTTGACATTTTGTAAACTTCCTTTCCATGGGTATATATGCCTCGGTGTCCATTTTTTAAATGTGAAGACCAAAGGATAACTTGTATAGAGAGAATCAATTACAAAGCCGAATAAGAGAGATATTCATAGGAAGCCATAAGGTTTCAACTTCTAGTTTTGGGTATAAATGTTTTTGCATTGTAAAGATTTGAGTTTATCCCAAAATTTGTGACAACACTTGTAACCTTTGTAGATTGTCTGATTAAAGGTAGAATCAACCTTCACTGAGTGTCTCCATACATATGTTATACATTTTTGGATGTGTGTTGTTTAGTTGGCGAGCCAGAGGATTGCAAAATCCTTGCAAAACCTTTGTAAGGTATCTTTCCAACATAATAAAAGGAATGTATGTGCATACTTTTGGATTACTAAGTAGACTCTTTTAGCATTCTACAACTATCTTTGACTTTTTTGAATGTATGTGTAGAGACCAACTTTCTTATGCATTCTAAGAATTATAGTCTTTTGTGGTGTGTTGATTAATGCATCACCTTTATTTCAGTTGTTACAAGTTTTTTATAAACACATTACTCTATTGCCCAACTAGCAAAGGATTTGGTCTATTATTTTTTCTCTCCCCATCATCCTTAATAGACTCAAAATCAACCATTTAAAACATCTTTAGTTTTCCTTAGTATGTACATTTTGCTTCCATGTATGAATTCTTGTAATAGCTTATAGGGATTATCATAAAAACTCATTCATTGATGAGTATATGATAAATTATTTGTTTAATAAGATTCTTAGCCTTACATGTACAAATCGATATATAGGTATATTGTGACACCAGTACTAGGATACACTATGAAATGGGTAATTTTTTGTATAGGAGTGTTTAACTCTTTTAATTGTCATCCATCACCTTAGGAAAACCCTTCTTGGTCTTGCAAAGTCAAAAATGAAGGAGGTATTACCCACATCAATAATTGTTCCTTACCTTCCCAACTTGAAGTTAGGTTTGTGTTAATCTTCCTAGGTTTGATGCCCCCAACACCTAGAAGATTATCAGACCTTAGGGATTTGATACCTATAACTCAAATCACCAATAATATTAATATTTTTACTGAAAACAACAAACACATATTCTTTGCCAATTTTCCCATTTATTAAGTATATTTATCCCACATGCATGAGAATTAGTATAGTTCTATTTGGTAATATTATTTTAAATAGAGAGTTTATATAGAAGAATGGGCTATGCATGAATTATGTTGTATTGGGAATTTCTCAAAGGATGTTTCTACCTCAAAAGGCTAGTGATATTATATTTTAATGTGATGTAGCATTAGTTTAAATAAAGGGTTAAGATAGAAGAATGGGTTTTTTATCAATTATATTGTATTAGGGTTTTCCTAAAGAATTTTTCCTCCTTACAAGGCCAATGATATATTGCAATGTGATGTAACATTAGTTTAAACAAAGGGTTTAGATGAAAGAATGAGCTATCCATGAATGATATTGCATCAAGAATTTATCAAAGGATGTTGCACCCTTAAAATCCCATTGATATATTGTGATGTGATGTAGCATTAGTTTAAATAGAGGGTTTAGATTCAAGAATGGGCTATCCATGAACTATATTGTATTGGTAATTTCTTAAAGGATGTTTCCCCCTCAAAAGGCTAGTGATGTATTGTAATGGTATTATCATATCAATATAATATTATTCATTGTGTTCCTATTTTTAAGTATTTTTATTTGATATTTAATGTATCCAACCAATTTATTCTAGAAAGGAATATAACACAAATCTCTAGTGGGTTGACTTTATGAAATCAAGTGAAGTGATCAAGGACTATAAGAAAGCATGCAACTATGATGCTATTTTATGGTGTAAGTACTTTGGTAATTCTACTATAGTGCTCTCATAATGCTCTATGCAAATTATTAAATAAGCCATATGTTGTCTTAAAATATTTTAAATTAAGCAAATGAACATCCCTCAATATAATAGCCACACACAAATCATATATGCATTAAGTAATCTCACAAGAACTAGTGAAAGGTTGACATGATGGGAATTCAAATTTTAAGATTTTAAATTTTAAGGGTTTAGATCCATGCATGTGTGAAAGTGGCCTTGATGAAACCTACACCTATTGATTTGATTCAAGGTGTTGAATAATGGATATAGGGATTTGAAATAAAAACATATGGTTTGGTTGATGGAAGAGATTAGGATATGTGATATCAAGAACTGATTTCATGCATAATTATGCCTCTTGTAAACTAATAATTGTGTTTAGGTTACTAATCATAATAAGATTAAAACATAAGGAAAAATGGTATGAATATTGGGATATGTTCCATACACCTTGCAATATTCCAATGTTTGAAGTCTTTAATTAATTGTTTGCACCCACATATTTGGGGCATACCACTTGGAGTGACACTTGGTGTCACTTGTAGTTTATGTTTTAGCAAGTGTAAGAATCACTTAGTGTCATGGAAGTTTCTAATTGGAATTATGAAAACTTGCAAGGTGTATAAGAGTTGTTGAAAATAAAAGCACATGATGAGAGGGAGTAAATTATGGACTTGGAGAAAGTCATGGAGTAGTTATAGAAAAGGTGGGATAAAATTACTTGAGCACCCAAGTTTGGTATTGGTAGTTTCTAATTTTTTGTTAGTTAACAAAGCTTGAATTGAGCATTGGGATTTGTGCATGGATTTAGATGACAAAATTAGCTAGTGGTTTATAGCACATGGTTTTATAAACTATTAATGGTTTATGGTTTTGTAAATGCCTATATATTAAGTGCTATAGTTGGAGGAATTGTAGTGTTCTTTAATCAGCTTAATAACTAGGAACATAAATTGCTCTACTCAAGGATTGAATATCACAACTGGCAGTTATAACCCATTAAAGAACCTCATTTAATCATCAACCCAGGGACGTAAACTTGAAATGGGTTAGCACAATATATGCACTAATCACCCTTCCAGACATACATCATTCCTAAAATGCTTCATACTGAAATTTAAATTATTGGAAACAACTTTACTGGATAACTTGCTTGGAAATGAAAACTTGAAAGATAAAACTACTCTACGCCTAGTGGCTGCAGGAACAATTGACAGCTTTGTTTTTCTGTTAGCTGCAGGAACAATCACATTAACTTCTATGAAAGAAAATACAGCTATTCTATCTCGCAGAATAAAAGTATGGACAGTTCCCTAAGTGGGCCCCCTTAGGTAATGCCAAAAGTAAGCAATAGATTAGATGAAAAACTTCATAAGCTTTATTGATTCAATGCAAACAAGTACATAACACAAACTCTTGATTGGATTTTTGAAACTGAAAAATGTGTTACAGTACTAACTTCTTCCAGCCCATTCTCTAAAGGAGAAGGGGCTATTTATTGAAAACTGATTCTAACTACTAACCAACCTTTCCCTTATAAAACGGGAGGCATTTATTACATTTAACTAACTTAAGCAAGGGGATGAATGACAATGGAAGAACTAAGTCAAATCGGTTTAATAGTCTTAAAGCGCCATCATCCTGGATTCATGCAACTCCAAGACGCCTGGCCTAGATTTCTGGAACACTCTCCCTGCATGGCGGATGAGTTGAAATTGTCTCCTCATCTTTTGCTGTTGAACCAGTCTTCATGGATTTGGTCTTTATTCTTCAAGTGGAAATTGAATTCCCTTCCTCCAATCGTGGTTCTTGCAAAATATCTTGCCATCTTTTCCTGAGGAAGAAGGTTAGCTCAACACGTTCATCATTTAAGACAATCCATTATTGTTATTTATTCATTCATTAAGTATTAAACTAAGGCAAACATTGTTTCAGATATGGTTGCAGGAAGTTTTGGTAGTAGAGGTTGTAGGAAGGTTTTATGATCACAAAAACCATAAAGTATTTATCAGAATAATAAAACATTCAAGATAACAATCATGGGACTTTTTATCAGAATATACTCATCATATTTAAGTCATAAAAAGGTTTATGTCCTATCCCATAATCAGACTGAATGTTTGTTTTAGCATAATAAAAACAAAAAAGTATTTATAAAAGCATGATCAAAATGTGCCAAAAACTTGGCTCATCACTCCCCTCAACCAACTACTTGTTGGACCCTTCAGCAAGTCTAGCATTCCTTCTTTTGGAAAATTCTCTCAGATCTGCACTCAGTTGCTGCCCACATTCGCCATTCTGAAAACTCCAGAAGTGAGTTCTCATTGCCTCCAATCTTTGCCATCTATTATCTTCAGAACTTCTGTTATAAGTGTTGTTGTCCCCTTGTATAGCCAATAATGGCCATAGAAGAATAGGTGGTTGCATAACCAATGGCAACCAATTCTCCCTCTTTGTTCTGGCATTCCTCATGTACCTCTCTGCCCTTCTGGTTGCTGCATACAAGGTGTTGGGAGTATGTGGTTTTGCTTTCTTCAATTGAAATGAAAGATGCTCCCATCTATTCTGAATGTGCAGGGTTGCAGCATTGAAATCACTGTCTATGATTTGGGAATACTGAGAAAATACCTCTTGTCTTAGAGGCTCAATCAGAGGCCTGGCTCTTTCATCCCTCCACAATTTCTTCTAGTCAAAGTAAATACCCATTCCATTCTAGATTCATTTCTCATAGACAATGGCGTATTTACTGTATCATGCATATGGCTATTAAATTGTTCCCCTCTATTGATTTCATTGGTGATCTAGGAGATTAAAGCGCTGATATGAATATCACCGACATAACATAAAGGATTCCATTCTTTATCCTGGGATATAGCCAAATTGTGCAGATAAAACTCACACTGGAGGTTCCTAATATGCAAAGGTGAGTCCCTGTATGCTTCATAAAATTCCTCAGCAGTATTTAAAGAAGGATTCTTACCTTTCCAGACTCTAATTAGCTGGAAGTTCAAATACAACTCCTTGAGATACATTGCATAGATGGGTGAGGGTGCTCGAAATTGCATTAGCTGTGGAACGAGCTCTACTCCCTGGTTGAGAGTGTCATTCAAGTTAGCAATTTCCAGATTCTTGTTCTGGATTATCCTTTGTAGTCTCTCAATTTCCAGTGTAGAAGCGACCTATTGTTGTTGAAGCTCTTCAAAGCATGCCATTCCTACAACAAAGTTTGTGACATGGAGTGGTGGTCTATGATTATAGCATACTGCAGGTGTCTCCTGTACTTCTTCAAGTACATCCTCCTTTTTTTGTTCTTCTTCTTCTCCAATTACTTTTGCATTATGTGATTCTTCAAGGTTATCCTGTCCCAAATTACCATCCTATTGCTAACCTTCCTGTAGCTGCTCTTCTTCGAACAGAAACACAACCTGTTCTTCCTTCTTCTTATCACATTCCATACCTTCCTGTAGCTGTTCTGCAATGGCAACCAACTCATCCAGGCCAGCCCCTTCAGGTGTACTCACAACCTCCTCGGTAACAGGTTCCTCATTTCTCAGTTCAGACTAGAAAGATCTGAAGGTGGTGTGGCAGGAGTAGTATTACATGATTGGCAGGCCACCTAGTTTTGGAGCCTAGAGCTCCTTCTTATGGAAGGAGGAACTGTTTTACTGGAAGGTTTTGCCGTAGGAACAAAGAAGTCTCCCTTTGGCTTTTTACAGGCTCAGGGGTTGCTACAACAGGTGACTTTCCTTTCCTATCCTTGGGAGTCGGCTCAGGAATTTTGTTAGAACCTTGTGCTAGAGATTTGGGAGTTCTTTCAGAAAGAGGAACATCATCCTGTGAGTCGGATGATTCATGAGGAGGGAACCTAGCAGTAGAGGTCTGACCTAAGACCGGGAGGTGCGTTGCTTAAAGGTAAGAGGTTCACCCCTAGGTCCTACATTTTGAATTTTAGGGTTGAATTGGAAATTGAATTCCTCCCAGGTCATCCTTGATGCGTCATGAACGGATTTTTCAACAAGCAACTTAATAAGACAATGGTGAGATACAGAGTTAACCCTACCCTTCCTAAATTCAGTAGCACTGTTGGATAGCAAGTTATAAAGGAAGTTGGGAACATTCATCAACAGTCCATGGCATAAATGAGACAAGAGTTTGAAATGATGAGAATGTAGGACTGAAAACCTACCTTCACAGGTTATGTATTTGATGATGTACCCTGCCCGTGACACCCAGTCCTGCGGCATACTCATTCTTTGTGCACCTTGCTTATCCACCCGCAGAGGAGGATCATTTGGCTGAGTGAACTCAACCCTGGCACTTCTTGCATCTCTTCCTTTGGGAAATGGTTCTCTGACCTGAGGTAACCCTATAATCTCAAAAATTTTGTCAATTGACGCATTGACTGTTATGCCCTTAAATTTTGCTTCCCCATCCTGAAATGTCCTCGTAAATTCCTCTGCAATGTCTATATTGAAAGTCCTGAGCTTCAGGAAGTAATTGAGCCACCCATATTGTCTGCATAGTGGCACATGCAACACATCTTGTAACAGGATGCTATGGTCTGTAGGCTCATGTCGAATCGGCTAACCTCCCATTTCCTTGGCTTTTCCTCACTTGGTGTTTTTTTCAACTAAACTCCCTGTAGCCCAACTATTGAATCTTTTGAAATTCTTCAGTACTCTGTCCTTCCCATCAACCAAAACTTTTGAACTTCTTTTCAAAAGTGACAGAAAAATAGGGAAAACAATATAATCATGCAATATTTTGGAGGGAGAGAGTAATCATGGATAATTGGAATACATTCAGGTTCATTATTACAGGAAGGAAAGACTATTTGATTAGTAATTACAGTTTCCAAATATTGGGGGTGCGTGACAATAGATGGGACAAGCTTTTGGTGGCAATGTGGTGGAAGTTAAGTCATAAAGAAGCGTGCTCAATCGTGCGAACGAGCCGAAGGAAATGGAAATCATATAGGAAATTTGTTTGCGCTAATTAATACTAAATTAAATGCAATAAATGAAGTAAATTAAACTATCTTAAAGTGAAGTGGAGCGTACCTAGAGAGAATCACTGTAATTATCTGATGTGACCTTCTTCTTCATTGCAATACGTGACACGAAGAAATGTGGATGATATGGGAATGACAGGTGGATGATGTGGAAGAGAGAGAGTGAGTACAGATTGTGGATGATGTGAATGAATGGAATGGGGATCTTAATAGGTAACCCCTTTATTATTATTTTATATGCAACTTTATGCATGGCCTGGGAAATTGAGCTAGAATCAATTCCTTTGGCTGCAGGATCACTACTATCCTGCTCAGTTTCAAACTATTTCAAAAATGTTTCCTTGTCAATGGGTTTAGAATAGAGATTTTGGCAATTCCCATTGACTAATAGCTTGAATTGGACCTCATCAATGGTCCTTAATTGAACAAAACCATTGGTGAATACCTCTTCTATCTCATATGGACCCAACCATCTGGTTTGCAGTTTCCCTGGACTGTCCTTATATCGTGAGTCATAAAGTAGAGCCCAATCTCCGGCTTTAAATTTATTTTCCTTGATGTATTTATCATGCCACCTTATTCGTTGGTTTTGTATCCTCTCAGTGTGTTGCAAGGCATTCTTTCGGAGCTCATCCAGTGCATTGAGCTGCATGACTCTATCCCTTTGTGCATTTGTTAAATCCATATCCATCTCTAATGTTGTTCTTAGAGTCTTATGTTCGAATTCAATTGGCATCACAACTGTTTTACCATACACCATTTCAAAAGGTGTACATCCTGTAGCAGTCTTCCAGGTAGTTCGGTAGGCCCATATAGCTTCTGGTAACCTTGCAGCCCAGTCCTTTCTATGCAAATCTATAGTTTTAGTCAGAATGGACTCTATGTCCCTGTTGGTGACTTCAACCTGGCCATTAGCTTGGGGATGATAAGGAGTTGATTTCCTATGACGTATATTGTATTCATTTACTAAGGCTGTGATAAGTGTAGAAGTGAATTGTGCTCCTTGATTTGTCACTATTTCCCTAGGAACACCAAACCTGGTGAATATTTCCTCATACAGGAATTCAACCACTTTATTATCCCTAGCATGCTTCATAGGTTTAGCTTCTACCCATTTTGTCACATAATCTGTGTATACAAGGATGTAGGACTTACCATTGGAAGGTGGATCAATTGGTCCTACAAAATCCAGTCCCCATTTGTCGAAGGGTGCAACAACAACTTGTGGAAATAGAGGCATCTCATCAGAGTGAGTTGGTCTTCCCATCCTTTGGCATCTGTCACATCTCCTGGTATATTTGGTTGCATCTTTATGCAGAGTTGGCCAATAGTAACCAGTATTTAAAATTTTCATTGTTGTTCTTTTGGCAGCAAAATGTCCACCACACGGCTCATCATGGCTTGCATGCAATATATCATGAGTGTCTTCTTCTTGTACACATCTCCTCATAACTTGATCTGGCCCTGTATAAAACATGCAATCTGCAATCCAAGAAAAGTTAAAACTTTTCTCTACCAATAATCTCTTTTCCTTAGGGGAGAATTGAGGAGGAGTTCTTCCTGCAGCCAAATAATTTGCTATATTAGCATACCATGGGTGAATAACCTTGATTGCAAATAGGTGCTCATTAGGAAAGGAGTCTTCAATAAGTGCAGAGTCATCTTGCCTTTGAATTCTAGAAAGGAAATCAACAACCACATTGGCTTTGTCTGGCTTGTCCACAATTGTAATGTCAAATTCCTGCATCAGCAACAACCATCTTGCCAGTCTCCCGGCTATTGAGCTTTTGTTCATGAGATACCGAATTGTTGCATGATTAGTGTGGACAAATATCTAACAACCTATGATGTAATGCCTGAATTTATTGAGGGCATAGATGATTGCTAACATCTCTTTTTTTGTAACAGTGTAGTTTAGCTCAACCCCTTGCAAATTTTTGCTTATGTAGTAGAGTGCATGTTCTGTTGAACCACCCTTCTATCCTAACACGGCTCCAATGGCATAATCTGATGCATCTGCATGAATATGAGATGGAAGTGACCAATAAGGTCCTTTCAAAATAGGTGCCTGTGTAAGGGCAACTTTTAAATCAAGGAATGTTTTTTCACATTCTTCGGTCCAAGAAAAATCTACATCCTTCTTCAACAGACTATATAAAGGGCCTGCTATTTGGCTGAAGTCCTTGATGAATCTTCTATAGTATCTAGCATGGCCTAGAAAGCTTCTTAATTCTTTCTACTTAGTAGGAAAGGGTAGATTAGAGATGACCTCAATCTTAGCAGAATCAACTTGTATTCCTGCAACAGAAATATAGTGACCAAGCACTATTCCCTCCTGCATCATCATGAAGCACTTTTGACTATTCATCAATAGATTATGATCTTCACATCTCTGCAATACTTTCTTCAAGTTGGCCTGAGCTTTTTCAAATGTTGCACCATAAACAGTAAAGTCATCCATGTATATTTCCATGCAATCATATGAGATGTCTGAGAAGATACTTATGACTGCCCTCTGGAAAGTTGCAGGTGCATTACAGAGACCAAAAGACAAAACTGAGTAGGCAAACGTTCCCCAAGGGCATGCAAAAGTAGTCTTTTCTTGATCCTAAGGGGCAATCTTGATTTGATTGTACCCGTTGAAGCCATCTAAGAATGAGAAGTACCTTTTCCCAGCTAAATTATCTAGAACCCGATCAATGAATGGAAGAGGAAAGTAATCTTTCTTTGTTGCCAAATTAAGCTCTTTATAGTCTACACATACTCTCCATTTCCCTCTTTTCTTAGGAACAATAACCAATGGGGAAACCCACTGACTATTCGAGATTGGGTAGATAAAGCCAACTGTTAACATTTTCTGCAATTCTTCTTTAACAATCTCTCTTAAGGCTGGATTGATTCTTCTTTGGAGCTGCCTGATAGGTTTGAACTCACTGTTAATGAATATGCGATGTGTGGAAATTTTTGGGTCTAAACCCTTCATGTCACCATATTCCCAAGAAAAAGCTGACTTATGATTGGTAAGCATTTTGACCATAGATTCTTGTTGCTCTCTGGTGAGGTTTTTATTGATACTCAAGGTTTTTCCTGTGGCTACCTCAACTTGAGAGGTTAAATCAACCATAGATACCTCAGGCAGAAATGGCATTTCTACCTCGTGGGGTAGCAAGGTGTGTAAGTAGTCAGTTGCTGCAGGATAATGGGCTGATGCAGACGAAGGAAGAATGGTCTGCAAGGAGCATGGATTTTTTTCACAATGAAAGTATTCGGTACCATAGTTATTCAGCAGGATATTGGACAGTATATCTTCTTGTTGTTGTTGTGCAACAAAAGGCTCTCTGGTAATCATCATTAAATTGGCCACAGAATTCACTTCGTCCTCTCCTCCCAAATTTGGTCAAACAACCTCTCTAGACTCAAGTTGGGGCTGGGCTGGAGAATAGAGGGTAAGCTTCTTTGTGCTATACCCATCAGATATTGTCATGTTACCCGAACTACAACCAATGTAAGCATCAACAGTAGCCAACCAAGGCCTTCTTAGTATGACAGGTATCCCTCCAATCATGCCTTTGGAGATAAGACCATAAAGTCAGCAGGATACTCCTAGGAATCCAAGGTGACTACTAGGTCTTTAACTACCCCATCAAGTTTGACAGTTGAGCTATCAGCAAGCTGCAATATTGTAGGTGTAGCCCTTAGGTTAGAAATACTAAGTTTTACAACCAGGTCCTTTGTCATGACATTGATAGCTGCACCAAGATCCACTAAAGCATTCTTAATCTGCAACCCATTAATATTAATCTCCACCATAGGACTGCCTGGGTCTAAATATTTTGGGATGGTAAGCTTCCCTAGCATTAAATCAGAGAGTTAACCTATGACATGGATAGTTTGAGGGTCTTTCTTTTTCGTTCCCGATTTCTTCAAACATGCCTCCTTGATGGCTTTGCTATAGATAGGTACCTCTTTTATTGCTTGGAACAAGGGGATTTTCACACATATATGCTTTAGCTGGTCAAGGATGTCAAAGGTAGGTTCCTCTTGTTTTTTTACTTTTTCACCTTCCAACCTTTGTGGGAAAGGAGGGAACACTTTATCAGATGCCTTAGGTAATGTTGGAATCTGAACTGGCTCATTTGGTTGGGCTTGGTTGTTGGTATATTCTTCTTGGTCAGTCTCCTCAGATGGCAATTTTGAGATTATGGGAGGAGATGGTGTGGGCAGCACAGTTCCTAAACGTAAATTGATATTATTCATGTTGAGAGCATAGGCAGGCTGATGATTAGGATCAACAAAATAGACTTGTTGTTGCTACTGGTGGTGGTTATTTGGATTGGGTGCTGCCTAAGCAGGTAGTTGGGTTGGCTTTGGATTCTGACCTTGATTAGCTGTAGGAGGTGGTATAATGGATTGCTGCTGCGGTTGCTGCAAGAAACCAGTGGATGGATTTGACCATTGTTGGCCTCCTCTCCATTGGTTAGACTGCTGCCAATTCCCTTGCGGAGGCTGCCACTAATTTTGTTGTGGTGATTGCCAATGGTTTTGTTGGGCATTTGGCCAAGGGTTATTCCACTAAGGTTGGGGGTATGGCCCATAGTTTGGAGGGTACGGTTTTTCCATTGACTATTATATGAACCAAAATTTTGCAAGGGGTCCTGAGGCATACCTTGTCTTGGGACCCATGGCCTGCGTTGAGCAACAAAGAACACTTCCTCCTCTCCTTCAATGGTTTTGAACTCAGTAGGGAGATGATGCACCTCCAAATTAGCCACTATTTTGCATCGGCAGTCTTTCTTCCTTTATCGGCAGTGGGGGCAATATTCAGCTAACATTGCCTCAGCTTCTTCTTTCTTCTTTTTAGTCTACATCGTATCCAGTTGAGTGGCTACATCATTGATGATATCCTGCTTGAAGTCAGACAAGAGATTAGTAATCTCCCCTTTAGATACTCTAGAGCCACTTCCTTTTATAGAAGAGGGTCTAAACCCCCTTCCCTTCTTTACAGTTGCTCTGGAGTAATTGAGACAGATTTTCTTGATATCATCCCAATCGCTTTGGGTGACATCACCTCCTGCCATGAGGTCAAGGGCCTCCATGAAAGTATCATTAACTCCTCTCAAGAAGAGAAGTTTTTGAGATTCCTCATTCAGCTCATGATGAGTATTCTTCTACACACTAAACAAGAACCTTGACACATAATCCTCCAAGGTTTCATCCTCCTTTTGTGACATTTTGAAGATGTCATCTCCTCTCATATCATTTCCTCTACAATATTCTTTATATTTTCTCAAGAAAAAAGTCTTCATTTCATCCCAAGTGTTAGCTACATTAGCTCCCAAGCCCATGAACCATCTCAAGGCTACCTCCTTTAGAGTAGAAGGAAATAATTTCAACTTGTGTGCTGAGGTTGTATAGTCATAGCTTCTGCAAAGGATGTCAAATTCAAACAAGAAGGTATGAGGGTCCTCAATGATAAGTCCATAGAACTTTGGCAGTACTAAGGCAGGGATGTTCTTGAGGTTATTATTGTCATGCAGGTCAGGGATTGAGAATGAAAAAATAGGATTTTCCATTCTTGGTTGTGTTCTTAGATTAGCTCTTGGTTGATGAACTACAAGAGCAAGAGAATTATTTGATTATGTCTCTTCGGATAGGCTAAAGCTTAGTTCAGAGGAAGAAGATGGGGTAACTAAGTCTTGGCCAGCATCCAGATATGGGGCGTCTTGGAATAGGTTTGGTTCAATTTCTTCAATATCTATGCTCCCAGGAAGGAATCTTCCAAATTGATTTCTTCTTCTATGCATACAACAAAAGTGAACTAACTTATGGAGATGCTGGAATGCAGAATTCTAAACTAAAAATACTAAGAATGAAATCTTAAACTCTTTACTAGCATGCCTGTAATAGGTCCTTAGTTTGACACCATCCCCGAAAACGGCACCAAAAATGTAGTGTTCTTTAATCAGCTTAATAACTAGGAACATAAATTGCTCTACTTAGGGATTGAACATCACAACTGGCAGTCATAACCCATTAAAGAACCTCATTTAATCATCAACCCAGGGACGTAAACTTGAAATGGGTCAGCAAAATATATGCACTAATCACCCTTCCAGACATACATGATCCCTAAAATGCTTCATATTGAAATTTAAATTACTGGAAACAAATTTACTGGATAACTTGCTTGGAAATGAAAACTTGAAAGATAAAACTACTCTGCGCCTAGTGGCTGTAGGAACAGTTGACAACTCTGTTTTTCTGTCAACTGCAGGAACAGTCACATTAACTTCTATGAAAGAAAATACAGCTATTCTATCTTGTAGAATAAAAGTATGGACGGTTCCCTAAGTGGCCCCCCTTAGGTAATGCCAAAAGTAAGCAACAGATTAGATGAAAAACTTCATAAGCTTTATTGATTCAATGCAAACAAGTACATAGCACAAACTCTTGATTGGATTTCTGAAACTGAAAAATGTGTTACATTACTAACTTCTTCCAGCCCATTCTCTGAAAGAGAAGGGGCTATTTATTGAAAACTGATTCTAACTACTAACCAACCTCTCCCTTATAAAATGGGAGGCATTTATTACATTTAACTAACTTAAGCAAGGGAATGAATGACAATGGAAGAACTAAGTCAAATCGGTTTAACAATCTTAAAGCGCCATCATCCTGGATTCATGCAACTCCAAGACGCCTGGCCTAGATTTTTGGAACACTCTCCTTGCATGGTGGATGAGTTGAAACTGTCTCCTCATCTTTTGCTGTTGAACCAATCTTCATGGATTTGGTCTTTATTCTTCAAGTGGAAATTGAATTCCCTTCCTCCAATCATGGTTCCTGCAAAATATCTCGCCATCTTTTCCTAAGGAAGAAGGTTAGCTCAACACGTTCATCATTTAAGACAATCCATTACTTTTATTTATTCATTCATTAAGTATTAATCTAAGGCAAACATTGTTTCAGATATGGCTGCAGGAAGTTTTGGTAGTAGAGGCTGCAGGAAGGTTTTATGATCACAAAAACCATAAAGTATTTATAGACTAATAAAACATTAAAGATAATAATCATGAGACTTTTTATCAGAATATACTCATCATATTTAAGTCATAAAAAGGTTTATGTCCTATCCCATAATTAGACTGAATGTTTGTTTTAGCATAATAAAAACAAAAAAGTATTTATAAAAGCATGATCACAATGTGCCAAAAACTTGGCTCATCAGGTATTATGTTAAAAGGTTTTGTAGTATTTTTTATGTTGCCAAAATTTATCCAATAGTATAATGCTTTGTATGTTTTCTTATGAAGGTCATAGCCTAAATTTGTATTGTAATCATTATAGTTGCTAATAATATAATCGGTTCTTCTTTGGAGGTTGGGGTTTTTCCCAAAAGGATTTTTCTCAAGGTAATATTAAATCAATTAGGTTTTTATGATTTTCATGTCACTTACATGTTAATGCATGTTTAATTTTCTTATCCCAAATTTTTAGATCTATTTACTCTTTGCAATATCTCTCCTCATAAATTAGAGTAGGAAACATTTCCTCCATCTTAGCTTTCTTTCGTAAGTTTGTAATTTTCACCATTACACTAGCACCAACACTATAAAGAATTGTAGTTGCACTCTAAAGAAGTCTAGTGGGTTTGATGATCATAATTATATATACATGCTACTCAAAACTTTTTTTTTATTAATAAGGAATGATTTTTTCTATAAAGTGAAAGCACTTCAATGTTCCTTCCATACCATTTCATTCCTTCTATTCTTCCATTCCTTCATTATCTATTCCTTCCTTCCTTTCCACCATTCCATCCACTCCATTTCTTTCTTTATTTGGCCTGTGTCCATCCATCCCTTCTTTCTTCCATTCCATCCATTCCTTCCATTGTCCCTTCTTCTATTCCATCCATCCATCATCCATTTTATTTCACTGTCCCATTTCCATATTGCTGTCCTTCATGTCCATAATTATTCCATTATTCCCTCCTTCTTCCTTCTTTGTCCATTATATTTCTTTCATTCCATTATTCTTCATTTCCTTCTTTCATTATCCATTCCTTCTTTTCATTATATTCCTTCTTTCCTGTTTATTGTTCATCCATCTTTCCCTTCCTTCTTTCTTTATTCTTCTTCTACTATATATATATTATTCTCTCATTATATCTGTCTCCCTCTTCCTTTCTATATTTCCTTCTTCCTTTATATTATATTCTCATTATATTTTATTCTCTATATTATATATCTTCCTCTCCTCTCTCCACTGTCTCTATCTCACCCTCTCCATTTCCTCTCTTCCTTCCTCCTCCTATTTCCTCTCTCTCTCTCTCTCTCTCTCTCTCTCTCTCTCTCTCTTTCTCTCTCTCTCTTTCTCTCTCTCTCTCTCTATTTATACACGTCTCTTCCTCTCCATCTTTATCTCCCTATCTCTCACTTGCGCACACACACATTTCCTGTATCTCCCTCCCTATCTATATCTCTATATCTCTATATCTCTCACTCTCACTCGCTCACACACACTTCCTATTTCTTCCTCTATATCTCTATATTTGTATCTCTCCCTCTCTCTATATTTATCTCTCCCTCTCTTTATCTTTATCTCTCTCTCTCTCTATCTCTCTCTCCCCCCTCTCTATCTCCCCCTCTCCCTCTCCCTCTCTATCTCTATCCTTCTCTCTTTCGCTCTCTCTATCTCTCCCTCTCCCTCTCTCTTTTACTTATCTTTATCACGTCTATTATCTCTCACTCTTGCCCCCTTTATCTCTATTTGCTCATATCTACCTATCCCTTTCTATGTCTCTCTCTCTCTCTCTCTCTCTCTCTCTCTTATTCACTTCATCTCTCCCTCCATATTTCATACTCACTATATATATCCCTCTCTCTACCTCTCTCTCTCTATATATCACTTCCTATATCTTTATCTTTCTATCTCTCCATCTCCCTCTCTCATTGTCTCCCTTTTTCTATCTCTATTTCTCCCTCTCCCTCTTCCCCTCTCCTTCCATCTCTCTCTCTCTCTCATCCCCTCTAATCTTTCCCAAGCTATATCTATCACTCTATATCTCCTTTCTATCTCTCTCTCACTCTCTCTCCTCTCCCTACCTCTCCTTCCCTCTCTATCTATTTATATATCTATCTCCCTCTCTCTCTCTCCCTCTCTCCATATATTTCTCTCTTACTCATACACACACACCCCTTTTTATCCCTCCTTATCTCTATCTATATCTCTATCAATTTATCTTTCCCCTTCTCCATCTCTCTCCCTCTCTCTATACCTCTCTCTGTCTACCTCTCTATATCTCTATCTCTCTATTTATCTCTACCTCCCTCTCTCTCCTATCTATCTCTTTTTATACACATCTATCTACCTATATCTCTCTATCTTTCCCCTAACCCTCTCTATCTCTCTCTATCTATATCACTCTTTCTCTCTTCCTCTCTCTCTTATTCACTCCATCTCTCCTACTCTATATCTCTATTTCTATATTAGTCTTCTCTTTATCTCTTTATATCCATATCTTTCTCTACCTCTATCTCTATCTCTTTTCTTATCTCTCTCTATCTCTCCCTCCCCCCTTCTTCTCTCTCTCTCTCTCTCTCTCTCCCTCCTCTACTTATCCCTCTCCCACTCTCCCTCTTCTCTCTCCCCCTCCTCTGCCTATCTCTCACCCTCTCCCCCCTCTTCTCTCTGTCCCTCTAGGTGATCCCACAATATTGGTTTATAATTTTTGGCCAAGCTGGACATTGAACTGATTTTTTCTAACTAAATCTTCACTTTCGGGCACTTATAGTGGCTAAACCGTGAGGAATTTGAAGATGATGCAAACTAGTGATTTGTGACATTTTGTCTTTAGATTCTAAATATATTTTTTTCAAAAATTTTGGAATAAAATTGCACTTATTTTTCCATCTCCTTCGAAAACTAGTGTTTTTTTTCAGTAAACACCATTTTTAAGGAGTGATGCTCACTGTACACAACATAAATTTTTTTCCATGAAGGATAAAATTCTTTTTTTTTTTTTGAATTTAGATTTGTAACTACGATATCTAGTGCTTTCATTTGGTTTCATAGTGTTTTATTGAATATTTTTTCCTTAATCAAGTTTCAAAGTCAAACCAATTACAACTTAGACATAGGCAAATTGTATACAACATAATTTTTTTTGTATCTATCGAAATTCAATTTTTTTTCTTTTGTTGGATCAAGGATTTCAATATCTAGTGTACTGATATTTTTCATTTTTTTTTGATAATTTGTTATTTTTCCACATGTGCAGAACAAAGAGTTTGATTTTCGGTGAAAAACCTACATTCACAAGAAATACAAAATAAATATAATAGTAAAATTAAATTTATTTAAAATTATACTTTTTGGGAAGCTTATAATAAGGACTACATATTTACAAAAAAATAATTTTAAATGAATTCATTTGATCCTCGAAAAGGTAAATCAAAAGTGATTTTTTATCATCATTTTGATAGGTGTAAAGGAGACTCCATTATATGTATGGTTTAAAACTAGCATGGTTCTATCCAATGGGTTTTGATCTAAGGTGGTTTGATAAAAAATTCTTCAATTAGAATCCTTCAAATGAAACTTTTTAAGTCTTAAATCATATATTTTCTAAAAATATGTGATTTCAGCAAAAATCAGAATCTCCCAAAAATTGTAAACCAGCATTGTGGGATCACCCCTCCTCTACTTATCTCTCTCTTTCTCTCCCTCACTCTATCTCCCCCCTCTATATCTCTCCCCATATCTCCCTCCCTCTATCTCCCCCCTCTCTATCTCTCCCCATCTCTCCCTCCCTCTCTCCCTCCCTACCTCCCTCTCTCCCTTTCCCCTTATCTATCTCTCTATCTTTACCTTTCTCTCCACCTCTCTCTCTCTCTCTCTCTCTTCCCAACTTCTCTTTCCCTCTCTCCATATCCCCCTATTTCTCTCTCCCTCTCTCCCTCTCTGTTTGTCTATCTCTACTTCTGTATGTTTGTTTATCTCTCTATTTGTCTCTTTCTCCCTCCCCCCCTCTCCCTATATCTCCTTATATCTCTCTATCACTCTATCTCACCATCTATATCTCTCTCTATTTTTCCCTCTCCCTCTTCCTCTATATCTCGTCCTCCCTCTCTCCCTGTCTATCTCTCTATCTAGATCTTTATCTTTATCTCTATCTCTCATTCTACCTCTCTCTACTATATCTATTTATCTCCCTCTTCCTCTCCCCCCTCTATCTCTAGACATGTCTCCCTCTCTCTATCCATTCATCTCTCTACCTCTCTCTCCCTCTCCGTCTTCCTAGACCTCTATATCTTTTTGCTTCTCTATCTATCTCTCCATATTTATTCTTCCATCTCTCCCTCTATCTCTATCTTATTATCTCTCCATCTCTCTCTATCTCTTTATCTCTCCCTCTCTACCTTTCTCTATATATCACTTCCTATATCTCTATCTTTCTATCTTTCATTCTCTCATTCTCTTTGTCTCTCTCCCTCTCTATATATTTATCTCTTCCATCTTTATCTTTCCCTCTCTACTCTCTATCTCTCTATTTATCTCTCCCTCTCCGTCTCTCCATACCCCTTTCCTCTATCTCCATCTCCATCTCCATCTCTATCTTCTTACCTCCCCTCTCTCTCTTCCCCCCTCTATCGCTCCCTCCATCTCTCCCTCTCCCCCCCTCTCTCTCTCTTTCACCTTATTGCAAAAATAACATGAGCCTTTTGGTAATGGAGTCTAAAAATCTTCATGATTTAGAGGTTTTGTTTCAGCCATATTTGGTTTCTTGTAAGTGAAAGCATAGTTGATTGGAAGATATCACTTCTCCATTGAAACCTTTATTGCATAAACAACATTATTTTCTAAAAGGCCTGCCAATTGACTTCATGTATTGCGAAAATATATACAAAAAAAGACCAATTTTTTTCCCCTAAATGACCTTCCACATCTCTTCAATATACCCATTGCACACCGATGTGTGATTGCTAGTTTACAAATTCTTATAAACAAAAAATATCATTAAATTTATTTGGGTCACATGCAAGGAGTCTAATAATGTAAGAGAAAGTCATTGCAAGAGGTGATAATCAACATATACAAGCATACATGACCACTAGACAAGTTGAGGTAAGTTGATATACAATGACACTTAAGGTTACTATTTAATATATAAATAATGACGAATAATAGTTATTTACATCTAATATAAGATCATGAAATTGAGATAAAAAAATGATATGAAGGAATTCTTTTTTTACTTTGTATTGAGGAAGATTTGAACTCGACATCATGTAAGTGCCTACAACAAGGAACTTGTCATTAAACCAGGAGCCCTTGATTGATGAAGAAATTCTTAATTTTTCAACTCTATAAAAATCTAATATGCAAAAATCATTAGAGATAAAATTGATGAACATGATATTTTCTATTATAATCATGATGTGTTTCATTTTGCTAGCATGATCTCATGACACCTTGATATGCATTAAAATCTCTATACAATAATTATATAAATATCTATATATATAAATTTACTCTTAAGAAACTAATATTTTAAAAGAACAAATAGATATTAGTCTCATCCCTTCATCAAGAAGTGTCATTGCTTCCACTTCTTCTATGCTAAGATCAAAAGTAACATCATTTTCCCATATTTTATAAAACTTATCATCTCATTAGATAGATAAGAATATATATAAAGAAAAACTTATCAACCCCTCCTTCCCTTTACACCTTAAAGGTTAAATTAATAATTAATACATGTAAACCCAATCTCCAATTAGATTTCCCCACCTAATATTGTTCTTTAAATGCAACCTAATTAATTATTTATAATAATGAACATATCATATAAAGTTTATTACCAACTGAATAATAGATGGGACCCTCGATAGAATCGTCTAGCTAATTACATATGTGAAAAACAAAGTCGGGACTTGCCAGCTCGCTCTTCAAGAAAATAAAAAATATACAGTAAAACAACAAATAAAGTTAGTACAAGCGTTTATCCAGTCCCTCATCCCGCGTAACGGTAACCTCGCAAAGAAGGCACCGACTCCGACTCACATACACGTTTGCTCCTTCTCTATAATATGGGGGTAGCCCGAATTTATTAGCAATACAGAAAGGTAGTCAATTACTACAAATCATTCTATACAAATTACCGTTACAGTTTGTTCGAAGGCGCAGAGAGTGATATCGATCAGTAGAATATTTGCAGAGAATATTGAGAATAGTTGGAAAAGGGAAGAGCATGGATCAGAGCAGTAAGAAAATGGAGGAGCAAGAAGAGCATGGATCATATGTGCAGGTGCCGCTTTCAGGAGGGCACAGCGAGGACTACGCTCCCTACCCCAAATTGAACGTGGAAGATGAAGAGGGAATGGGAGTGGGAGTGAATCCCCACGGCGGAACGTCCATGATGGGATCGCCTGCAAATCCAAACTCCCATCCCGTCAATCAGCAGGCTGCTACTTGGGTTGCAGGGGACCATCTTTCTTCTTCTTCTTCTACTCCTCAACCTCATCCCCAACAGGAACAACTCAACGCCCTTCCACAGAACAATCCCTATGTGGCCACCACGCCCGCCCCTGCTGCGTCAAAGAGTATGTTTTCTATTTTATCCTAAGCTTTGTTGAATTCATAGGTTCCGTTTGTTGGTTGGGTAGCACAGGATCAGAATTCATTCATTTTCACTTCATAATATTCTAAAATTTTACTAGGTTATGCAATTTCAACCAATTGGAGCAATTTTTTACTAGCTTGTCCTCTGTATAGCAGTATTGGGCCAGGCTTGCATTTCTGGATCAGTAAAGCTTGCAGTTTTTTTACATCAAAACATTAAATAACTCTCCTTTGCTAGGTTTGATTAGTCAGACATTTGCAATCATAAAATATCTCATGGAATCTTAAAATCAAGACAACAAAACAAATTGTCTGTAATTTCTGTGCACCATTAATTTAGCTTAACAAACTTAGAAACAATCATCGTATAAATAGACACACTTTGGTAGGTCTTGTGTACCGGTTTGATCATAAGCTTTTAAAGTTGTCATTATGTCCAGTTAAAAAATTCAAACAATATAGTTAATGCCCAAGTTTGCTCAAATAAAAAATAATTGATTCTGTTATCACAAAAACAAAGCCAAGTGCTTCTCGGCCTACAAATTCTTACATACGCTTCCTTGAACAAGAGTTTAGGTTACTTTTTTGCAGACAAGATAATCATTTAAGGGCTCACACGAGTAATTTCCCCTCTCCTTTGATTTTCTAGGTGGACAGTACTATTTCAGAGTCAAGTTTTGTTTAATTATGGCATATCAGAATTTTTCTATGCGATATCGTTTCTCTTACATAATATTTTTATTTGTTTTGGGGTGATTGTTTATATATTGATAATATAACTGCCCAGTTGAGAAATATTTCACGAGGGTTGTGAATTTCTCTCTGGCTAAGGTTTTGAATGATTCTTGATCTACAAGTATGTTTACATTTATGATGAAGAATGTGTGTTTGGTTTTCTTGTTTGTGTGTATAGTGCATACCTGATATTGGTATTTATCAAATCTAATATTGGTGGTTTTTGCTGTTTTGGAAGTATGCTCATTTGAAGTGGATATTTCTCTCTGTAATATACCTACATAAAGAATAAATAAGATTGCTTTAATGATAATTGAATTGTGCTTTCACGAGTGGAGAGATATGATGTGATTGTACATAGTACATACACCTTTATTTATTGTAATCATATCAAAAAGAGATTCCATTTTGAGACACACCCCAGAAGTAGTGACATGTCTTGGAGATGTGATTTGAGATGCCTCTTAGAGTGAGAGAAGCTGTTTCTCAAGTACTCCTGTAGATGACCAAAAGTTTTTGTTCATCTCCTACCATCTTGTGACCAGTTAAACAGGAAGCTGCATGTATCCTAAAATCTTTGAGTAAAAACACTTATCTTTTGAATCCCCAAGCCCAAAATGAAAAAACAACACGGGCCCTACCATGGCCTTTTAAAACAAGATAAAAAACAAAGAAAAGTAGAACAGACGTAAAATAACACTTGCAACCTTATGACTGCTTGGTTCACATACTTTTAGGTTTGCTCTATCCAAACAACAAAGCATTACAGATTGGGTTTGAACTGGGTTTAACATCTTGTTCTCCATGAATTCTAACCTTTGCCCCATCTCTGGGAAGAAAGGTGAATATTCTTCAGTGGCTATAAGGAGCTAGGGTTCCTACCACGGATTTTCAGATTATTTTGGATATCCTATTAATTTGTCAGACTGTAATACTGGTAGAAATTTTATTTTCTATTATAAATTGAGCTTGCACAACACCCTTCGATATGTGTTTTAACTTTATTTTGACAGTGTTATGTACCCATCTGTTTGGGCAAAAGAAATAGCAGAATATGTTTCTGTTCAATGGATTTACAGTACAGCAAAACAGAATATAACTCTATACATATTCAATAATTTATCACAGGAAACATAGATATTTGTTTCCGTAGAACAAATTTGTATGCCTCAAAACAGAATACATCAATAGGAAAAGTGATTCCCTTGTGGGATGCTTGTATGAGTGTGGTCCCATATGTCAAATTGGTGTCTTGCTTGACAGTGGCCCAGAAAAAGCTTTGCCTTTACTATCATAAAAACTGCAAATTTAGTGGATTCATATTGCAGTAGCTGCTGAATTGATCTGTATTGGAAGGAAACTCAACTGGTACATTTATTTTTAAAACTATGGGGCATTGCCACTCTTAACTGAATACAATATGACAGAAAAATAATAAGAAAACAAAATATATATTCAGAACTTGCCACTCTTAACTGAATACAATATGACAGAAAAATTCAAGAAGTTAGAAAATCTAAACAACAAAATAAGAAGCAAACTTTCATGGGAATGTATGCTACGCCCTTAATATTAGAGTACATCAGGTTATGAATAGTTGGTTTGTGGCTATCTTAACTCTTAATTAAGTCATATTATCATTATTATAGTTATTTAATTGATTAGGTCATTATTATATTGTTATTTAATTGATTAGGTTGGCCTAAGTCTTATATAGGGTTATCTAAGTTGGTCTGGGTGATATCCTCGGCATAAATAGGTATATATAGGAGCTAGTGAGTCTTATTTCATCATCATATTGTGAATTGTGTTCTCATTGGAGATATTTGGAGGTTTGCCCCCTCGAAGTGGCTTGTTATTCTTAATTATTATGAAGTATTTGAAGCATTCCTTTCTGCTGGATTTTCACAGGGGATGTGTCCCTGGGGCACACTGCATATTTTAGAAATTGTTTTTTGTGTTTTTTTGTGATGCCTGCCTATTCTTATGCCACTGCAAATGCAAAACCGTCACACATATGCAACGTAGGGAATTCTTCAGTATGTGTATTTAAATGTTCTTGAATGGGAAATATTTCTAAACATTAATATGTATTCATAATTCAGCAAAACAATTTGAAAAACTCATTGCTTGTATATTAAAGGAATACATTATGTTTAGTTTTAAGGCTTGCCAGTCTGGATTCAGCTGGCCTTAAGTTTCCTTCTTAATTTTTATTTGAATCCAGGTTCCATGGATACAGTTCGTGATACCTTAGGCAAATGGGGGAAGAAGGTTGGTGAGGCCACAAAAATGACAGGGGAGATAGCTGGAAATGTTTGGCAGCATTGTGAGTCTTACATTTAATCTCATTTCTTGACTTGCATGTTTTGAATTAATCCTTATAGGTTATGATTAGCTATGCTAGAATGAGCACAGTCTGCAAATAAATGACTGGATGATTATTACGTTTGATGTGTTAAACTAAATATCTTTATCAGTGGAGGGGACTGATTAAAGCATGTTTTCTTATATTTTCTTATAACTGATTAATGCATTCTTCTCCCTAAGAAACCTTTATATGACAGGTAATTGTAAATAGCCAATTTTATGTCAAATATATGATAACATTGAGGCTTTGGGAACATAGAAAAGCATCTTGATATTTCATGTTCTGTTTCTGATATTACTTTCATAGTGGTTCCAATTTGCTACTGTTCAAGGAGCAGCCTTGTGTTTGGGGATGCCATACCTATCCTGGATATAGATCCATTGGGCTGTTATATATTGTTGATGTTAACAAACTTGGTTCCGATATGCATTTTTGTATAGGATTGTATTTTCCCCTTGCCTAATGGGCCTGAATGGCTCTCTAAATTCAGTGCACTATTCTCAGCTAGTAAGGTGAATGCAAATTTCATTAGCGGTGCAATAAATGACTATCTTGATCTGCTATACAATCACTGAAATTTGTGGCGTTGTCATTATCAATTCTAAACCATCCTTGTGTGATGTTGAGGTTTTTTCTACCAAATGAATCACCCTGTGATTTTGTGTAATTACAAGAAATTAAATAATTTTGGATGTTATTGGTGTTGCTAGTATGAAACAACTTGTGATTTTGTCTTAATGTGTCTAAACGAATGACTCTTTTATTCCTTTATTTTTCTTTCAGTGAAAACAGGCCCTAATCTTGCAGACACAGCTATGGAGAGGATTGCTCAAGGGACCAAAGTGCTTACAGAAGGAGGCTATGAAAAGATTTTCCGTCAGAGCTTTGATTCTCTCCCTGAAGAAAAACTACTGAAGACATATGCTTGTTATTTGTCAACCTCTGCTGGGCCTGTCATAGGAACACTATATTTGACCAACATGAAGATTGCTTTCTGTAGTGACAACCCTCTTTCTTATAAGGTCAACTCAGATAAGACTGAATGGAGTTTTTACAAGGTATGATTCCTTGACTAGCTTTTTTGTTTCTAAGTTGAACTCAGCAATATGAAACTGGATTATGCACAGAAATTCAACAATATTTTAAAATTTTCCTCGACCTTTTTAATGCATGGGGATGCAAGAATAAAGAAAGGAAAACTTATCTATGCCCAGAAAATACAGACTCCAAGAGCAAAGAAATAGTCATCACAAGATGCTGGTACAGGGACAAGGATGTGGTGCTTGCAGCTTGTCGCTATATTAGAGTCTGTTGGTGACTACACACACACACATGCATGTGTGGGTGTATGTATATCTATGCATATATGTGTACAAATATACTACATACATATACATACATATATATTAGAGTCTCATGGTGATCCCTCCCCAACTCCCCAATATACCTGAGTGCTTTAGTTAGAACCCAGGTGAATTTTTTGTGAGTTTTTGCCAATTGGCTAGCTTTTTCATGTCTAAGTTGAACTCAGCAATATAGAACTGGATTATGCACAGAAACGATAGTAAATCAACAATATGTTTTAATTTTCCTTGACCTTTTTAATGCAAGGGGATGCAAGAATAAAGAAAGGAAAACCCATCTATGCCCAGAAAATACAGACTCCAAGAGCAAAGAAATAGTCATCACAAGATGCTGGTACAGGGACAAGGATGTGGTCCTTGCCACTATATTAGAGTCTCTTGGTGACTACACACACATGCATATATATGTGTATGTATATCTATGCATATATGTGTACAAATATACTACACACATATACATACATTTATATTAGAGTCTCTTGGTGATCCCTACCCCACTCCCCGATATACTGAATGCTTTAGTTAGAACCCAGGTGAATTTTTTTGTGAGTTTTTGCCAATTGAATATTTTTGTGTAAAATTCCCCTCAATTTTTTCAGTTTTTTAATTTGAGAAATACTGGCTTTCTGTATAAAATCTATGATATCTTAAGGAAATTAGAAAATCATATCTTAAGATTATTGCCAAAATTGTAAAGTGAGAATTAAATATTAAAGAAAAATATACCTTCATGAATGTAACTGAGCATTCCAAGCAATCTAAGAAATTTTTGGAGATGGATAAACTCAAGCGATATATTCTCTTTTGGGATTTTATATGATAGATTCTTTGGAGTACAATGCTTTCAGATACTGATGTGAAGCCTAAAACAAGAAGCTCAAATGCTGAGAGATTAGGCATAGCTTAAATGTTATCTATGATGAAGCTCTATCACAATAGCAAAGCACATAGATCAGTTTGCCAAAAAGCAAATGACAACAGGAACGGTTATAAAAGTTCATCAAACTAAAGGAGTGCTGAAGGAGAGAAAAAGTTAGCTGAAATAGAATGCATAGACGGAAATGAAATGTTCTCTTTTGGGATTTATATAAGAGATTCCTTGGAGTACAATAATTTTAGATTCTGATGCGAAGCCTAAAACAAGAAGCTCAGATGTTGAGAAATTAGGCATAGCTTAAATGTTATCTATGATGAAGCTCTATCACAATAGAAAAGCACATGGACCAGTTTACCAAAAAGCAAATGACAACAGGAATGGTTATAAAAGTTCATTGAACTAAAGGAGTGCTGAAGGAGAGCAAAAGTTAGCTGAAAGAGAACACAGATGGGAAGAAAGACATTGAAAAAATCTAATGGAGGCTGTTAGATTATGTCCAAAATGTGTCATAATCTATGTTACACAGAGATGCATTCTTTACCCCCAGACCTGCATTCCTATCCCCCCATTGTACCATTGGACTTTGAGATGGGGCAGGGGATGGTCAGGTACCCTGAAAATTGTTACTTTGCAAATCAGGGGCACATTCCTGAAATAGCAAAATCAAAGGTCATATCTCACTTGGACATCCATATGTCCCTAGTACAACCAGGGATGTCTGAGATGTCCTTGACCATCCCAGGGATAGCCAGATCAAGATGTACCTGAAGTGTTTGTTAAAAAAGCCTGCCCAGAATAGTAAATACTTTTTTAGCTTGTAAATCTGTCTTTGATTCCCTAGGGCATGCACATAACAACACAGGTGTGATTTTTCTTTGTTTTCAACAACAAAAAAAATCAACAGTACCAAAATTGCTCCAGTTTCAGTCATACAAGTTGGGGAAGACTGGAAATCTTAAGTTGCAATGTCTGTGGTGTAAGATCACTGGTTCATTGGGTGAATTAAAGCAGAGTTGAGATCATGAACCAGATGCATCATGATACTGCAACCATGAATAGGACTTGAGTTGCTCTTATTCAATCAGTGGAAAATAGAGGGGAAAGTGATCAATATGAGAATGAAGAAGACCTATATGTGCCCCAAAATCAAAGAAGCCATGTTGAAAAGACATGGTGGGGGAGCCCTTTTGCCTAGATAGAGGGGAACCTAATAGAGTCATGCAAGGAGAGAATCACATAATTGAAAGGGTGACTAAGGAGATTTCCATTTGCAACTTTGATGGGGGTAAATCATGTGTAAACGGCTGAAGATTTGCACCTTGACCCATGGTACTCGTCTCCCACAATGGAAATGTGTTGCCATTGTGGGAGACTTCAATTGAGATTTATAGGATCTCTGCACATGTTCAGAATGTGTCTGTTGAAAATTGGGAAATTTCATGTTGAAGTTTCTTAAAATAGTGGTGTTCTTGTCCCAGTCCCTATTTGTCATACACAAGACCTCTCTCATCTCCAGGTAATTATGGGTAAATGACAGTATTACCCCCAGCTATTGGATTGGCAAGTTGGTATTTTTAACATTTTTGCTACCATTTCTTCTAGAGTATTAGGTTCAAATTGTGACCTTTGGGTATCTATTTTCAGTAATGACATAAGTTCAATTTAAGCCTTGATTTCATGAAACAAAGAGGAGGGAAAATGCAAAATTTGTTGGTTTATTAAATTATTTGCTATGTTCCACGGGGATGCGTCCCCTAGGTTTTTGCCCCCCGTACCCGTCCCGGAAACGTCTCGGGGACTGTCAGCCGTCCCCAAAAAGTCTCCGAAAATTGGGGACGGCCCCGATTGGAGGAAACGTCCCGGACACAAAGGGGGACGGCCAGCCGTCTAGGGGACGAATAGGGGACTCCTAGCCGTCCCCTAACCGTCCCGGGGACAGCCAGACATCCCCCTTTGCCCAACAACAATTTAAACACAAAAAAAGAATGTAATTTTAAATTTTATTTTTTTTATTCTTTCTTTTGTGGAACCTATGTCCTCCCAACCCTAATATGGCCACTTAAAACATCTTCTTACCTTCATTTGACCTCATTTTAACTTGCCAAAAAAAAATTGCAGCCAAAAGAAAAAGTGAGAAGAGAAAGAGGAGGGTTTGAAGGAGTTGTTGGAAAAGAAAAACCAGCATTTAGGAGGAAAAAATGAGAGCATTAAGGCAGCCATCATACTTTCTATTACTATGTTTTGGACACTTGTGACTTTGTCATTTTGACATTTTTAGTACAAACTTGTAGCCTTTTGGGCATTTTATTATTTAAAATTTATTTTATATCATATGCACATTGACTATTTGACATGAATTATGGTCCATGGAAGCAATTAGGTAGTTGTAGTATTAATTTGTTCGATAATTTGATTCTATGATGCATATGTCAATATGATTGGTGATTACATTTGCAACTTTATGAATGTTCATTGTTATGATTATCATTACTCATATGAATATGAATATCCGAAATTCAAATTTCCCTATATTTTTAAAATCTCTCTCTCTCTCTCTCTCTCTCTCTCTATATATATATATATATATATACTATATATATATATATACTATATAGCCGTCCCCCCGTCCCCTAAAATTCCCTCAAAAAATTGCCGTCCCCGAAACTCGTCCCCCCATCCCGGAGACTCGGTGGAACATAGATTATTTGTGTTTAAGCTTTATGCTATTAATGTTCTTGAGTAGTGTGAGTTCCAAATCTTGTGGGCTTTGGGCATGTTTATGATGCAATTATGGAAGATTGATTTCAGAAATGGAGATGCAAAAATGTGAATGCTCATTTGAGTTTAGTTGGCATAATGCAGTAGCAAATTTTCACAGGAAACAGGCTTTATGAGTAGTTGAAGACTTGCTTTCAAAATGAGGGGTGCCTGCATGTTCCTTGAGCCTGAGAACAGATTTAAAAAAATTAGAGCATATAATCCACGTGTTGTGTGATAACTCATCATTGTGTTCAGACAAAAATGCTAAAAACCTTTTGAAGCATTGTATTGACTTGCAAAAGTTACCTTTGGCCCAAAAGCATAAGACGGTTTTAAGTTTAACAAAGCTGCTTGAACTGCATGTAAAGGAAACTCAAGTAAATTTACAAAAAATGACACCTATAAATTTTGGGTGACGATGAAAATGGGTTGTTTTCAGTCCATTGAAGTGCCAATTTTCCAACTGAAGAAAATTGAGTAATTGGTTAAGCAGTTTAATGATTTGCTAAATTGCCAAGTTCTTGAGTGAAGAAAATCAACAAGGTGGTAATTTGGTATGATAATTGATTAAATGAATTAGTAGCTCTCTAAAGTACTAAGTTGTCAAGGGAATACGATCGACAAAGTCCACAATACACTTTGGTTGTTTGACAAGATTTTGTGTTTGTGGTTAGGAAAAAAGTGTAGGTTAAAAGTGAGACTAGGATAATATAGCATTATATAAGGAATTAATCTTTCCTTGAGTTTGTTTAGGTCATTGGTGATCCTAATATGTTATGTGTCCTTGAGAATAATAAATTTACTTAAAGTGAATGGTGTGTTGTGGGATTTTCACCGACATCACTTGTGTCTCATTATAATGTGGAAATATTCCTCATGTAAGGAATATTGGATTTTTGAAATTGATAACTTCCACTCCACTTGCTCTTTCTACCCATGGTTCTCACTTGTAAGTAATGTGGGATTACTGACATTTTATAACTCTCAATGGTTCTTAACAGAATGAGAGTTAGAAAATGTCAGCAGACATGTTACACAAATCAACATGCCTTCTACATGAGAATGCAATTGTTGTAATGGAGTTGCTTTTCCTGCCTAAAGTTAGTCTTCTGCCATTTGGTTAGTGTTCCATGGGGATGCACCCCCCTGGGATGTCCTTGGGATGTTAAAATGCCAGGGAGACATCCCCTTGCTGCCCTCTGTCCCCACACTAACACTAGTAGAGGAGAAATATGTCCTTGGAATGTTAAAATGCCAGAGAGGCATCCCCTTGCTGCCCCCTGGCTCCACACTACCACTAGTAGAGGAGAAATGAACAGGGATATCTTGCAGAAGCAGGGGATGTCTCTGGGATGGTACTCCCTATTGGGGAAGCAGGCAAGGGTGTGGAGGGGGCCTATAAAAATGCCTTGTCACCCTGGGGGTAGAGCCAGCACACATAAGCCAAAACAAAGCTCCATGCTGCTACTTGTTGTATGAATGCTACTAATAAGAACCTGGTAGCTCCTTCAATAATCTCAACCAGCAACAGTGATGCCAATTGCCATATTGTACTGCTCCAAAAACCACCCACATAGTTCCAAAACCCAGTTGGTCACACTAAATTTCATTTGTATATCCCTGAGCGACCAACATCCAAGGCTTCAACTTCTCTTCCTACTATTTCTTCCACTCCATGCTGCACACCGTGAATGACTTCCTCCCATAATTTAGCTCTATGCAGAGAGTGACCACAGAACATAGGCAGAGCATGATCACTAGTTGCCTCCAATGGCACTTTGCTATGCGTAACCAAGAGACCATGCGTCAACTTTCCCATATCTGTATAGTATGCACTAATCACTCACACCTCCTTCTCTAGGGAGACAACTTTCTCATCCAGCACTCCCATCTTCTCTCTCCCCTTGCCCACCAAACTCTTCAACTTTCTTTCTAGCTCTGATGAGAATACATACAAGCCCTTAAAATTATCTGGGAGGAGCATTGAAGAAGCCACACTTGAATAGCAGCATCTGGTACAAAAGCAGCCAGGGGAGAATCAAAGGATTAATGCACCATTGCTTTGGAACATGGAGAACTGAGAGCACCCAATACTTCCTTTCCCAGAAAAGCCTTTACAAAGTCCAGGGAAGCATTAGGATTATAGTTAAAAATTGATCCCAGGCACCTATCAGAAACAACCCCCTTTCAATTGGGATCCTGACCAGCCTTCTTGCTAGACTATGCACCATCACATGTGTAGAGAACTGAAGAAAATGAACATGCAGCCAGCACCAGCCAAACCCCTTACCAAAACACTCCACCACATTACAACAGAACAGTACTCCGCCAAGGGCAACAAATAAAAGCCTCACGCATGCCAAATAAAATGCATCCCAGCCTCATGCATACAAACCCAGGCTACCTCAATTCTCTTGGCAACCAACCTTATGCCAAATTAGAATCCATCATCAACAACAAACTATACACTATGGTGTCATCATTATGCTGTCCATAGTCTTAAAACCACATTAATTTCACACAAAACTAAACAAGAATGATAAAAGAGCTCTGTCAGCCTTTGATAGACATTTTAAGAAGGCACATAATTCAAAAAGAGCTCCGAGCTGTCCCTTGGGGAGATGACTGTAAATAACAGTAACAGGAGCTTTATTTATATTTTATACCATGGTTAGCGAAGAAGTCTGCCATAGAGTTCAAAGAGTTCCTACAGTGTTGAATTCTCATCTTACCTTGCTTTTCTGCATAAGTATACACCAATGCCTCTTCTACATAATGATTTAGTTTCCAATTCAGATTTCTTTCCTTTTCAAGAATATTAATATCCACTATCATTGAATCGCCCTCCACAATCAGATTTTTCCAATTTTGAGAAGCCGCTGCCACCAACCCTGCAACTGCTACTTCCCACACAGTTTCATTGTTCATTTGGATCCCTGAAAATAGGGATCCCATACTTAAATTCCCTTTTGAGTGTCTGAGAACAAGACCACCTCCTGCATTCCCAGGGGCCAGGATGACCCCATGAGGCTCCATAGAAATTTTAACTTTACACAATCATGTTGTGGGGGAACTGACTTTTTACTTAACACTTGATTATTCAAAATTATAATTATTGTTTTGCTCTCTTTCTTCAGCTTGTTTATCTATTGACCAGTGTTCCACGGGGACGTGTCCCCCCCAAAAAACCCTGCGTTTCCTAGATGGGGATGTCTCAGAGACTTGGGGACTTGGGGGAATGTGCCCCCACCAGCCCACCACCAGTGTCGCTGTCTTCAAGACGGTGCTAGGACTTCGAGGATGCTGGGGTGTCCTCAAGACGTCTAGGGGACTCCTAGTTGTCTCCAAGATGTATAATTCTTATACTTATACATCTTTTTATAACTATTTTTTCAAGTACTATATGTATTTCAGCACCCTACCGCCCCCCTGCCGCCGTCCCCCCACCACCCCCCCCAAACTTAGACGCCCCGTCCCCAAAACGCGTACCCTGCCATCCCCTCGTCCCCGAAACCCCGTGGAACACTGCTATTGACCCTTGAATGGGGTTATACATTATACATTATAATTTATCACTAATTATATTCAAATAATTGTTATTATTGTTATATATTATGTGCATTGGTGTGCCCCACCGTCACTTCACTGCTCCCAAATTTAGTTCCTTGGTCGTCCCGGTGTCCCTGCTCTGGAACTCCATGGAACTATGCATTTAGTTGAGAAGTATTCTCAGCATTGAGGCTCAGTGAAAATCCAATGCTCTATGGGTATTTTGTACATAATGGCCGTTTCAAAAATTAGGTTTCATATTATTTTAGTCAAAGATGCTTGGCATCCAATCAAAGTCCTTGATATCAGTTTCATTGGATTTTTGTGTTAATGACAGAACATGTTGATGATTACTTGGTTGTGGATTTGATGTAGATATTAATACGTCATACAAGGTCTTAACCATTTGTTTTAATCAAGAAATCATCATTCGTTTCTGTGTGTGTTTTTGCTTAATTTGCGAAAAATGCTTTTTTTCTTCATTTAGGTAGATTGGGATCATATATTCAGTACCTTGAACAGAGAACATCTCTTTCTTTCTCTATATGCCCAATCTTGACAACCTTTGATGCTATGTTTGTAGTTGTTAGTTTTGGCCACTGATAGTAGCACCCCCCTAAAAGGTGTGACAGAATCGTATGCCTTTCACTTGGACAAATGCTTTGTTAGTATCTTGTTTTTAACTTCTTCTTTTGTTCTTTTGAATCTTTCAGTCTGCTCATTCACTATTTAACATGGATTTTGATTGATATAATTCATGTTCTTAAATTTTGTGAAGTACCATTTTAGCATTATCTCCAATCTTTAGAAAAATATTATTGTGCCTAAATACACGTTGAAACAAATTTTAAAAGTTTGAGTAATCTGATAAAATCTGTGTAAAATATTGTCGTATAGTAGATGAGTAAAATAACGATGATGGAAAAGAGAAATGTGGTTAAGTAATTAATGCAATCAAAGTATGGAAAATTTTGGAAGTTAGAATCAAGAGCCTGCCTACTCAGAGAGGTATCTTTAAAAAAAAATGGAGCACTGATATGCTATACTACGTTTTGATTGCTATAGTCCATGGAAGCCATGCAACTTAGTCGAATCCTTAATCTAATATAGTGGGTCAAATCTGTGAAAACCTTCTGCTATCGCCTTAATGCAAGATTTACTTATCTTGATACTCACAGATGGATCTTAATACTTATTTGCATTTGCCATCCTATTAAAGAACAAACCTTTACCTTTTTGTCTCTTTTGTCATGTTTAATTATCTTATGCATTTTATTCCTCAGTAACATCAAGAATACAACTTAGTTGAGATTATTTGTATTATATTATAAATTAATCAATTTCTTTTTAAATGACTCAAGGGAAAATAGTGCAGGAAGTGATCTGTATAGATGCAGTGAAAGATTTGACTCTTGTTTTTTTTATTATGGATAGGTGGTTCTACCTCTTAATCAACTGAAAGCTGTTAATGCTTCAGCAAACAAAACCAAACCATTAGAGAAATACATCCAGATCGTTTCCACTGATAACCACGAGTTTTGGTTCATGGGTTTTGTAAACTATGACAAAGCAGTGAAGAATCTGCAGGAAATATTGACAAAGGAGGGCACAATATTATTCAGCGGACTCACAAAGGAAAGCACACAATCATCTGGTGGACAATTTGAAAGTAATTAATTATATGGCTTCTTTCTGATCATTGTTGATCAATGTTGGGGTTCTTGTTTGTCATGGTAAATCTCATGTATATTTGTTAATTCAATGCATATCTTTGTGGACGTACTTCTGCTGGTTCATATCTTTGTATCTCTCCTGTGAGAAAAATAGACTGGCAGATAATATATTTTTTCTCAAGAACTGTCTCCCATACAAAATATTTATACCGTTAGCATACGGACTGATTGCTATAAACTGAAGAGTGTACCGGGAATTCAAGGAAATTTGTTTAATTATTTTAAATGTTAGTTAGCATTGCATGTGCTTTGTTTGGATTATGTTTTTGGGTATACATTTCTGCCTGTTTTCTTAGATTATCCACCTTTCATGATTTTGATTATCTGGTTGTCACTGGGAAAAAGGGTCAAACAAATTTTAGGCCCGAATTGACTTTTGTGTCTGATTTTGAAGGTTCTCTGTTACATCCACACGCAGTCCACTATCTACAAAATCAGTTGACTTATCTAAATTCTTAGGAACACATATATAGTTGGAATGTAACAGCAAGCAGATGATTTAATCAAAGACGCTAATAAGTTTTATCGTTTTGGACGCTAGTGATAGTTCTAAAAGCACAAATAAAGCCCTTTCTTCGATGTGGGTGCTTTGTTTGCTATATCATGCTTACCAAATGCTCCACCTTAAGTAGTAGTCATAAAGTCCGTGCAAGCCTAACAAAACTCCTTTGCACATCGTATTTATCTGAACCGTCCGTTTGAAGAAAGAAAACCCTTTTTGCCACTCTGATAATAAATCTAACCCATATGATTTGACACCTACCATAGAAAAAGTACTGACAAAATTATTGACAGCAAAGATCTTTTAATTTGTTTTTATTATTTCTTGCTCTCATTTTTGCGGGTCCAGGAAATTCAACACAAGATTTGTAATGTCGAGATATAATAGGTGTTGTTTAAAATCGAAAGAAACAATTATTGTTATACAAGCATGAAAAGAAACCATTTTGGAAACGATGGTAAAGTAAAATCCTATCGAATTTTGTGAATCATGTAAACCTGTAAATGGCTGCAATAAAACGCCACCTTTCATAAATATATAAGTTACATTAAAGCAATAAGTAAACAATTTATTCAGATAATTCACATCATTGGATTTGAAAATAAAATGAAATTGACAAAGATTATACCTTGAAGTTGATGAAGAGGAGATGGTTCTTACTGTGACAGAAAATCGCTGTTAGATTTTGGAATTGGATATGGGATGAGCTGATTGTCATTATTTTTTTTTTGAAACTGTGTGAACTTGGGTCGATTTTGAACTTACGAGGTGAATGTTTGTGCCTACAAAGTGGACTTGATTTGTGGAAATGAATTTTGATTGCATAATTGTATACCTCTTGTACTTGCAAACAAACATTGGTCTTGGTGTTTGGTGTACAATAAATATTGACATGTTGAGAAACATCTTTGGGAACTTGTTATTTGAAAATATTCTTGTTGTGACAATCCGTGGATCCTAACCAATAGTTTTTGATAAATGCGATGAAGATATCATGCAATAAATACATTAAGCATTGTCCTAATAAAGGCAACTTAACTTGATACAAAATGCGAAGGTTTAGTATTAACCTCGGGTTTTGACACAAAATGCAAAGGTTTAGTATGAACCTCGGGTTTTAAAAATTTGTTATCAAAGAGGGTATGCAATTAGAATATGTTGCAATATGGTGATTTGTAATTTTAAGAGCGAGCCGATTAGATAACACTCCATGAGTTTGGATGATAGATAAATGTGGGTGCTAGATCTTAGAGGATAGATGATGAAATGAGCTAGGGGCGATATTCTTCTATACTTGACATAAACACAATTTGAAGTTTTGAAGTGGGAATTGACATGCAACAATTAGTTGGAAGGGGGTTAATTTGGGCTCGTGAGTAAATTTAAACTTTTAAGGATCAAATTCATGGGCATAAAAATATATTGAATCAAAATTTGTGGGTATACAACTGAACTTGGGAGAGGAATTGATAGTTTGATAGTGTGGGATCTAATAAAGGGGTTTAGTTCTATTTTTGATAGTTGGATGATAATTTGGGTTAAAAGGGGGCATTAAATTAATCAGTAATGCTAAGATTGAGTATTTAGAATACCTTTGGAAAATGTTTTCAACTCTTATATTTTGAGCCCACTTTAACATGTATACAAATCTATATGAGCAAGCATACCAAAGTAGGAATAAGTGAAAAACAACACAATTGGAAGCATAATAGCCATAACGAAGTAGGAATAAGTGAAAAACAACACAATCTTTGAGAATATTTATTACTAACACGCTCCTTGATTTTGTGTGTGCCTCTCATGGTGTACACACAAATCAATGAGAGAAAGTGATAACATGACAATGTATATAGAAATGAATCTTAAGCATTATCAAATGAACATAGAGCATAAACATGAGAAACATTAGCATAAAAATATAAAGAGAAAATTGGCAAAAAACTAGAGATGCATATTTGAGATATTTAACTTTGTGAGTAAGAAGGATGAAAGATGCCCCCAATTAGGACAATCATGAGGGCATGCCACCTACAAAAAGAAACAACCACCTTGTCCCCTAGTGGTGAGGTCAAGTGAAAAACACAAAAGAATATAAAATAATGTGTGAATGAAAAATATAAAGAAATGCATATTAAATAAATTCACAAAATATATCATTTAAATCATTGTTCCCAATGGGTCCATTTTTTTTAGTATCATGATATACAAATGAATTATGATCTAACATTTGATTATGAACAAAAACATCATGTAGTTATGGAATCTTTGAAGATCTCACATTTTCTTGCTCTTGAGACTTATTATTTCTAACTTTAACTCATTTGAATTGTCATTATCTACCTTGGTAAGCATACCACCATATATAGTTCCATAGATGTATGTTTGGATGTAAATTTTATCCTTCCCTTTGTAATGTGTGCCACATGTGCTAGATGTGAACACTATCCTTGGAAGAATTCTCTCCATTATGATATAAACTATCAAAGATAATCCTATGTAGCCATTAAATATCCTTAGTTTGGATCACCTTTTTGTCAATAAGATTCTGAATGTTATGCTTTAATGTCATACATCTACTCATAGTATGTAAACACAATAGTCATAGGCAATATGATTCTTTGGTATGTCTTGATGGATCAATGGGTTTTTAGTAGGAGACAAAAATAAGTCATGCTTGCAAAAGTTGATTCAACATTAATACGGAGAATTCACCTTTTAGTGAACTTTCTTTGATGCCTTACTTGTGGTGGGTATATGCTCATAGTTAATAGTGTGAACAAAATGCATAACTTCATGCTCATGTGGTTATTCATATTGAATAGTGGGATGTCTATGACATTGCATGACAATCTCTTGATGTTGAAAGATTAGTATGATAATGCAAGCACTTACTAAGACTAAAAGAAATATTTTGTTAAAGCATGTGCAAGGTCTATAAAAGAAGTATATGACATATGATCAAATCAAACCATATGAAAGCTTCATCAACCAAAGCCTCTATAAATATGTGCACAAAGAACATACCATCATTGAGATATAAAATATCATATGGCATTCAATGACAAACACAATAGTCATAGGCAATATGATTCTTTGGCACATGTCTTGATGGATCAATGGGTTTTTAGTAGGAGACAACAATAAGTCATTCTTGCAAAAGTTAATTAGACATTTAATATGGATAATTCACCTATTTAGTGAAATTTACTTGATGTCTTACTTGTTGCGGGGTATATTCTCATGATCAGTAGTGTGAACAAAATGTGTAACTTCATGCTCATGTGGTTATTCATATTGAATAGTGAGACGTCTATGGCATTGCATGCCAATCTCTTGATGTTGAAAGATTAGAATGATAATGAAAGCACTTATTAGAACTAAAAGAAACAATTTGTTAAAGCGCGTGTGTATATATTTTCAACATGAATATCATTAACATTCAATAGTAGAGAATAATGATAATCATTTGTAGCATTAGGAAAAATACCATGTAAATCAAATGAGTGGCATGCCACTTCTTATTGGATAAACCATGAATAAAAGGAGAAAATACCATCAATATTTAGTTGAAGAGCATCATCACATAACCTAGAAACCCTAGATACATCCATAAAAGTTAGGGTTAAATCATGAGCATGGGCAAGTCAATGTGAAACATAAATGCATGATTCAAAAACCAAAATATGAACTCTATTCATAGATAAATGCCACCTCAATATTAAGCTAAAGAACTTGCATGAAAGGATGAAGAAAAACAAGAAATATCTCACCCACAAGCCCTTTGTTGCACCAACGATGGTTGTGCTCAAAGTGGATTTTTGTGGTTGAGAGAAGGATGTTAGGTGCCCAAAGTAGAAAAATAACTTTTCATTCAAGGAATTCCTCATAAAATAGGCCCATATGATAAGCTATTTATAAATTTGGAGGATGGAGGAGCAATGAATATGATTCATTGAGAGGATTAGATGCATGAGAAGCCTCTAGGTGACACTTTGTGATAAGTGCACTTGAAGAGGCCCATGATCTAATGGATTTGAAGGGCTAATATTGTTTTGGATAAAATGAAGGGTGGAGATCCATTTTTTTGGGAGTCTTATGCTTTGCATTGAGCCATGTGCAAGCTTTCCTTGGCAAATCACAATTTGGATTATGCAAATAATCAACTAGTTAACTAATTAATTTAGTTAGCAAATGTTTTGAGACAAAAATAGGATACAAATAAATAGGTTGTATTTATTTAACTCATTTGGAATGGGAGTGATGAACTTAAATAAATAAATGTTGAATTTATTTATTTAAGGTTGGATATTAGGAAAATGGTGAAATACTTGATTAATTACATAGCTTGTCCCAATTTATTTAATTAATGTTAGAGGAGGAGTTAGACACATAAGAAATATGAGTTGGTTAAATTAACTGAATAAATAAAGTTAATTATTGAATTAATGTTTGAAGAACAATTAGATGGGTATGTAGGATAGATTTGTTGTCGAAAGTACTAGAGGAACAATTAGATGGATAAGCAAGATGGGTTGGCTAAATTAATTGAATAAATGAGGTAGTTTATTCAATTTATGCTAGAAGAATGATAAAATGAGTATGTAGGATAGATTTGATGTTGAAAGTGTTAAAAGTGGTGATGTTAGATGTGTCGTTAAGATGTGGTTGATTTTAGTTGTCTACATTTTCAACTTTTCTAAGACAACCTTGTGACTAGAAGAAGTAATGCCATTTCAAAGAAGATTAAAATATGATTTTTTTTTAAAGTAATAGAGTTGGTTGTAGGATGTCTATTTATTTGGATGAATGAGAGTTAGAAAATGGGTTAGAGATGCCCCATCAAAAGAGTAGCTGGGTTGAAAGGACTTTAGTAGCCTCTCAAAAGGAGAATGAGGTCCAAAGGGATGATGAATGGATAAAAGGTGGGATATGGTTACATATATGAAGATTGGGATGAGGACGAGATGAAATGATATTGGAAAAGGATATGATGAGGATGAACAAAATTATAGAAGAGATGATATGGATGTTGGATTTTATAAAGGCTCAATGTGGTTATTTTTGAACACAATGCAGTGCTGAGAGGGGGGTGAATCAACAAATATTAATGTTGCAAAGATGGATACCGTTGCACCAAAAGATCGAACTGTTAATGCCCAATACAACCACTGGATTTATACAAGATCCAATATCCACAGGAGGTGGTTAACCCATGTCATGAAGGTCGAGCATCGTGCTGGCCCACGTCAAGGAGACCAAGGGTGACACCTTGCAACAATCCCTCTCCAACACAAGTGAGGGGTTCAAACGTGTGACCTCAACTTTGATACCAATTGTTACAAAGATGGTTGTCGTTGCACCAAAAGATCGACCTATTAATGCTCGATATAACCACTGGATTCATACAAGATCCAAGATCCACAAGAGGTGGTTAAACCATGTCACGAAGCCTGATTTCTGCATTGGCCCACGTCAAGGAGACCAAGGGCGACGCCTTGCAACAATTAAAACTTAACCATTTCCATTTGCAAATTGAACATAACATCACATAAATTGAAAGAAGAGCAAAAGAGATAACATGCACCACACAAAAGACACCAAGATTTTTACGTGGATAACCCAATGAGGGAAAAACCATGGTGAAGATTAACTCACAATACATGTAGCTCATTGCTAACAATAATTACAATGTTGTTTAAGGCTCACTACCTATGGACTTGCAGACTAAGGTGTACAACCTTAGGGCACAATACAAAGGACCTGATCATACTCACTATCTCATAGCAAGATACATTAAAATTATAATAAAAAATACGAATATGAATTGCTATGAAGAAGCATCCAACATGTTGATGTTGCAGTCCCTTTTTCACATTAGCCCTTTATACAAACTTTGCACACTTCATCTTCAACATATTTCTCAGTCACAATTCCTTCAAAAAAATTTCACCTTCACAAATGAATTTATCCTTCTATATATATATTTCACAACAACACAAAATCTTAGTTAAGTCAGATCCAAGATGACTCTTTAGAAGAAACGTACGATATCATATATGTCAGCTTCAAATATATACAATATGAAAATAAAAGATTTAAAGATCAACACACGACATGACATGAAAAAAAGACATTTCAACACACCCTCAAAAGAAAATTAATTAGATCCAATCGTAGATGAAGGAACCAAACCTTTTTAGCCCAATAAATGACAACACCATCAAAACTTCCAACTATTTTACTTACACTATCGAGGAGAGACCAAAAGCATCACATGGATCAAGATAGAAGCATTTTAGTTCATGCACAATATTTCTTCAACCCTTTCTTGAAGTGTTTGATTAGCAAATGTTGGTGCAATTGAATAAACCCACAAAAAACATAGGAACAAGGCAATCCAAATAAACTATCATTTGAAATTTGATCTTTCGGATCACAAAAATACTTGAGACTTGAAAGGAAGAATCCATATACCTTTGTGAACATGTACCCAAGTCTGCACGGTCACATTTGTCTCATCGGAAGAATGCAAAGCATTCCAAAATTCCTTCATCAATACTTTATATTGCCAGAGCACAAGCTGGAACATTGTCACATATATCTTTCACTGTAGAAGGTATGATAACCTAAGACCATGGATATAAAACCTTCACATCTCAACCATCCTATCTTCTGAATTGCAAGAAAAAAAATTATTTTGCAAAAGGATGTGGACCAAAAAGTTATGACTCTATGACAGTGAATACCATAGTAAAGATTTTGCAACTTATCATTATGTGCGGTCACCAAACAAGGATGATATCAATGTAAGCATGTTGTAAAAATATTAGAGCATTTGATCTAGCCCCTGCATCACACTTAGGTCACCATTTTTCCCACCTTTTGCCACTACCCTTCGCCTAGCCCCACCTATCGACCATAGGGGAAAGATTCCCACTTTTCCTACACTTTCCTAATCAGTATACTACTATCGTAATTCCATTGTTATCTGAGGAGGGAAAGGGAACACCTTCACTCAGACTACCTTCCCACACCCCTGTTGAACAAGAACACATAAAACCCCCCTAATAACAATGGGAAGAGGAATCTCAATACAGGGAAGAGCACTCTAACTCAATCTCTTGATCTTGCTACTACCTTAACTCATAGTTAGGAATCCTTAACTACTAAGGGGAACAGGACTCTAACTCAGTCTATGGATCTTAATCCTACTACCCGAAGGGGAGGAGGAACAGAACAACACGAGAACTCACACTCTTTCTCTTGGTACTACTACCCGAAGGGGAGGAGGAACAATACGACCTACCTAATGAAACTACTCTCTCTCTCTTGCTCCTACTCCGAACCTAACCTACCTAATGAAACTACTCTAGCACTAAACTAATCCTACATCAATGCCAACACTTATTACCACAAATCTCCCCATTTTTCATTGATGGCAACACTCATTTACCACAGATCTTCTCTCCCCCTTTGACATCAAGGGCAAAGGGAATAATATCTTCTACTTTCATCAACCCAAAAACTGTAAAAACCCCCCCTTACTGTATGATTTATTCAATCAATACTCCGGCCCCTAAGATGGAGATGCATCAAAACTGATGCTATGTACATAAATATCTTCAAAAAAGACCAAAATTTTCTTAAGTATACCTTTGTACCTTCCTTAGAAGGAAAGATATTCTTGTGGATTTTTTTGAGTTGCACCAAAGTTGCAACCTAGTCTTCTTTTGTTGAAGACAATATTATTCTAACATTTAAATTTAATGCACAAATTCTCAACTTCATCTATACTTCTTGGAGCCTTCATCTTTAGAGCAATCTCTTCTGCTTTCACAAGCATCTTGGATAGTGAAGCCAGTCTCAAGTTGATTGCTTCCCTAAACTGACCAAATTGTTTCTTTAGTTAATCTCTTTGATCTTGAAGCAGAGATATCTACACATGAAGATTTTCCAATTGATCTCTAGTGGATCCATCCTTATATTTTGATACGTCATACATCCCAACCATTTGAGTGATTTGTGACTCAATGGAGTCAATATGATCCTTGATACTCTTGGTGGAGATAGGCAATTTCAAACAAAATTGATATAGAGCAGTAAATTCATCCACACATTCTTTAAACATCTTTATGTTATCTTGCAGATTGTTGTGTGCATTGGCACACCAGTCAAATGCATCTTCCATCCTTTTATCTTTTATTTTTCTCAGGGCCTCTTGTTGTGCCTTTTGCTCCAAGTGAGAGGAATGATCTTTAAATGAATCCATTAAAAGTTCTAAATTTTGTTCTAGATGCAAGGAAGCATCAATGTTTACCTCTGGTAAAGCCTCTTGAATGGTCTTCACAACATCTTCAATCAATTCCCTCTTATTTACATGCTCTTGTAGAATCTCCTTCCTTGTGGAAGCGTGCAGGATGTCTCCAAGCTGTAGCTTATGGAGGGGAGAAATGTTAGACAAATCAACCTTTTCCTCAAGGGTGGGAATTTGTAGAAGCTGAGGTGTTACCATAGGTTAAAACTGCATCTGATGTAGAAGAACCTTGACCTACAAAAGCATATTTCTTCTCATCTACCTTCTCTTTTGCATCCTGAACTATCTCAATATTATCTTGCACATTATTCCCTAAATTCTCCAAAGGAGCAATATTATGTTCTAGAGGAAGGGCACCAACTTGAATTTTTGCACCTGGTTCATTAGTATTTATTGGAGGAGCAGTCTCCTCATTTTTATTATCATATTTTTCCTTTTCATCACCATCAATCTCATTTCCTTCAAAAACTGATAGATCTATGTCTTGAGTAGACATATTAGGCATATCTTGCAAAATATTATCCTTAGAAGTCAACCCAACCATCTTCATTTATTTAAGGATCCTGGTTGTCTTTTCATTTGACCCTTTCTCTTCTTTTTATATCTCCATATGGGAGACTGTTTTCACTTCATGCACACTAGAGACACCTACTTTGGAGGGTCCTTGCACTTCTTTTTGACCATATATGTTTTTTCTCATTTGTGATTTCTAGATTGGGTACTTGCGGATCAATTTCACTTTGCAGATCATTAATGAATTTGTTTGTGGTTTCTTTAGTTTCATTAGATGGATCTTTTTGACATTTTCATCTAGGCTCCTAAGTAGATCTATTCTCCTATTGGTGTGGAGCTCCTTGGCTTGCCTCCAGGCAGTCTTCTATTTTTCTTCCTGAGAGACCGAGACCCTAGAATTTTCAGTTGCTTGTTGTTTCATTTCTTCATCTGCCTTGATAACTTCTTCTCTTCTCTGTCTCAAAGCCTCAGCTAGGCTATCTGGAGCTTTGTCAACAACATTATTGAAGGGAATGTTCTACATGAGCATATATTCAATGAATTCCTTCTTATTTATTTTCTTGTCTTTAGGAGGGACATCCAGATATAGCTCCATTGTATCATCTAGGAGAGTATAATCAAGAATTTCATTCAAGATGGCCCCAAAATCAAGTGGTTCATGTGCAATTAGAGGGGTTTTTTCAACATCCACTTTTGCAATATTCTTCTATTTCTTCTTTTTCATGGAGTCATCTTCTTTTTCAATTTCTTCAAAATCATCTGATTCTTCCTCATTTTTCTTCTCTCTCTTTGCTTTTCATTTAGGCCCGACATTTCCAAATTTAGTGTCCTTTTTCTCTAGAGGAATTATAGGTGTAGTTTTCCTTTTACTGTCAGGTGTTTGTGTTGACTTAGAGGGCTACAGAGTAGATGCAACAATAGAGGAAGATCTACCTAATCTCCTTAGACCTTGACTAGCTTTTGAAAGATAAGATTTGGCAATGGAAAACTTTAAAAAGCTATCTGATATAGTCTTTGAGGAAGTGCCCAAAATCTTGTGAAGCTCATCTATATCTTTTATTTGTGAGTACCATGGAACACCTATCTCCTTAAGCACCTTTTCCACTTTCTTTTCAGTGGCCTCCTCTCTCTCCTTCTAGTAAATTTCATCCATGATTTATCTATACGTGCCAAATATTTTTACCTTGGGATCCTTTGGTTTTGGAAAAAAATATATCTACATAACCTTGTACTTATTCATTCTCAACCTCATAGGACAACTTAGATATCCATGACGTTCTAGGTTCCACTAATTCCATAAAACAATGATCCTTGTTTTTTACTATAGGAAAAATAGGTTTTGAAGGGGCCCCAAAACCCTTTACAAGATAAAATTCCGCTTCATCATATAATAAAAATAGAACAAGTAGCCAAAAAGCAACCAAAAAGCAACACACAAACAACTAGAAAAAAGAACATAAAACAAAACCCAAATAGAGATTCTTAAGAATGTCCGCTGCTTCAAGATCACTATCAATGATTTTCTGATGGACATTCATGAATCCCACCACCTCTTCAATAGGAATACCAACCTTTTCATTTAGTTTGGTCTTATTACGGGTTCTAGCAGAAGGCCCTATATCACTAATCGTCTTTTGTTGCACACCACCACCAGCCACCATGTCTTTCATTCTAGAACTGTTCCCTAGGCACTTCTTGGCCTTCTTATTCAACAAACACAAACCCTCGACTTCATTGCACATAGCATGTTTACTAACCTCTAGAACCTTCTCTAATTTTTTATTGACACAATCCAACCCTCCTTCAATGGCAACAATCTTTTGTTCGTAGGTATTTTTCATATCAATCATCTCGTCAACAATCATTTTGAGAGTTACAAATAATTGATTAACCTTGAGCTGAAATTTGCTAACTTGAGCCTACACATTAGGCTCCTTAGAAGAAGAGGGCTCATCAACATTATTACTCATAGATCTAACCCGAACATTAGTGGATTTCATCTCATGGAAAACCCATTTGAAAAGCTTGAACAAGGAAAGAGAGATCTCTTTCACCAAACCAAGATAATTAGGCATAATATCCCTCCTAAATTTAAAACCATCCTTGTCCACTACATAATCTTCTTGGGAATCACTTCTTGTAGTATCATTATCCATGGTCTCCTTTCCTTTTTGATCAGAGACATCGACACCTTTAGCCAGGTTTTACTCCAACAACTGGTCCTCAAGACCCATCAAATTTCCATCATACTCCTATGGCTCATCTCTCCCCAGATTCATAAGAGACTTTCTCCTCTTCGATCTCTCCTTTTTCTGCATCTTAGAAATAGGGGAGACCCCCAGTTGACCCCTGTTATCTGAATCCTCCTTGCTCAAATTTCCCAAAGCAACCCCCTTCAAATTTTTTCCACCTGACCCCTTCACAAGTTTAGACTTGTGGTAGGACCAAACCACCTCTTCCTCATCTCCTATTTCATACTCTTCAACCCTAGAGGAGATAGGGGATTGATTCTTTTTTCTTTTCTTACCTTCAGAGATGATGAGAGATTTTGAATCAACATCCAAGGATGCATCAGACCCATGGGAATAATCTTCATCCACAAAATCATCCTCCGACCCCATCATATGCTTATGATTCTTCTTCTTCTTCCCAACATTGGAAATATTGGGCTCAACAGGGATAGTAAAGGCCTTAACATACTCATAAATCAAAATAATTAAACCTTCATGAAGGATAGGGTTTTTAGGATTGCGTTTATGATCTCTTATGCCATTTTCCAAGAAACCAGTAAATAGAAAGGGAATGCCACCTTCTTCTTATGCCTAAAATGGTTAATAACAAAAAAAATGATGCCCATATATAACATAAAAGTGGCCATTGAGGGTAAAATACCTCCTTATTTCCTCCTCATCATCTCTCCAAATCACCTTGATTGAAGAACGATAATAGCCACCACATTTTTCCATTTCTAGCTTCCTCCTCTCATCATCTTTGAAGAATATCCATGGTAGGACTAGATTCCTTCTTATCTCTATAGAAAATTTTCCCTTTAGTCGACAAACTAGTGATTTCAGCAATAAGATCCTCTGTGATATTAAACTCCTTTCCCACAATTTACAACACACGATTATGCCAGCCCTCAATAAATTCCTACGAAGTCTTCACATCATACCCATGAAAATTTTCCATATATGGGGTCACTTCCCCAACCTCCAACAACTCCCATACCTTCTTATTAGCTTTCATACTGTCACAAGATTTGGGCCCAGTTCTATTTTGGCTACCCCCCAATAGTTGCAACAAGCAAGCACCCCAACAAAAAAAAGAAATTGCAGAGGAGCCGAAGAAACCTCGAGAAAACAAAGGGTCTCTGAATACCCACAATCTATGTGGATTGGACAAGATGGCAAAGAGGAATAATAAAAAATGAATTCCCAGTCATTCGTGTCACCAATCCATCAAAATACCACATGGTATTTCCTCTAAGATATTTACACCTCAAAGGGAAATGCCACGTCAAGAGCATGTGAAAAAACACCAGAATAAAAGGACCTCTCCTCTCAACACCTTTGTGATTCATGATCAATAATTGAACGAGCTTCCAGGGGAAGAATGTCGTATTCTCCCCATTTCAAAAAATCATTCACCCCATAATTGGTGAAAAAATCAGCAAGCCTATTACCCTCTTTATAAACATGGGAGATGAAACATTGATCGAAAGATTCCAAAATATTTAAGGCATCATTAATGAGGGCTTCCACCATCCATGAGGGATGATAAATATTCCTTTAAGGTTATTGATAATATTGAGGGAATCACCCTCAACCCACACCTTATCATACCCTCTTGATTGAGATAACTTCAAACCATGATAGGTTGTAGAATCTTTCACAAAGTGGTTTGTTTAGGTTCCCAAAAGGAGCGCCGCCATGGAAACAAACCTACCATTAGAATCTCTTAACACTACCCCACAACCACCAGGACCCAGATTACCTTTAGTAGCTCCATCAATATTAACTTTCACCCACCTAGCAGGAGGAGCCTTCCACACATCCTCCCTTGAAGATTTACCTTTGGTCAAAGGTAGAGAAATATCATAGGGTAGATTCCAGTTTCAAACAACCTCATCATCCCCGTGAGAAATCACCAACTTCGGGCCATCCAAAAAGGAAATCTAAGACAAGAAATTCTCTTTAATCACAACAAAATTCTTATGAGCCAATCTAAAAGGCAGAGAGAAGAATCCCTAAAGATCCGATTGTTTCTTTCCAACCAAATTCCCCAAGCCATATGAGGCAAGATGAGGGACCAAAGAGAAACCAAAGAAGGATTCAAAGAAGGAGCCTTCCATTGTGACACTAAGTCACTGAGAGAGGACGAGAAAACCCAACACAAAGCCCTAAGAGAAAGCACATGAGCCCAAATACCATGCACAAACCTGCACCCAATCAAAAGATGACTAGGATCCTCTACCTCTTCTTCACATAAAAAACAACGGCTAGGAAACATAAAGCCCCTTTGCACAAGATTATCAATAGTCAACACTTTACATTGCCAAAACAACCAAAATAAAATATTAATTTTAGGAATCAACTTGGGATTCCAAAGAGAAGCCCAAGGGGGACAAGACCAACTTGGGATTACAATGATCCTTGTTTATCATGAAAGTTATCTCATTTTTGTATTTTCGGACTAAACTAGATGGTATCTTATATCTTCTTTGCATCTCATTTTTCAAATTCTTGAAAAATCCCCAATAAAAGATAGTGAAAGCTTGCTCATTCTAAAAAAAATTCATGTGTTGTTTAATCTGTGTTGCTACCAGAGTGAATTTGTCCCATATTTTACCCTTAAAACCAAGTAATTCATTCAAAAAGAGGAAAGTAAGTCATATAATCAAAGAACCAAACCTGAAATTATAATTGATATCTTTTGTTTTCCTTAGGTTCTCCATTAGCTGCTCCCTTAACAACTCACATAGATCAAAGTTGGCACCTTGTTTTACCATTTGATGTGTGGTGTGAATTGTAGTGGTGATGTCTGACCCCTCTCTATTTTTGAAGTAGATTTAATATGCAATTCCCATTGATGCATATCAGACACCAAGATCAATGATATCATTAACTATCGGGGATCTCTTATCAAATTTAGCACTGGTGAGCTCCATAACCATTTCATTTTTCATAAATTTTAGCATTGAGACTTGTCTAGAGGCACAAAGACCAATAAATTCCCTAATTGCATCCTTTGTGATCATATAGGGTTTGTCAAGCCAAATAAAATCCCCATGAATGCGACTTAAGATAATTCTTACCCATTCCTTGCTTTCATAAAAGTCTAGAAAATATTTCTAGATGTCCAACCCTTTTGCAACAATATTCACATACTTTGGCTTGTATACTCCATTCTCATTTAGCAACTCATGTCAGACCATTTATAAAGAAGAGGTTTGTTTAATTTCATTCAAGTGGGCACAGATGCAAATCCTTATATCCTTGCAGTACACAACATCTGCTGGAACTTTTGAAAATGCGCCATATTTTTCCATCTCCATTGATTTGAATGAAAACTTCTTGTATTTGGGCCTTGGCCTCTCAGCAACATCAATGACAGTTGGTGTAGCCATAATAACACTTTCTAATACTAGGGTTTTACAAGAAAAACCATAAAATACTTGCAAAAACTGTCGCTAGGGTTTGCACACAATGCACTTAAATTATTTTTCTCTTCCTTAGCACTTGCATACACTTGATATCCTTTGAATGAGTTAAATTTTGATCAAATAGAAACTAAATATGCCTCACACGAACCCTAGTCACTCCGCTATAAATGTCTTTATTTGTTCTTGACACAACAACTTTTTATTGTTTGAGATATCACAAAGATCCATGATCATATATAGCAATCGTCCACATAATTTTGAGTAGACAAAACCATATCATCATTAGCCATTGTGCTGAATATTTCAACATCTCATGCTTTATAGGGGTATGAAAATATTTGTAATTGTAACTCCACTTGAGCCAATACTCTTTTTAGTTACCGAAAGTTACTTATGTACCATGAGGTACAAATTCATTCTTTACTTCAATTTCTTCCTTATTTTGCCATACTTTTTTCATTTTATTCTTTTGCTGACCAATGCCAAACTTCTTCTAAGGAGTAAAATACTTTACAATCTTTCCTTTACAGAATCATACAATCTTTCTTGGTTTATTGCAATGTAATAGATGATACTAACTTGCAGAGAAAAAACACTTCTTACATTGGATCTACAATCTGCAGCCCTATGTCCAAACTTATTGCATGTGTAGAAATAGCCATAGAAGGACTGAAAGGTCATAACATTACTATTCCTTATCATTTTACTTCTGCATTCATTAGCCTTATGACCAAATTTCTTGCAAGCATAAAAATGACCATGGAATGATTTAGATTTCATAGCATTGTACCTTGGAGGCCTAAATGAATTATGATTCATTTTGCTTCTATAGTCAACAACCTTATGACCAAAATTATTACAAGTATAGAAAATGCCATTGAATCTCGTAGGAGAAATTTGTTTAGGAGTAGGTTTTCTGAAATTCACTAGTACAAAAACAACAATAAACTACTAAAAACTGCATATAAATGACTGTTTTTGATCACGCGACCATTAGTAGTTTATTGACGGTCATTTATAACGCGACCAAATTGATGACTAAACCATTTTTAGTCATTTATTGGTTATTTTGATTGATCTATTTGGTAGTATTATTAATCGTTGATTTAGTCATTGATTGCTATAATCTGGTCACTTTTTTAGTCATTTTTTATTCACTGATATATTTAATTGGTCACTTATTTAGTTGTTGATTTAGTCATTGATTGTTGTAATCTGGTCACTTATTTACTCATTTTTTTATTCACTGACATATTTAGTCATTGATTGTTGTTAACTAGTCACTTATTTAGTCATTTTTATTCACTTATTTATGTGCATTGGTAGTATATTTAGTCATTAATTTTAATCATCATTTTGATCATTTTGGTTGTATATTTAGTCATTTTTATTCACTGATTTCACTGGTCATATTTATTCATTGTTCACTGATTTATATCAATTGGCAGTATATTTAGTCAATTTAATTATTAATTGACATCAATTAGTAGTATATTTAGTCATTTTAATTGAATGATATTTGATGATTTAAACATAAAACACAAAAATGCACATCAATCATCAATTGCACACAATAAGACAACCATTGAGAAGGAAACATCGATGAAATTTATTAATAAAATAAATGTGTTCTAGTTACAACTTAGAAATATAGTATTACAATTTTTATTTTTGATCACAAGACTAAAAATTTGAGTTACAATATTGCACATAAATGACTGCAAGAAAGAAACTTCTCCAAAAACCTTCCGCAATGATGGAAATGCATGCTCAAAGCCCTTCAATGTGAGCACATGCCCCTTGCATCTCTTAAAACTTCTACAACGTGGGAAATCTTCATGGAGCAAGTTGTAATGTATAGAATCCAAGAAGGAGAGTGTTGATCATGTCCCATATATGAAGCTCTCTCCTTCAATGCAGTCAACAATAACCCAACTAGAATCTTTCCTCCTTTATATGAAATGTGTCATATGATATGCGCAACAAGGTGCTACCTTTTCCACCATGAATGAAGCTACACGACTCAATACAACCAAAAAAATCACTATTAGTATCAATTCAGAAAGAATAAAAGTGCATTGTATATTGCAAGTTTACAAAAGTAAGTCCAAACACAACAAAATGATAAATCAATTAAAAAAATATAGCCTTGTCAACAAATGCCTTAAACAGAGTGTTCAACATAGGCCTAAAATATGCATATTGAACCCTTGATTTCAAAACCCTGTTCAAAATTTAAGAAAGGTGATACACTCAAAATATAGAATTAAGTTGACATTATAGAATGAAGGCTATCGACACTAATCAGACTGGAACAACACTATCAACATAAATTTCCTAGAAACCAAGCCCAAGAATGCCATCAGACTTAGACTACAAAAATGTCAACCTTGGTTCACGTGTTGTCTCAGTAAAGACCCGCACCATGAAAAAATCCATTTATACAAAAATTCCAAATTAATTTGATGAGAAAAGATATTTGATATCCAACTGGAAGCCTTAACATCCAAAAATTACTAACCTAATGTTTCACAACAAGTTTCCCAACTGTGACATCATCTTTACTTAAGAAACCAAATATTTATCCACTACCATATTGGATCTCATAGGATTCTCCTTCACAAACAACAAATGATATATATTAATTGTTTAGAAACTTAATATCCCCATGTAAGTAGACTAAACTAAGTGAGATTGAGGGTTTGAAGTAGAGTACCATCTTCTTGGTATGCGCTTGAATTTGATCATGACTTGTATATTGAATGAAAATAGCAAGCTAGCTGCACTATAAAATAATTGTTAGAAAAATAACCACAAAATCCTCTTTAATTAAAATAATCCTTCTAGACATTTCAAGACAAGATATTTTAGTTAATTTTTAAGAGAGCCAATTTCACTATCTAAACAACCATCAATCTATAAATACTGTATATAATTTCCTATAATTTAGAATTTAAATGTAATGAAACTAACCATAATTACCAAAGATTTGACACAAAAAATGTTGTACAAAATGAATTGTTTGACAGTAAATATGTTTGATAAACTAGATATACCCTTGATATATTGATTTAAATAACAAGGAAAGATCAAACTGGAGACATCAAGATAACATTCATTAATTCACTTCAACAAACAACTAAAACCAAAATTCGGCCAAGAATTATAACTTCATTCTATTGATCTTTGAATTTATATGTTTCAAAATTTTGTCTTGATTGACATGTCAAAAAGTGTCTTTTCAATTACCCAATTTTAACGTAAATGAACAAGTCTTAATTATCATTGTTTACATAGGATTACATAAAAGCAATGAAAGATGAGAAATGATCAGATCTTGAAGTCCAGAGAACTTGCAAGATACAAAAGTCCGTTACTCGTCATAAGGTACTCGTGACCATTCAGATTTGGAAAGGTCCTCTCTCCATGATAGTATCTACAAGGCTTGGTACTTCACTGCAAGGCCTATTATTCTAAAGGAGCTAGATATGTTTGCTCCCATTGGTACACTATGTAATCATGAGGCCATTTGTACTCTTGGATTTTTTTTGTGTTGGCCAAGTGACTCTTCCATCTGTTGTCTAATAATGCTTTGCCATCTGTGATGAATTTTGAGTATCCAACATACAATGCAATTATTCCATCCAAGGTTAAATTGAGGCGGTGAAGATTTATCTCACCATCCTTCTGTAAATTAGTGAGGTAGTTGGGAACAATTTTGCTAAATTCATCTATCCAATCCTTGGAGCCTTTCAATTGATCACCATCCCTTATTATCTCAGGCACGAACCACTGCTTTAGTGTGCGGAATGAGTCCATTCTTGCCTTGATATTTTTCTCTTCTGTAGATATGTATTGAAATTCATTTGTGACCATTCAAACCATTTGCTCAGTAGGATTTAAAGCTATGAGGGCCTCAACACTCCTTTGTAAGCTTCTGCACAAAGTCGTTAAGGTGTGATGTACAGGTTGACATTTCTTGAATAAGGGGTCCAATATAGGTACATGGGCCTTTATCTGATCAACTGATTGTGACAAGGAGACATAAAATTCATACACATTTTCTAATTTTTCCACAATTAGTTTAACCCTATGCTCCAAGATCTGTTCCAAATTTCAAGGCTTTCTATCTTTGCTCTTTCCTTTGTTTCTTCATTGTTCTTTTTCAACTTCTCAATTTCTTATTGAGCACATTTACTTGTTCAACAATGATTGCACCTGTATCAGTCTAGATGGAAAGGGGTTGGTATACTATTAATTATGTGTTTTGGGAATGACTTGCTCCCTTCAATTTCTCTTTCAATTTCACATTTTCTATGAATAACCTATTCACTTCATCATTCAGATCAATCTGTGATTTCTTATATTCTGCCAATCTAAGATCCATAGGTTTAATCACATCCCTAGTAAACATTGTTGAGTGCATTGTCATAATAGCTACCTCCAATGTTGATGTGTCTTGAAGTGTCTTTACCATGGCAGTCACTCTGATTTCTTTTACAACACCAATCAATCTTGGTTTTTCTGTTCTTATTTTCTTTGTCAAAGGGCTAGGGTTTCAATTCTTGGATTGTAACCTGTGCCACTCATTCCCTTATCTAAATTAAATTTTGAAACCAACATGGGATCTTCTTGGCTTATTACTTGATCCAGTAAGAATATCCTTTTTAACTCCATCCCATGAATAATTAGTATATTGCTTTCTAAGACCAATTTTCTTGCTTCTTGGGGGCTAACAATAATTTCATTAATCTTGAGTTCTTCAAAATTTTGGGCAACAATATGGTCATGTTGTGACTCCTCAATGCCCATCTTATTAATTTGGAGTCTCTCCTCAAATTATTTCATTTTCATCTTAAACCAAAAATCATTAAACTCGGGAGTTTGAATAAATTCATCATCTTCAATAAATCTAAGGGCGACAATCACCCTTTCATCATCATGCACTCCTTGATCATTATGCCCATGTACATCCGCTCTTTATTTTGGTTTGTGAGCATCAATTGCAATCTTAGGCAGTGGCTGAACAACTTCATCATCTTTAAAATTCAAAAGTACATCGACTACCTCTTTAGTATCCCCTACTCCTTTACTTATTTCATATGCCACTAAGGGGGCCACTCCATGTGTCTTCTACCTTTTAGGACTTGGTTGCTCAGGGGATGCTTTTGATTGTATTGTGGCAGTGTCTAGTAGGGGCTTTGTGATTACAATACCACTTGGTTTGATGGGTAGTTTGGAGGGTTTTGAAAATCGACCCTCAGGTTTCTTTTCTGGTTCAACATATAAACTTTCAAAGTTGTCAATTATTAAGTTCATCCTTTTGATAGGATCCCCTTCTTCAAAATAGAATCCTTGGAATCCAATGTCCCTTTTCTTCTTCTCCTCCTCAAGCCTCTTTATGATTTCCCACTTCCTCTTCCTCTGAAAAAATTCATCAACTGTAAAGCAATTTCTTATTATATTTTCTTCATAATCCATTACATGGGTAATCCCAGCTTTAGTGAGAAGTGTTTGATTTATAAAATTAATATGCTCTTCATGATCAAATACCCTTTCTCCTCATGACTTCAATGAATACCTCATCTTCAAATAGTTATGTAGCTCTTCAAGAGTGTCGGACCCTACAAATAGCTCCTCACATTCAGTTAGGTTAGGGAGGAATGCCCCCTTTTTCTGTATTTTCATAACATCCTGATCCATCCATAAAATTTTCCACATAAATTCTAAAAATGCAATTCGAATAGAAACAAATTTAGGTAAAACATGTGGGGCTTGAGGACACCCATAGATCCTTATTACTATTTGGTCTGCTAAGAAGAACCTGTCACCAAAATTGTGAGTGTGTCCCTGCTCTAGCTTCAATGCTAAAGGTATTAATACTTGCATTATTTTATTAGGAAATCTTGGTGAGATATGACCAAGACTGGCCATGACCTTTATTACGAAATCACCATGAAATATTACAGAATCACTATTTTTACATCTACTATCCCAGATGTAACACCAGTTTTGTATAGGCAACCTATTCCCTTCATCATCATTCATTCCCAAACACATTCATTTAGTCCATCTATTTCTATTTTGGTACAATATTAAATGACACAACAAAGAGTATTTCCTGAAAGTGATGGGAGCTAAGTTCTCTCTTACTTGCAAAAATCCCTCATGTACCCCTTTCTCAATTTTAGCAGCAAAGACATACTCAATGTTGACTTCAGGATTTTGTATCTTCATTTCCATCATCATGAGATAGGTTGGCATCCTCTCTTCAACATCTATTCCAAGCACTTGGCACAAAGCAAAATAAGTTCTTTTGAAATATACTTGGAAGTCTTATATGGAAAATGGCTCAATTTGGGAGGGGGAGATAGGTATCCTCCTATTGTTTACACCCCTTTTCACATGTAAAGGAAGTTCATCACTCCTGTATGTTTTTCTCAATCTCCTATAATCCTCCTCACTTATGTCCAAGTCGATCTTAGTGATAGCTTGCTTGTTTAACATAAAACACTTTATAATTGCTTCTTTAGCCAACACCACTAATGATGAACCATATGGAATTCTTATAGTCCTTGTAGCCAAGTGATACTATTGTGCCAATACTTTAATAAAATCAACATCTACAAAGAAATTTGGGACTATCAATTTGGCCAAATCTAAGGTCCAAGGATTCGAAACTGGAATCTTGTCATCCCTTTTTCATAGAAGTACCAAAATAGATCCCACCTTGAGATAGGGAGAATTGAGTCTCTACATCCATGGGTTGTATCTCTAAACACCTTTTTGAATCCTTTGTTTACAGAATTAGGTAACACATCTAAAATGGATTGTTTTAGGGACCTCTTCTCTCTTTTAGAAACTATGGACACTTCCTTTTTAATCGCAAGTTGAATTCTTTTGGGTGGCATAATGAATAATTTAATCCTACTTGATTTCTTTAAGTGTCTACTTGTAGAAGCAAATGCAGTTCTTATACACTTGCTATAGAGAGTTCCTGTGAACTTGCCTGGCAAAATAATAGTTGTAGAGTCTTCCTGCTTGAACTCCCTTACCTCTGGTACACTGAGCTATGTGAATGATTGCAAAAATATCGTCACGTCCCAAGTAATATTTGTTGTTGAGTTTGGTCATGTGACTATTAATTTCAGTTCATGCAAAATATTTTAGAATCTTCCCATATTTCAAGTTTGAATACATGCCTTTGATCTTGGGAAATCAAACGGTGTAATCATTAAATGCTTTGACAACTTGTATTGCAATACCACTCTATCATTTCAAGACCATTGTGGGGTAGCGTTAGTAGTACCACCACCCCACGCACACCCCTTTGGACTCCCATGGGATGACAGGCTAATTCTAGCAGTTGAGTGACTATTCATCGCCATACTGCTCTGTCATTTCAAGACCATTGCGGGTAGCAATATGGTAGGGTTAGCAGTACCACCACCCTGTGCACACCCCTTTGGATTCCCACAGGAAAATAAGTTAATTCTAGTGGTTGAGTGATTGTTCACTGCCATACCGTAGTGTCACTGTTTACTTCTTGCGAGGCTATGGTTTACTTTAGTTGTTAACATGTTCTCACCACAACCTCACGCTATTCATATTTGGTTGTTGTGGTATTGTAGTAAGAATTTGTACATTGACCTATATGTCTCACAATCTCGTGCATATCTCTATTGACTATTGCGGTTGTGTGGTATTGGATTTTATTATGAATGTAGTATTTTAGATATCATTTTATTGAAAAGATTGAAAAATTTTCTAATTTTGTAGTCTCCCAGTTTTAGTTTTTAGTGCCAGTCAGATGTAAGAGATCATTTCTTTGTTTGTAATGAGGAGGCTTAGTTCACCTAATGCTAAGATAGCTATATGTATTATTAAATCACATATGTTCATTATATGTTTGCATCTAGAAAACATATAGGACATACACGAAATTATATTCTAACTAAACAAAATTAATTTCAAATTTTCAACCAAAGTAAGAAAACTAAGAAGAATGATTGAACCTAACTTTAAATGCATTTAAAATAAATAGTGAACATCTCAGGTTTTGTATACAATGTACCAACAAAATAATGATGATTACATTAAAAAATGTATCAATAAAACAATAGTGAATAAGCATACCTATACTCAAATCTATATTACATTCAATAATAAATTACACCATACATATAACCAAAGTTTAGGTGATAAGCTAACCTCTTAAGGTGACAAAACATCATCATAATCATCTACATTGCCAACAAGATCAGAATCTTGATCACTCGTGTCTGCATTTGCTTGATTTTCTTCCTCATCCTCATCTGTGACATGCAATTAATTCTCTCTCCTAATCTCTTCATTGGTAATTGTTAAGAAATTATGTCTCAACTTCTAGCTTGAAGTCCTCGTTTTCATGCCTTGGTGATTTTGTGTTGTTTACAAAGTTCTGATGGAGGCGGAGCCAGGATGGAACTTGGCATTGTTCGATTTGCCTAAGTTCCGAGTCTCTGGCGGAGGCGAAACCGGGATGGAATTTGGAATTGTTCTATTTGCCTAAGTTCCGGGTTTCGGTTCTCGTTCCTGCTTCGACTCCGCTTCCTATTGTCTGTTCCTTCTCGCTTCGCTTCGCAGGTTCTGGCGGAGGTGAAACCAGTTTTGGAAGTTGGCAATGTCCGTTTGCCAGGTTCCTATTATAGTTTCTGTTCCGACTCCAGGTCCGATTTGTGCTTTTGAGATCTGGTTCTTTTGGATGTTTGGATTCTCCTCGGGGTGTTTTCCTCCGCCTTGTCCTGGTTCTGGATTGATGTTTCTTGCAGTTGGCGGAGGCAGAACCAGAACCGGATTGGTTCTTGATCTTGGACTTTTGGTAAAGTCCTGTTTCTGTTCCTGTTCCGTCCCCGATTTCGACTCCGGTCTTTTGTGTTCCTGTCTTGGTTTGACCCCAGGTTGACTTTACCCGGTCATAACTATTTCGGCTGAGTTCCCCTTTGCCGTAGGTGGACGCGGAACCGAAATGGTTCCTGAACCTAGGGTCATGTTTTGACTCCAGTTCCGACTCTGACTCCGACTCTGACTCCGGCAGTGTGTATTTTCGGTGGAGTCTTGTTTTGACTCCTATTCCGACTCCAACTCCAGCAGTGCTATTTATGACTTGAAGTCTTGGTCACGCTCGATGTCTATTTGATCATTTTGGTTGCTTTGTTAGCTGCGATTGCTGATGGGTCTTGGACGTGTGGCACCTAGTTGAATAGTGATTGGATGGATACCAAGATAGTTATTGTGGCAATTGCATTTGTCAACGAAGGGTGGCGAGCTCAACCATTTTGGTAATGGCTTTGAATGCAATGACAGCTTGTTGCAGGAGATCTGTTAGATCCGACCAGATGCATGATTTGAGGATGGACTTCATTGCTCTTTTGAGTTGGTTACATTTTGATGAGATGTGTTATTTTCTCATAAGTTAGAAAATTTGAGTTGAGTTGAAAGTTGCAGAGCAAGTTGAAGTCGCGAGTTGAAGAACAAGAAGGACGTGAGTTCTTGAAGAGGGTTTTGAACTGTATGTTGTGAAAACATTGTAACAGTGAATCTGAAACTCTCTGGGTGATTGTGAGTTGAGCAAAGAAGTCTGGATATTGTATGTAATCGATTTATTACTGTAATACAATTGATTTGACTTTGTGTGGTGGGTTTTTTGCCTGAAAGGGTTTTCCCACATATATACTGTGTCATCTTTGTTTGCTTATCTTTCTGGTTTCTCATTGCCATGGTCGTTTGCATCTCTATATGTTTTAGAAACTGTTAGTTTTTCGTTTTTGCTTCTCTCCCCTATAGTAAAGGTGTTAAGGGAATGTATTCTGCACTGTTGGGTCACTAGATCCGCATTCTTTTCCCTTCAGTAATCAAAATTTCTTCTTCAAACACTCCATCATCATCTTCATCCACTTCTTCAAATGTTTCTTGTAAATTAACATATTTCCCATTAGGCATTATATCAACAACTTCCATGAATTTTTCATTTTTAACGAGACTCTATTTGAATGACATACGACCATCTTGGGCTTCTTACATCATAAATTAGAAATGATTGGTTAATTTGAAGAGGGTAAACATACGGCTCATCCATCTCTAATAAATTTTGTCTTGTATTTGCACGTACAAATCCATACTTAGCAAATTGTACTGTGAATGGTTAGATCCACTTAAATTTTAATAATATAGGACTTTTTTCACCCTAGTCCACTAGAATAATTTCTTGGATGAATCTAACATAGAATTTCTTCTTAGTTTTGTGAAGAAATTTAGCATTAACAACATAGTAAAAAAAATTCTTTCCTTTGGCTTTTTCTTCCACTCTTAAATGACTACCATAGGCCCACATTCCACTGAAACGAATAGCCCATAAATGTGGAGATTGTGAAAGCTCACTTTCCTCCGTTGTTATATTTTGACCTTCTTCTTTTGCATCACTGACTGCATTAGCAATCCATTCTTCAAATTTTGGAAAAGAATCACCTCCAATCAAATCAACATGACATCTGCGCTTTTAAGGTTGATGTTGCATCCAAGCTTGATTGTATTCTTCATATTTTCCACATAGAATATTAACGTACAAATAGTAAGATTAATAATATAAATGTGTAAATGCAATTGAGTAAATAAATTATTGTGTAATTTTTTTTACCTACACCACTTATTGAACGAAGATGTGTTTTGAAGAATATAGGCATGTATCACACTTCTTTCTTGATGTGATAGCTTGAAGTGAAATCCATTTCCTTCTAATATTTCACCTACAACTATCTCTTCTTTGTCATCATCCCATACACGTTGATTGACATTTTTAAAATCCTTCATATATTTTGTGCAAAATCCCATGGCCTCTTGCATTGAATATCCCTCACACATGTTGCCTTCTAATTTTTCCCTAGTACGAACAATTTTTTTCAAAACCTTCATATATCTTTCTATAGGATACATCCATCTTGTTCTTATCGGGCCACAATGCTTTAGTTCATATTGTAGATGTATCAAAAGATGCATAGAAATATTAAACATTGTTGGTGGAAATTCTGGTTCTAATAGACAAAGGACTTTAACAACCTCTTCCCTCAAACTATCAAATTTCGAAGGATCTAATACATGTAAACTCATTCTCTTTAATATTAGGCCCAACCTTATAACTGCTAATCTTGGCCCCTTTGCTAAACTTAATATATTTACCACAATAGGTAAAATATTCTCCATTATGACATGATAATCATGGGTCTTGAGGCCTCTTAAGCCATTAGTGTCAGTTTGGCTTCTAATACTACTACTTACATATCCAGTGGGAAAGTGAGTCTGAGACATCAACTGTAAGAATTGTGCACATTGTTCCTTTGTACAGACATAAGGAGCACTAGATTTTCTATATTTTTCATCATCATATTTTTGAACCCAAATATTTCGATAATTCTTTAGTTGTCAAAAGTCTTCACATGATGAAATAGTATCAAAAGTACCAAAAAGAGTTTCTATAATAGCACAGGCTATATTTTTCTTAGTATGCATAAAGTCAATAGTATGCCTAATGGCTATATCCTTAAAGTATGGAAACTTATAGAATATGCACAATCTTTTTACACCGTTTTCATTACATGGATCATATTTACTACCAACAATCCCATCATTTTCAATAAATGACATTATTTTTTGTCCATTCTCAACAATGTAATCACCTGTTATTAGCAATGGTGCTTCACGATTCTCTTCTTGACCATTGAACCATGCTTTTTATTAACAATATGGATGATCCTTTTTAAGGTAAGCAAAATTTCCATAATAAATACACTTACATAAACTTCTTGTGTGCCTCACAAAATCCTTAAAGTTGCAAGTAGGATATCCATGGTATCCATGAACATTGAGACTAGACAATGTGCCATATGCAGGAAGATCATGAATCGTAAACAATAAGGAAGCTCTTAAAGTGAATTTGATTGAATGACCATCCCTTAAATATTGAATTTCTTCAATTCCTTTCCACATTTCCATTAAATCATCATTTAATGGCTCTAGATAAGCATCAATTGTATTTGAAGTCACACTTTTCTTTCTTGGTATAATCAATGATAGCATTAAAAAAATGTTTTAGTTTCTAACAATGGAGGCAAGTTATAATTTATTAAAAACATTGGACAAGTTGACCATTTAGTACTTTGATTTGAGAATGTTTTCACCCAATCTAGAGCCAAACCCAACCTTATATTATGAGGATCTTGAGAAAAATCAGGCCATCTGTTATCAAATTCCATCCACGTCTTAGAATCAAGAACATATCGTTGTTTTCGATCAGTTCTCTTATTTTGGACATGTCATTGCATAATTTGAACAATGTCTCTACACCTATACATTTGGAGTAATCATGGGATTACTAGAAAGTGGCGAAGAACCTTTCTAGGAACCATAGCTAATTTAAACCCTTGTCTATACCTTGCTTCATGATATTTCAGACATGCACTCTCACTTGCAATATTATTTTGAAATAATACACAACCATTCACACATGTGTGGATGTTTTCATACCCTAAGCCTAGCTTAGTGATTTCCTTTCTACATGACTTCATTTTGTTGGCAATGTGGAGTTAGGTGGTAACAACAAACTTAATAATGGCAATAACTAATCTACACTCTCATTTGTCCAACCAAACACCACTTTCAAGTTAAGAATTTTAAGGATTGTTTTCAAACGACTTAACTTGAAATTAGCATACACAAGCTTTAAAGCATCCTCCATCAACTTGGCCCAATCATCGTTTAGACCCTCATTCAATATTCTATCAACTTCAAACCCTTCGTCTAAAATTGTTGCCTCTTCATCTATGTTTTGTGCCACTTCATCTATGTTTGTTGTCTCTTCATCTCTCACACTCAACCATTCTATCATATCTTCATAATAATTTACATTCCAAGGGCTTATACCACTATGCCCATATCTTATCATATGTCGATAAATCAAACTTCTTTTTTTCACCTTTCCACCAAGACCATCATTACATGGACATGGATATTTGTCCATGTCCCTCTCATCGGCTACTCTATCATCAAATGCATGGTATTGATTCGTAGTCAACCTTCAACGTTGATCCATTAGTAATGTTCTACACATAGCAACAAAAAAATGTAGACTAAGAGAAAAAAAATGTTTTTTTAATTGAAAGGCATTTCCATAGCAATAGAGTTATAGAGAACAAATAAAATAAAGATTTTAACTAATTAATTGTAAAAAATAGATTTTTGTAGTTTATATTCAAATTGTCGATTACATTGCATTGCACATCTTTCAAACTCAAAGCATTACTTCATATTGTATAACTAATAACTAGATGTTGATAGATGAAAAAATGTAAAAAAATGTAGAATAAGAGACAAAAACTATTTTTTTTTAATTGAAAGGCATTTCCATAGAAATAGAGTTATAGAGAGAAAAATAAAATAGAGAGTTTAACTAATGAATTGTAAAAAATAGATTTTTGTAGTTTATATTCAAATTGCTAATTACATTGCATTGCACATCTTTCAAACTCAAAGCATTACTTCACATTGTATAAATAATAACTAGATGCTGATAGATGACAAAATTCCAATTACAATATAGTTTTTACAAATTCAACCTAAGTAGTTATGCAATTACTCCACATTGCATAACTAATAACTAGGAGCAACTGCTAATTGCATTTGCTTGCCATGACATTCCATGAGACCGCATTTCTTTGAGGCATTTTTTCAAAAGTTTCACTGCCTTGTCTATGCTACCACATTTTTCATACATCTCTACCAAAGCATTGTATGAAACAATTCACTTCCTTGTTGCTATGGCTAAAATCCTAAAACAAGTGCTTTTGAACAAGCTATGGATGCTTGGAAAAAGTATATCAAAGCATAATAGTAAGCAATAGCATAGACAAGGCAATAAATTGGTTGAAAAAATGCCTCAAAGAAATGTGGTCTCATGGTGATGGAATGCCATGAAAATCCATAACAATCCATCACCATGAGACCACATTTCTTTGAGGCATTTTTTTTCCAAAGTTCATTTCCTTGTCTATGCTACCACATTTTTCACACATGTCTACCAAAGCATTTTATCAAACAGTTCATTGCCTTCCTACTATGGCTAAAAGCCTAAAAGAAGTGATTTCAAAAAAATCTATGGATGCTTGTAAAAAATATATCAAAGCATAATAGTAAGCAAAGACCTATGATATCATGGTTTTTTTTGGCACGAAAATCAACATGATTTTATTTGCAGGTTTTAAATGCATTTTTTTTGGCAATTTTGTTGTTTGAAATAGGGAAAAATCTTTGTGGTAAATTTTGTGCACTTTTTAATAGTAGGATTCTCATAGTTAGTGAAAAAGGTATTAGTGTTCATGAAGGAATGTAAAATATACATAGAGCCTTTGAATTATACCTGTACTATCCAATGGCATTAAATCATTTAGCAAACTATTTTTTCTTCACAGAGCAACATTTTCTCGTGGAACAGTTGATTGAGACAAATATCATTTCAACTGACCACCCTCTCATGAAATCTCATTCATACTATAATCTTGCACGATCTTATCATAGTAAAGGTGATTATGACACAATTGGCCACTACTACATGGCATCAGTCAAGGAAAGCTAGAGGCCACAGGATTTTGTGGACAGGTTCAATTGAAGCTAGGAGATCTTAAGAGTTCTCTCTCAATTTTTGAAAAGGTTCTGGAGGTCCACCCTGAGAATTGTGAGAGCTTAAAATTTGTAGGCCATATATATGCTCAACAAAGGCAGGCAAAGAAGGCTTTGGAAATTTTAAGAAAGGTAGCTCGCATAGATCCACATGATGCCCATGCATTTATCAAGATGGGCGAGTTATTAATATCGTCAGACCCCAATACAACCTTAGATTCTCTTAAGGTGCCAGAGTCTCTTCTGAAGAAGAGTAGAGAAGAAGTACCCATTCAATTGCTAAACAACATTGGAGTTCTTCATTTTGAGTGTTATGGACTAGAGTTGGCTCAACAAAGTTTTATGGAGGCATTAGGAAATGATGTTCTTCCTCTACATAAATCTTTGTGGTCAGTTTTGTGCATTTTTTACTTGTAGGATTCTCACAGTTAGTGAAAAAGGTAGTGTTCATGAAGGAATGGAAAAGATGGGTAGAGCCTTTGAACTATACTCGTATTGTGCAATGACATTGAATCATTTAGAAAATCATTTTTTCTTCACTGTAGGGCATCATTTTCTTGTGGAACAATTGACTGAGACAACTCTTGTTTCAACTGACCACCCTCTCATGAAATCTCATTCATATTATAATCTTGCATGATCTTATATAGTAAAGGTCATTATGACACCACTTGCCGCTACCACATGACATGGGTCAAGGAAAGCTAGAGACCACAAGATTTTGTGGACATATTCAATTCAATCAAGGAGATCTTAAGAGTTATCTCTCAAATTTTGAAAAGGTTTTGGAGGTCCACCTTGAGAAATGTGAGAGCTTAAAAGATATAGGCCATATATATGCTCAACAAGGGCAAGCAGAGAAGGCTTTGGAAATTAAGAAAGGTAACTGGCATAGATCCACGTGATGTCCATGAATTTATTAAGATGGGTGAGTTATTAATATCGGTAGACCTCAATGCAGTCTTAGATTCTCTTAAGATAGCAAAGTCTCTTTTGAAGAAGAGAAAAGAAGAAGTACCCATTCAATTGTTAAACAACATTGGGGTTCTTCATTTTGAGCATGATGAACTAGAGTTGGATCAATAAAATTTTATGGAGGCTTTAGGAAATGGTATTTGGGTTGAATTCATAAATAAAAGCCGCAATGCCAATTCTACAGTTTTTCATGTGCTTTTTAAGGACATGAAATTATTCCATCAAATAGAAGTAGGTGGTGCTTCACTTGGGTTACCATGGGATAAAGTCACAACACTATTTAATCTTTCTAGGTTGTTTGAACAACTACATGGTACTGAAAAAGAAAATATTTTATACATGCTAATATTGTTCAAGATTCTTGATTATGTGGATGCATATCTACGTATTGCAACCATGGCTCAGGCTCATAATGAGATTCAACTAAGCCTATAATTGATTGAGGATGCACTTAAGGTGGATAAAAACTCATAAAATTCTTTATCTATGCTTGGAAAAATGGAACTGAAAATAGATGACTGGCTTAAAGCAAAAGAAACAATTAAAGCTACACAAAGTGAATCAGATGTAAAGAATTCTTATCTTGACATTTCACTTGAAAATTAGAATTATTTTTCATCTTTTCACAATGAGAGGAGGGATCCAAAGGTGGAGGCACAATTTCTTGAGAAGGCTAGAGAATTGTATTGTAAAGTGTTGGCGTAGAGACCAAGAAATATTTATGCTACAAATGGGGCAACCATTGTGCTAGTTGAAAGGGGTCAATTTGATATTGCAAAGGAAATTTTTACATAGGTACAAGAAGTTGCAGTAGGAAACATCTCTTTTTAGATGCCTGATGTGTGGGTAAATCCAACACATGTTTACTTTGCACAAGGATAGTTTTCGCTTGCAGTGAAAATGTATTAAAATTGTTTGAGGAAATTCTATTTTGGCACTGACACCCAAATTTTATTATATTTATCTCAAACACATTATGAAGCAGAATAATGGAAAGATTGTAAGAGAACATTATTAAAAGCAGTAGATTGTAACTATTGTAGGTTTCCAATAAAAAATCTATAGATTTTGTGTTTAATGTAATGAGGGTTTCAAATTACCTCTAAATTTGCTGCAAAGGGCATCCCAAAATCTGACTTCGCTGTAGAGGGCCTCGTTGACTTCAAATTTTTTGCAGCAAACTTTGAATTCCTTTCCCTTTCCCATCTTTTCAGAAGTCTCCAGGTCCTCTCCAAATCTTTATCACCCATGCAAGTAGCTACTATAGTTGATCAAAATGCCTCAGTGCCAGGCTAACCTGCAACTAACGAATGAAGCGAGGAATATTTCTGCAATGAACATGAATAAACGTGAATAAGATCCAATACATTGACGCGTGTAATAAATCACACCAATAATTGGCCAAAATGTGTTTTTAAATTTTTGTCTAATTTATATTTGGTGACTAAATATTTAGTCATTTTTATTTTTGTGACTAAATAATTTTTTATTCAACGAGCAAATTAGTCATTTATTTACTCATTTATAGATGAGTTGCAAAAATTTAGTAGAATTTAGTCATTTTAGTTGTTGTGATTAGAAGTTTTAGTCACCCAGTCATTTATTTGACAAATTCTACTAGTGATTCTTCTTGTTTTGAACATGAGTGAATCCACCTTCTCTCTTGTTGTCTTGATCTATCTTTGCATCTCCAAAGGCATTCCTTGTAGATTATTTAGTGTTAACATTTTTCTCCTTTGTATCAAACTTTCCTTTTGCTTTGAAGTTATCATACAGATTTACAGATGCATTAATGATTATGGGACTTTTCCCTTTTTTAAAACCAAGTCCAAATTTATCTTTAAATGGTTTTTGAGAGTTAGTCAACTCATCAAGTATTTCAGAGCCTCCTTTCAGTTTTAGACCCTTATCAATTTTCTCTCTTGCTTTTTCAAGTTCTTTCCTCAGAGTGACAATTTATTCCTCAAGCTTTGAGCATTCAACACATTTATCTTTTAGTTTGGTATTCAAACAATATTCAATTCTTTTTCCTTCCTCAATAAAATTTTAAGTTACAGATCACAACTTTTGCCTCCTTGAATTTAATTTCACATCCATTTCATCTTTCTACTTGAGATTTCAATTTTCCTATTTCTTCTTTTGATTCTTTAGATTTTACCTTTATTTTGTCAATTTTCTCTTTTGATTTTTCTAACATGCAACCATATTTGATGTTTTGAATCTTGCTTCATCAAGATCTTCAAGAGAAACTGGAGTTCTCCTTCAAAATCAACTTCACAATCATTTGGATTGATGTTCCAATCTTTAGGTTCCATTGCTTCTAAATCCGATTCTAGAATGAATATTATCATTGATCTTTTCTATAGATCCCAAGTGTTCAAGTACAAGATCTACCTTAGCCGTGAAGCTTCTCAAAGGCACTTGGATCATACCAATTGTTGAACACAATATAGTGCTAAGAGGAGCGGTAGTGAATCAACATATATTAAAAATTAACCATTTCCATTTACAAATTGAACATCACATCACATAAATTGAAAGAAGAGTAGAAGAGACAACATGCACCACACAAAAGACACTAGGATTTTTATGTGGAAAACCCAATGAGGGAAAAACCATGGTGAGGATTAACTCACAATATATGTAGCTCATTGTTAATAAGAATTAATTTTTTTTTTAAGGCTCCTTGTCTATGAACTTGGGTGATCCCATAATGGTGGGTTACAATTAGTTTGATGAAGGGAAAATGCATTTTGGGTGGAAAAAAACTTTAGGGGGGTTTGCTAGAACCCCTTCAAGGGTTCACTAGAAGGGGGGTGGGAGGGGGTTCTAGAGAACCCTTTTTTAATGGTTTTTCCTTTTTTTAATGTTATTTAAAGGGGGGTTTTCTAGAAACCCACCTTCTAGCGAAGGGGGATTCGCTAGAACTCCCCCTTGTTTTCCCTTCTCACCCTTCATGTGCAATTTTTTTCAAAATTTTGGGTTTCAAGGCTCAGGTTGAGGATGAAAATGGAATCAACATGACATACCCATCCAAATGATTATACTCCTCGAAATGAGCTCTCCATCAAGTATAATTTTAAAATATTTTAGTTTTATTATGTATTTTTTTTAGTTTAATTAAACATAGGTTTTTCATCAAAAATCAAGCTCTATGTTTTGCACATGTGGAAAAATAGTATATTATCAAAAAAAGTTCTAAATAATTATCTATGCCCTTGATATTGATGTCCTTGGTCCAACAAAAATAAATAAATTTCAATACATACAAAAAAAGTTACGTGTTAGGAAGTAAACCTACATTCTAAATTTTAATTGGTTTGAATTCAAAACTTAATTAAGAAAATATATTCAATAAAAAACTATGAAACCAAATGCATGACCTAGATATTGTAGTTACAAATCTAAATTCGAAAAAAATAGAATTTATCCTTCATAGAAAAAAGTTGTGTTAGCAAGTACACATCACTCTTTGAAAATTGTGTTTACTTTTAAAAACTAGTTATCGAAGGATATGGAAAAAGAAATGCAGTTTGATTCCAATTTTTTTTAGAAAATACATTTAGAATCTATAGACAAAATTTCATAAATCACTAGTGTTCATCATCTTCAAATTCCTCATGGTTTAGTAGCTATAGGTGTTTGAAAGTGAAGATTTAGTTCAAAATGTTAATTTCAATGTCAATTTTGGCCAAAAAGTGTAACCCACTATTATGGGATTGCCCACTTGCAAACTAAGGTGTACAACCTTAGAGAAATATACAAAGGACTTGATGAGATTCACTATCTCATAGCAAGATACATGAAAATTATAATGAGAATATGAATATGAACTGCTACAAAGAAGCATCCAATATATGCTGATGTTGCAGTGCCTTTTTCACACAATTATCCCTTCATACAAACTTCACACACTTCATCTTCAACATACTTCTTAGTCACAATTCCTTCACGCTATTTCACCTTCACAAATGAAAATTTCCTTATATATATATATATATATCTTCCACAACAACACAAAATCTTAATTAAGTCGACTCCAAGATGAATCTTTAGAAGAAACATATGATATCACATAGGTCACCTTAAAACATATACAATATGAAAATAAAAGAGTTTCAGATCAACACACAAAAAAATAGGACCAAAATAAATCTCAACACACCCTCTAAATCAAACTTAATTAATCGAATCCAACCGTAGATGAAGGAACCAAACCTTGTCAACCCAATAAATGACATCGCCATAAAAAATTCTAACTGTTCTACTTTACACTCTAGGGAGAGACCACAAGCATCATGTGGACCAAGATACAAGAATTTTAGTTCATGCACAATATTTATTCAACCTTTTCTTTAAGTGTTTGATTATCAAATGTTGGCGCAACTGAAGAAACCCATTGAAAACACAAGAATAGAGAAATCCAAACAAAGTTAAGCAAACCGTCATTTGAAATCTAATCTTCTGGATTACCAAAATACTTGAGACTTACAAGGAAGAATCCATATACATTTTTTAACATATGTCCAAGTCTACATGGTCACAACTATCTCATCGGAAGAATGCAGAGCATCCCAAAAGTCCTTCATCAATACTTTATACTGCCAGAGCACAAGCTGAAACACTACCGCATATAGCTTTCACTGTAGAAGGTGTGATGAATTGATACCATGGATATAACAACTTCATATCTCAATGATTCTATCTTCTGAGTCATAATATAAAAACTTATTCTATGGAAGGATGCAAACCAAAAAACCATGACTCTGTCACAGTGAATACCATAGTAAAGCTTTTGCAACTTATCGTTATGTGTGGTACACCAAACTAGGATGTATCAATGTAAACATGTTGTAAACATATCAGAACATGTGTTCCAACCTCTTCATCACTGATCACCATTTTCCTCATCAACATTGTAGATTAGCACCAACACACATCAACTATACAACAACTATCTCCAAAGTATATGCACACTTCAACATACATATTTGACATCAATGACAAATCAAATTGAGTTGACATCAATGAAATCGCTTATTTCCAACAATTATATGTTAACTTATGATGAGAAAATTGTATTTATTGCATCAGTTGACATTATCTACCAAGGTGTAAGGACTAGGGTGACAATCATGGGTCAATTGTGTGAGGGACTAATATCTATGGAGACATATGTCTTGATGCACCATGATATGGAAGACCATGATGATGTTGGAATGATGTTCCCCAAAGATTAACTCACAAGTAACAAAAAAATCACACACAAGCAAGCAAGAAAGTATGCACATATAAAAAGACAAACCAAATATGTTTTTCCCCTAATCAAGCTGAAAGTCAACAATTAAGTGATTAGATGATGCTGATAGTATTGTTGATATGGGATTGATATACCCCAATAACAACATGGGGATTGAGAAAATTATATCTTGATGACAATAATTGACCGATTTAAGAAAGGCTTGGATTTCAACAAGACTAAGGATGAAGCTTATGGGTGCTATTAGATGTATGCTAAGATTCTTGGCTAGATTTGACATGTTTTTGGCGTGGTTTGTTAGATATTGAGAACTTGTGGCTTTATGGATTGGAAACATATTGGATTTGGATACTAGGTAGGGGATCCTAGTTTGAAAGTTTGAACTTTTGGAGTTTAGGTTTGTTGCCAAAATTGAATTTATTATGTGGTGGGTTTAATATTCTCTAACATTCAAACTGTTAAAGAGAAAACCTATTTTAGCACCACAGATGAGGGGGTTGGATGGAAAGATATAATTATGGACAATGATGAGGGATGTAACTTGAGATGGAAACGAGGAGGAGATATAGAATGTGGTTTCCAAGGATTGTGTGACATAGGGATGATATGCTCCACTTGGTTATGTTTTTGTTCATGATGCTTATGCTTGGAAAAATCAAGGGATTACCGAAACATGTTTCTAGATCTTGTCCACTTCCTAATCAAGGTCAAAAGTGGGGATTGAGAATATACATAATGGCATGGGGATGAAGATGTGATGATTGTAAGGATGCAATGGTATGATATGGATGGTTGGATAATGTTTGCGAAGGATAGAGGGGATGAGTAGCTGGAAGGGGCTTTCCCCCAAGTGTAGGGTACATATGGGAAATTAATTTATGTTATAAAATAACTTGCACAATAGAAAAATATGATAGGAAGTATTCTGCAAATACTTGAAAATAATATGCCACTACAAGGGGAAACCTCCTAATCCACTTTGAGGGGATACCTCCAATATTATTTAATAATAACACAGTACTTAACGTGCTGATAATAACCTACTTATGCCTAGGATATCACCCAAACCGACCTAGATAATGCTATATAAGCCTTAGGTCGATCTAAATAACTAAATAATAATATACTAATGATAATGCGACTTAATTAAGAGTTAAGGTAGCCACAAGCTGACTACTGATAACACTATACAAATTGTAAGGGTAGGGGTATAACATTTCCCTCCTCTTTTCAAAAGCATTGTCCTCAATGCTAACTTTTTTTCTTTTTCTTCATCTTCATCTCCTTTTTTACATATGCTTATTTTTCTACTACTGCTTCTCTTTCTCTTTCTCTTTCTCTTATTTTATGTGCCTACTTTTTTGCTGTGAAGAAGTTATAGAAATCTAATTTTGTATTAAATCACACAAATGAACTCAAAATACTTTGAAATGTGTTATGTAACTTACCAAGGCCTAGGTTGCACTTTTCTAGAAAATATCCCAAAAATGAGGTGTTTTACAACCTTGAGAGCGAATTTGTTGGAAACCCCAAATCACTTAATTATGATCCAATTACTTTGAATTTTTTTATTGTAGGATCCTCTCTTACTTCTTAAAAAACCCACTAAATATTAGGAATAAATTCATTAGGATTAGGAAGATATGCACTTTCCAAATAAATTAGGTAGAAACTATAATTCTACAATAATTCATGCAATTCTACTCCTATTCCTCTCAAATTTGAAATGTAGCTATTTGAATATTCTCTTCAAAAACCCTTTAAAAATTAAACAAAAATTGCCAAAATATGGGAGATATGTATTTCACAAAATGAGCTACAAAATTGAAAAATTCTTGTTGTCATGATGTCAAGATCATGCTTTGGTACCTCTTGTAATGAAACAAACTTCAGAATAGAAGAATATGATAGCAAATGTGCTGAAAATAATTAATAATAATATACCACTTCAAGAGGGAAACCTCCTTATCCACTTCGAAGGGGATACCTCCAATATTCTTTAATAAGAACACAATACTCAACATGATAATAACCTACTTATACCTCCTATATACCATACATATGTATAGGATATCACCCAAGCCAACCTAGATAACACTATATAAGCCTTAGACTGACCTAAATAACTAAATACCAATATAATAATGAAAATATGACTTAATTAAGAGGTAAGGTAGCCACAAGTCTCTTTCTCTTTCTCTTTCTCTTATGTGGCTACGTTTGTTGTGAAGAAGTTTTAGAAAGATAATTTTGTAATAAATCACACAAATAAAGTCAAAATACTTTGAAATGATTTATGTAACTTACCAAGGCCTAGGTTGCACTTGTCTAGAAAAGTATCTAAAAAATGAGGTGTTTTATAGCCTTGAGAGTGAATTTTTCGGAAACCCTAATTCTACAATAAATCACTTAATTATGACCCAATTACTCTAATTTTTTATTGTAGGCTCCTCTCTTAAGTTTCTTCAAAAACCCACTAAATATTAGGAAGAAAATTATCAGGATTAGGAAGATATGCACTTTCCAAATAAATTAGCAAGAAACCCTAATTCTATAATAAATCATACAATTTTGTGCTTATTCCTCTCAAATCTAGACTATACCTGCTTGAATATTCTATTAAAAAACCCTTTAAAAATTAAAAAACAAAAATTCACCAAAATATGGTATATATGTGTTTCACAAAATGACCTCCAAAACTGAAAAATGTCTTGTCATCACGATACCAAGATATTGCTTTGATACCACTTGTAATGAAATAACTTACACGATAGAAGAATATGATATAAAATATGCTGCAAATACTTGATAATAATTTGCCACTTCGAGGGGGAAACCTCCTAATCCACTTCAAGGGGGATACATCCAATATTCTTCAATAAGAACACAATGTTCAACATGATGATAATAACCTACTTATACCTCCTATATATACCATAATTATGCCTAGGATATCACCCAAACTGACCTAGATAACCCTCTATAAGCCTTAGGCCAACCTAAATAACTAAATAACAATATACTAATTATAATAAAAATTAAGAGTTAAGGTAGCCACAAGCTTACTACTCATAACACTATACACACTATAAAGGCAAGGACATAACAATATGCATGTTGCTTGCAAGTGGGTTTTCATAATGGAACTTTCCTAAGACACCATAGAGATTGGTTTTCACCATTGGATGCTTTTTTAGATCTATTATTTTGATTTGTATTTTTTAATTTTTAATGCATTTTTGGACTCAAGCATTTGTTTCTATGATAAATTGATAAGATACTAGTGTACATAGCTATTTTAGGTGGATCACAATATGAGTGTTGCACTCAACAACTGTCATTGTGAGCATTGATGATTTCTAGGTTGGTTTCTCTCAAGGTGCTACGAAGGAATATAGAGTGAAAGGTAGGTAGGATGAAGGATTTATGTTTATGCAAGAGTTTGGATGAAAGGGATGTGGTGATGGAGGTATGTGAGATAATATATTGGGATGGATAAAAGGGGCATATATAAGGGTGAGATGATGAGGGGACATGTAAATATCATGGGATTGAGGGGAATTAGGACCAATAGGTTCACACACCATGTTGGGTTATGAGAATGTCTTGTTTGTTGGATGTGATGGTGATTTTTTGATTTTATAGTTTGGGAATTGTTGTCTCCAAATATTATGGATTTATATGTTGGGACTTTGGCCATTGGATTGAGTATCTATATTTCCAACTTTTGGGACCCAAATGAATTTGTTTTATGCTTTGTGATATTTTTTCTTTGATATTTGGGTTGATAAGATTTGGGAGAGGTAGATTTGGAGATCCAAATGGATTTCCAATTGTGTGATATTTAAGAATGTGAATTGATATATATTGGTTTTAGATTCATGGATTTTTCATTAAGGTTCTTGGATTTGTAAGATTGGATTTGGGAATCCAAACTTTGGATTTTGAGATATTTGGATTTGGGGAACTTTAGATATTGAGATTTTGGATTTTTTAATTTAGAGGGGTTACCTTAATCATATGATATTTTGGATCCATGTAGATCTTTGGACCTTTAGCCTTGGTGGGGGGGGGGGTGTTGGGAAATTTCTTCTTTTGCCTTGGGATATGTTAATGCATCCTAGTATATTTAAAATCCCATGTTATTGTAAGTAAGATAAGGTAGTGGAAAAAATTCCTACACTAATCTTGAGAGGAGAATAATGCAAATTTCTACAAATCCTTAGCAGTTACAAAAACTCAAACCACCCAATATATTATTTAGAAATCAAAAGATTACAATATACTTGCAGAGCAAGCTTCTCATAGGAGTAGCACTACCGAAGATCAAGAGACACCATGATTTCTATCAGACTCTTAGAATACACCCCTATCTACATACATCCCACCCACTTATAACAAGATTTTTGGAACCTTCTAGAATTAGGGTTTCACAAGGTTGTTTTTCATTTTACGTGTTAATAGAAAAAACTTGACACGTCAATGAGAAAAAAATTTGATGTGTTAGCGGGAGAAAACCTTGACGTGTACAATATTTGCATAATTAGTCGCCACTTACCAACATACATCCTATCAATAAATCATATATAATTGCAAGGTTGAGACACATTTTCCCAACAAATCTCCCACTTGTCGAACACCTTTCAAGGAAAATAGAAGGGTGTCATCATCATCTCTAATTGCTAGGAGCTAAAAGGCCCATAGTCTCTAAACACCATTTGAACTTCTTCATGCTCACAGGATTAGTTAAAGAATCAACAAAATTCATCAAAGTCTCTACCTTAACTAGCTTCAGCCTACCATCTTCGACCATATCTCTAACAAAATGATACTGTACATCAATGAGCTTGGTGTTGGCATGAAACATTGGGTTCTTGGCTAGACATATCACACTCTGACTATTGAGATAAATTGTCACTACACCTTGTTTTATTCCAATATTTGAACATAGTCTCTAAGCCAAATGGCTTCTTTACAAGTGTGAGTAGCTTCCATATACTCTGCTTCAGTAGTGGACAAAGCAACTGCAACTTGTCGCTTACTCATCCAACTAATTGCACTACCAAATAAAATAAAGACATAAGAACTGGTGGATCTTATGCTATCAACATCACCTGCCCAGTCTGAATCCACATACCCATGAATATCAAGGGAAATCTCATCTTTAGTCATATTACTATGATAACATAAGGAATAATCTGAGGTACCATGAAAATATTTGAAGACTCTTTTAACTGCATCCCAATGAACTCTACCAGGATTAGACATATATCTGGAAAGAAATCCCACTGCTTTGGCAATTTCTGGTCTAGTACAAACCATAACATACATCAAACTTCCAACTGCAATCTGGTATGGCACTCTGCTTATGTCTTCCATCTCTGATGGAGATGTTGGACAACCTGAAATAGATAACTTTGTTCCAACTAAAATAGGAACACACAATGGTCTACAATCTTGCATATCAAACCTTTGTAAAATTGAGTTGACATACTTGCTTTGGCCAAGCCATAGCCTTCTGTTCACTCCATCTCTTTTAATTTCCATCCCAAGAATGTGTTTAGCTGCACCAAGATTGTTCATTTCAAGCTTAGCAACAAGTTGAGATTTTAGTTCTGAAATCATACCTTTCCCTCTACCAATAAATAAAATATCATCAACATATAATGAAATAAATAGGAAATGATCACCATCAGTTTTATAATAAATACAATGATCTGATTTAGAACGTTCAAATCCCAAAATCAACACATATGTATTGAATTTCTGGTACCACATCCTAGGACTATGTTTTAAGCCATACAAAGATTTCTTTAATTTGCAAACCAACTTACTTTTACCTTTCATCACGTAGTGCTCTGGTTGTGTCATATAAATGTCCTTCTCCAAATCACCATGAAGGAAAGCAATTTTCACATCTGTTTGCTCAACCTCTAAATCATAAGCAACAACAATAGAAAGCAAAAATCTAATGGATGTCATTTTCGCAATAGGAGAAAATATCTCACCATAATCAACACCCTCAACTTGAGAGTAAACTTTTGCAACCAACCTTGCTTTGTACTTCTCAATACCTCCATCTGAACTAATATTTTTCTTGAACACCCACTTACAACCAACAAGTTTTCATCCTTCAGGCAATGGTACAATATCCCATGCATCATTCTTTTTTAAAGATGTCATTTCTTCATCCATAGCAATCTTTTAGGATTCTGCATCATTCATACCTAGTGCCTCTTCTACAAATCTAGGTTCATCCATGTTATTATTCAAAGCAAAAATACATCTCCAATCATCAGGTGAATACATTCTAGGTGGTTGTCTATGCCTTGTAGACCTACAAACAAGTTGAGTTGGAGGTTCTTCCTCTTCTTCTGAAGACCCAGAGCTAGATGTGCTCTCCTCAACTTCTTGTCAATCCTTGAGCCTCAATTCAAATTTCTTAGGTGTAGAAGGAAATTGAATCACATCTTCTTGTTTACTTTGTTATGGATGCAATGTAACTAAAGAAGGCTTAAATTCTCTAAAAATAACACTTCTACTATGTATTACCTTCTGTGCAACAAGATCCCAAATCTTGTATCCTGTCACACCATAACTATATCTGATGAAGATATATTTCATAGCCTTGTTCTCCAACTTTGTTCGCTTCTCCTTTGGCACATGTGCATATGCCTCAACCAAAAACTCTAAGATGTCTTAATGAAGGCTTGCGACTTGACCATGCCTCTATAGGCATCTTATCAACAAGAGCTGATGTAGGAGACTTGTTAATCAAGTAACAGGTAGTGGCAACAACTTCAACCCAAAACATTTGTTCTAAGCCAGCACCACTCAAAATACTCCTAGCCTTCACCATCAGTATCCTGTTCATTCTTTTTGCAATTCCATTCTGTTGTAGAGAATACAAAGTTGTCTTTTGTCTATGAATACCACAACTTTTACAAAATCTATCTAAATCATTAGAGAGAAATTCACCGCCATTATTAGTCCTCAAACATTTTATTTTCTTTCCAATCTACAACTCAACCATTGCTTTAAATTCTTTAAAATGACTGAAAACCTCAGATTTACTCTTTAAAAAGTATACCCATGTCCTTCTATTGTAATCATCAATAAATGAAATATAATATGTGGATTTACCAATTGAAGGAACATCTACAAGACCACACACATCAGAATGAATAGGATCCAATGCACCACAATAATTATGATAACTCGAGTAAAACTGAACATGGTTTTGTTTTCCATAAATACAATGCTCACAAAAATTAAATTCAAGATTACAATAAGACAAACCTTCAACAAGGTTTTTATTTTTCAAGGTCCTTGGACCCTTTTCTCTAATGTGGCCAAGTCTTTGGTGCCATAACATACTTTTCTCTACAAGTAACTTTTTCACAGAAGAAAGAGCACCCTTGGGTACCCAAAAGCCATGACCATCTACTGAAGGTGAAGCCTTCACTTCTTCTACAAACTTTATTTTCACATAAGTACTATTGCACTCAACAATGCATGCATCAAGATTATACAATGTCCCATATCTAACACCTCTAGAAATCACCATAACACCTCTAACCATCTTGCATCTTGCATAAAAAAATACTACCTTCACACCCACATCTATTAGTTTGATCACAAATAACCAATTTTGTGCTAATCCAGGGATATGCAACACACCATGAATCCTTTTTATTATGCCATCAAGAAACCTGATTTTAACTTTACCACAACTAACAATGTCTAAATGAGAATCGTCACCCAAGTACACCTTACCTCCATCAAATTATTCATATTCACAAAACCAATCTCTAAATTAAAGGTTATATGAAAAGATGCACTTGAGTCAATTAACCATGCATCATTACCTACACGACTTGCCAAAGCTACAATGAATGTGTCACAATGTTCCTTCTCAGACTCAGAATCAGAATCAATTTTCTTATTTTCTTCTTTGTACTCCTTACGAACATGTTAGGCTTACCGCAGTTCCAACAAATAACTTTGGACTTTGCAAGAGACTTAGATCTCCCCTTGGACTTGGATTTGTCACACTTCTCATTCTTCTTTCCTTTTTCCTTAGGTCTTCCACAAAAAACCCACCATATTTTCAGTCTTCAATATAACAAAATTACTCCAAATATTTAGCCATAATAAGAGAATCCCACGAATCAGGCAAAGAACAAAGCAAGATCTGACATTTCTCTTCCTCATCCATTTTGACACCAACTGATGCCAACTAAGCCACTAGCATATTGAATTCTTCTAAGGGGTCTATAATTCATCCACCCTCTTCCATTCTCAAGGAATACAATTTCTTCCTAATGATTTTTTTTCACTAAAGATTTTTCTTGATACATCTCACCAAGCTTCTTCCATAGTTTCTATACAGAGGTCTCTGCATGGACATTGATTAAAATAGAGTCTGCTAGGCACAATTTGATTAGACCCTTGGATTTACGGTCCATAGCATCATATTGAGTAGCCTGAGTAGGATATGTAGGGATTGAGACATTCTCATCAACATCATCCCACAAATATCGATCTATCAACAGATCCTCCATCTTCAACTTCCACATTTCAAAATTATTTCTAGAAAATTTATCCACCGAGCTATTCTCCCTGATGAACTTTCCATATGAAAATTCTTGCAACAAGATCATTAAGTGTCTTCTGCACAAGCTCCCACTCAAATCGAGATTAGTTCAAAAAACCCAACAACCCACAACTGAAACCAAAGGTGATCAAGCTCTAATACCACTTGTAAGAAAGCTAAGGTAGCGAAACAACTTCCTACACTAATCATGAGAGGAGAATGATGCAAAATTTTACAGATCCTTAACAGTTATAGAAACTTAAACAAAAATAAACACAAATATCATGCATACCACAACACAATGATTTATGTGGGGAAAACCCTTTCGGGAGAAAAACCCCATACTCCGAAACCACCCAATATATTATTCAAAAATAAAAAAAATACAATATACTTGTAGAGAAAGCTTATCACAGGAGTATCACTACTAGAGATCAAGATACACCACGACTGCTATCAGATTCTCAGAATACACCCCCGTCTACATACATCCAACCCGCTTATAACAAGATTTTTGGAAACTTCTAGAATTAGGGTTTCACAAGGTCATTTTTCATTTGATGTGTTAACACAAAAAAACCTTGATGCACATCAGTAAGAAAAATCCTTGACGTGTCAGCGAGAAAAAAACTTGACATTTCAACAGGAAAAAACTTTGACGTGTCAGCAATTTGTTTTTGAGGCGATGCCCTAAACTGCCCGTCTTGCTACGAGTGTACAATATTTGCATAATCAGTCGCCACATACCAACATACATCTTATCAATAAATCATATATAATTGCAAGGTTGAGACACATTTTCCCAACAGTTATGATCCCTTATGGAGGTTTTATCTTGAAGTCCCATGAAGAAAGTAATATATTCATGATTATGGAAGATGTTGAATGGTGTGTGATTTCGTTGATCCAAGGTGATGGATTTAGGGGGTGGATAGGTGAGGTTGGTGATGTGGTTGACCAAAGGATTTGTGATGGGGTTGATGAAAGGGTTGGTGATGGGATCAATGAAGAGGTTAGTGATGGGGGTGATAGTGTTAATGAAAGGATCGGTGACAACAAGTTCCTTGGAGGAATGGTAAGAGGGAACCATTTTAGTGTTGGAAGAAGTTACCCTAGGGCTCATGGGAGTAACATCTTTATTCTACTTATCAATTGATTGGTATTCAATGCCCTAGGATCCTTGATTTACATAAAGATGAATGGGTTTTGAGGATTATTTGTTTATTAAGGCATAATCCTTTGCCTTGATAGTTTATGATTTTTCACATTTGATTTGTGATAGGATATGCAATACAAAAATCTATTATTAGATGATTGGGAGTTATTATAATTTTTAAATTGCTTGTTTATGAGGAAGCCAGATTGGACAAAGGTGGTTAGGTCCAATGAATAGGATGTCAGTTTTTTGATGGGGTTTATTGGTGCCTAATATGATTTTTATGCTTGGTTAGGGTCAATGGGATCATGTGAGAATTTTTACCTTGATTTGGCTATGGACAAGTTTGATAATGTGTTTGGTAAGGATCTTGATGTGTTTTGTGATATGGATGCACTTCACTTAATCTTGATACAACTATTGTCCACTTAAGGCCTCAATATAATTGGTAAAAATCAATCCTACCTTGTTTGATGGTCATAAACACATCATTAGTGCTATCAAATACAAGTCATAAATTAGGTCAAAGTAATTCCACTCACTTATGTGATCGATAAAATAATAATCCAAATTCACCCTCAACCACATCATTTGTTGGTATGAAATCTTGCCTCCATCATCACCAATAATGGAAAATTATTAAAAAATTCTTAAGTTTAAACCCTTTATAAAAAATTATATATAAAGCACAAATTGGCTACTCCTTATTATCTCGAAGGCAATGGTAAAGCTAAGGAATCTAATGAAATTATAATCAAAATACTTAAAATTATTATCAATAATGTTGGCCATGACTATCACCTCCAAATTTTCCGTGGGAAAGGAGGAGAGTTTTGAACTCTCAAATTACAAGAGGTAAAGTCTATTTTTCATTAGAATCTCACAACTTGCTAAAAAAGGATATACTGTAGTTTTTAAGCTATTTTTATGGGGATTTGATTGAGGATGGGAGATTTTTAACGCTTGAATATTTTTGAAACTAAAGACATGCATATTTGAAAGAATAATGGTTAATAACCAATCTAACTTAGCCTTACTCTTCCTATGACAAATTCGTGTAACCATTAATGCAAAGGAAAGGTTGGTGAAAAGATAAGATCATATGTTGATATATTTGTGATGATTATAATAAGTAAAGGATGCTAGAATATTTGAAAAAATGGAACTTGTTCTTTTGAAGTTTGTAATCTCACACATAAAGAAACATAACCACTTTATACCAATGATCCAAAAGACTTTACCAAAATTAACTTTACACTAAGAGGTATGGACATGATAATAAATATTTGAATGTAAATTAAGATCCCACAAAATTGACCTTATCATTAGTCTTGAACAAATGAGAAACCTTAGGGAAATTTGTAGAAAAGGTTTAGATAGGTTAGATGTCTAGTAGTGTATTGAGAATTTCAATTAATTTGATTATGGATTTCAATCATTTAAAACAATCGAGGGAGAAAATTTATGGAAAGTGACGAGACTTTGGGAGATTTAGATAGTAGTGTGTAGATGTTTAATAGTGTTAATGTAAATAGTGCCTTTATCTATCTAGTTAGGATAGAATCTTTCTATGATTGACCTACTCACACTCATAACTTAAGTTTACTTAGTTTTTTCATACTTTTGTTCCATTTCATAATATTGAGACATGTATCCTCATCACTTGAGACACCTATTGCATGCATACTTGTCACTTGCTCACACACTTGTCAAGTGAGATCACAATTGTTGCACATTTGGAAGGTTAGTAAGTTGTTTAGTCCTACCTTCCTACCTCATCTACCTTTCCTATATATGCAAGGACTCTTATTGTATTTACACACTCTTTCATTTTCTATGATAGATATCCTATTATGTTTATCGTTTCACTTGTGAATAGTTATCAATTTGAGCTCTTTGATCTTGGAATTCTCAAACATGGCATCAAAGCCATGAGAATGTGCTCCTTTCCACATCAAAGTGACTCACACATAACCCTATCAACAGAGCATCGTAGAACCAAACAAACACTGTCATTACATTTATAAAGCTCGAGAAATGAAAAAATACCTTCTGTTTCGTTTATTTTGATAACTTTTTTAAAATTTTTTTTAAATTTCTTGTACTTGTAATGTACAAATCTATACGGTACATAAAAGTTGTAGAAAATTTTTTTTTAGAGAGATCCAAGAGCTTTCAAGGGGATACCAATAGTTTCCATTTGTGAAGATTAAAACTCATCACATGACATCCTTCAATCACCAATGCTCATACTAGTCATGCCCTCCAAACCAATGAGCTCATCTACTATTGTAATCTACTATCATAGTTTACAAAGATTATTGATTGTGGCCTTCACTTTGTGTGATTAGTGATCTACAGTCACACACAAGAAGGAGGAGCTCACAAACACAAGTCAACATCGTCTAACATGTGGCCATAGCTTTTAAGAACTTTTTAACCTTGGCGTCAACATTTTTAGTAGCCAGCACATCCAACATTGTTTTTATGTAAAGAAGAGGTGTTACATAGGTTTAGATCACTACCTACAGATATTTTCAAACCTCTATTGTGTGGATTTTTACTCGACGCCATTCATCAACACCTCATAAAATCCCTCGTAGCTTGCACTCCATGATTCCAATCTGGTTCATTCATTCCACAATTTGGTTATGTGGATTTTTAGGGGTTTTGTAATTAGAGGGAAACATTTACAAGGTGGATTTGCACCTCTATATGGGTGTATTAAAGGAAGAGGAGTAGCTATTTCAATATTGCTTGACACTTGGAAATAGTCTCCTTGTAAGACAAACATGTGAAGTAATTGTAGCAGAGACATTGTATTTGATACAACTCTTACTCCCTTTGATATGCCACATTTGGCACGTAGACCAAATCCAAACCCCATTGTAGCATCGACTGCCACCACTCCTTAAAATTTTAACACTAACATGGTCTATTAACATTTTATGTTAATATTTTAAGTAATTTTGATATTTTATGCTGACCATTATTGGTCACAATTAAACGCCAGTTGATCAAAAGTGTTTTCAAAGTTTTCTTTTATTCTTTTTTTGCATAACTTGCAAATGAGGAGTCTATTTTTCAAGTGTGAATAGTCGATATAAATCTTTTTCTGTGATAGAGAATTTAGTGTCGAGACGATTTGGAAATTGTGTTGTTTATTGGCATATTTTCCCCTCTTAAGCCACTATTGTAAGCAAATTTAAACGGGGCATAACTTTCAATTTTTCTTGTAATTTGAAGATTTGGATTGCCCTTTTCATAAATTGTAAAAATCACCATGCATTATAAACGGTCAATTTGGCATCTAATCTTCACACAAGTTATAATTATCTTACACATTGTTCTAGGGGGCCTATGTTTCAACACTAGTCATTTTAGGGGGGGGGGGGTTGTACTTGCATTTCACATTCATATTTGCAAATAATTAGAACATGTCTAGAAATTGTAAACTGAAGTGCACATATTGTGGGTGTAATAAACATGGGGATGATCTTTATCCTCATACCTCACATTCTCTCATCCAACTCCTTTCCAAGATCATAAAAACTGAAACACATGTTGCTACATCTGAATTCATCATTGACTCATCCATGAGTTTTAGTGATTATTTACATTAGGATATTGCTATCATCGTTCTAGATTCACCACATTGGGATGTATATCTATTAGACATCACACATTTTTTTGTAGAATCCCACCTTGTAGATTTGGATGACACTATTGAGGACATTCATCTCCTCTATGATGTCATATTCGATGAAGTTGCATCACCATTTCCATCTTTGGATATTTCTCTTGCCTTACCTACATCCAATTCTATCATGATACATTGTGTAGACATTCATGAGTTGACCTATATGACTCAGTCATCATTATCTATGACAATACTAGATTCTTATCGATCTAGTTATCACCATATATCCATGGTCCCTATTCCTAAATCACTAATGGTACATGATCCATCTTATCATCACCCATCACACTTCATTTTTGGCTTGAGACCCTTTAGCATCATTTGAAGACATCATGGGATTCATATCAGTCTTTAGATCATACACATAACTCAAAGACATTAATCTTACTAGAACTTACATAATCATATATGGAATGGGAAGTCATCTTGCATATATTAGCGGCACGTTTTTTCTTCCCAAGGGGAGAAATGTTGTTCAACAATCATGGATCATCTTAAACATCCAGTGTCAAGCACCTAATATCACTATAGGAATCATCTTGAGGGGAGGCAACATGGTTTCTCTTCTCCTATTATTTTTAGGAGGAAACATTTCCCCACATGGAGTTCATTACTTCACAGTTTCTGTGGCGGTCACATAGACCTTCTCTCTTTTCTGTCCTATGGAGGGAACATCTATTGTACTTTGTACTAAAATTAGTCCTTGGGGGCCATCACGAGTCCTCCATCTATCACTTATCTTATTCATTTGCACATTTAATTACATTTGCATCATTTCTCTTTTAGAAGAGTTTTATTTACCACTAGGTTTTCTCCTTTACTCCAGTTTATGATAAATTTGTACACATGAGTACCTAACATGGCCTAGTAGCTAGGAATCACAATTAGTGCATATATTTTTCCCTAAGTTGCACTTAAGGGGGGTGTTAGTGTAAATAGTATCCTTATCCATCTAGTTAGGATATTACCTTTCTATGATTGACCTATTCACACTCATAACTTAAGTTTACTTAAGTTTTTCATACTTTTGTTTCACTTCATTACATTGAGACATGGGCCCTCATCACTTGAGACGTCTATTACATGCATACTTGCCACTTTCTCACACACTTGTCAAGTGATCTCACAAGTTTTGCACATTTGGAGGGTTAGTCAGTTGTTAAATCCTGCCTTTCTACCTCATCTACCTTGCCTATATACACAAGGTTGAACTCATTATATTTACATAATCTTCATTTTTATATGATACATATCCTATTATGCTTATCATTTAACTTGTGGAAGGTTATAAATTCAAGCTCTCTAATCTTGGAATTCTCCAACAAATAGTCCTTTGAGACTTTGGAATCCCACAAAAAATGAAATTTAGATTATTACTAAGTAAAATAGTCCAAAACTTTTATAAATAAACTCATACTTAACATATGTGAAATTTAGCCAATATTTTACTTGAAAGAACATTACTTAGACCAAATATAGTGAAAACTTATAAATTAAGATCTTAGGATACTAATCATTATAATAAATTTAAAATAAATAAAATGAGAAACATACAAGTATATATTTTATATATTACACAAGATATACATGAGGGAAACCCTTTCAGGTAAAAAACCCCATAAAGGATCATTTTATTAAAAAACTTACAAAAATAATATATTAAATTTAAATAGACTAAATCTAGGGACACTCCTCTACATACTTCCACATGGCTAATAATAGCTCTTGTGCATAGCGATATAATTCTCTATGAATTTCCAAATTCACTCCCTCTCAAATGAGTAAGAACCTCCTTAAATATAGGAGAAAGGGTGGGAAAATTCTTGAAGGGGTATTAGTTACACCTATTCAATGGTCACCATTCATAAATAATTAATAATCTAACAGTATTAGACTACAATTATATTTTAAATTGGATATGCTTAAAAAAGTATATAATATATGAGGTTTTATAACCTTATATTATAAAAAATATTAAATGTGATAAGGGTATGAACCCTAATAACATTTTGTTCTAATAGAAAATAAAATCAAGTGAATAAAAACCTAACCTAAAGCAAAAAAGGGGGTCCATATTTTGCCAAAATAAAAATGGGACATGTGTGTGTAATGCACAAAAAGTGTGAATACATCAAATTGAGTGGGTGAATATTAGTAGAGGCTTCCATTTTTTTCTAAAGAGTCTTTGATCATTCTGGGTTACAATAATATCGTATTGTCTCTTAAGAGACCTGAGAGAAAAAAAGTGCTAAACTTTGATGCGATGGTTCTTAGATTTTGTGGCACCTAGGAATATTTTATTTACAATATAGTTGGAATTTTGGTCTAAATATAATTATTTATCTTAGTTTATGAAATGTAGGGAAAGAGGGACACTAAATAGGACTTTAAAGATCCACAATAGGTGTCTTTCCTTAGGGGAATTTCATTATGAAAGAGATCACAAAGAGTAGAGATTGACTTTCAACCTCAAAGGTGAGTCAATCAGACCTGGATCTCAGTTCCTTTAGAGCAGTAGGATCATGGGACAAATTTGAAACCAAATTGAAATGATATGCAATACTTAAACTAAATGAACTATAAGACCTAGAACATGAAATGTAAATTCTTGAAAGTACAAAAATTGAAACCACATTTTGCAAGTAGATCTAAGAAGGGTAAGGACACATACATACCAATCACCAAAAGTAGGATCTGAGCTCTATTGAAGGATAGGTTCACCCTAGGGCGAATGGGTCTTGGTTAGGGGTCCTAAAAATTCTTTTTGCAGTCTATTGAGGCAAGATCTTAGCTTCTATTTTGCACAAGTTCCACTATCGGATAGTCGGGAGTAAATTCTAAATCCGAGTTTCTGTGACTTGACAACAATGAAAGCAACAAATGTAAGATTGTAAAATTTCTCTTTAAGATCTTCAATCCTTCTTCAACCTATAATCTACACATACAAAGAGGGAAAAATTATTTTGTTTGAATGGAGGTTTATCTTAGTCAAACCCCATGTTTGGTAATTAAACATTGATAGAATAATAATGCAAATGGAGAAGGAAATGATAAACTAAAACTTACTTGCTACAACTCACCAAACTTTCAATGGCTTCCCTTAGAGGATTGAAGTCAAACACATCACTCCAAGGAACTTGATCTTTCTTTGCTTGATTTGTTGGATACTTGAATGCTTGGATGCTTTGGGGATCAACAATGCATATTAGCCTTCACAAGATGATATGTACACACATAAGCTTGAACTTGATGATATGATCTCGAATGATGCAACAAATGATTGATAAATCTGCTCTTGAAAATAATATTTTCTCATATGAAGTCTCCAAAAAGTCCGTTATATTGTCTTAGATTTGAATTGATAAAAGGACTATGTATTTATAGGTGTATTTAATTTCTCAAAAATAAGATTCCAAAAGCCAACAATTGCATATGAAATCTGAATCATTAAAAGACTGCTAGAAACATATTTAAAAATGGGTCCTAGGACTTGGAGGGGACCGATTTGCCCTTGCTAGCCTAAAAATCTAGGACACTCATTCTCCAATGTGATTAAATATTAATTGTATTAATTAAATGTTGGTTTCCCTTTTGAAAAACAAGATAAATAAGGCTTTGGAATGCATAATTTGGAAAATTAGGAGCTTAATTAAGTACAATTAATTAAGGGACCCAAACAAAGTGTGAAATTGTAAAGGTATAGAATTTCCTACACTACAGTTTCCCTCAACTTGAGACCATTTGACCATGCTGACAATGAATGCATTCTTGTAAAATGCCTCATTTATTGAGAAACAAGGTGATACTAAACTGCTAATAACTTAAGAATGTGTTTGCAAATCTGAAAATAAGATTACCCAATATGATTTAAGTGATTGCACATTCAACAATAATGTAAAAATAACAATACCACATATGGCACCAGATTTATGTAGAGAAACCCTTTTGGGAAAAACCCACATGAGAAAGAGGGCAAGAATATTATTAGTCTTCAAAGAAACTTCTAAAGCAATACTCTTTATTGCTATTCTCTAATAAATCTGGTAGCACCTAGATACTTGCAACTCAATATGAAACTACTATCCCATGGCTCTAATATATAGAAGTCTAGAAGAGGGAAAACTACTGTGGTAACCCAAAAAAAGAGGAAAAACCACCTACAAAAACCCATGCTTAGCACAATGGGTAACCAATAAACATAATAAAAGAATAATTAACTTTACATGGCTCTCACATGGCTGCCTAGCCCATATCCAATCAAAATTGTAACTCCTCAGTGTGTCATAACTCTTAGACAACTCCACAAACAACACATGCAAATACATGTAGACTTGGGTGCCCAAATTTGGATGACATGCAAATGAAAAATGTCAAAATGCAACCACATGTAAGTTAAGTTTACCCCACTCCCAAAATGGAATATTCCCCCATCATGCCTTGTAACTGTTACCAAAACGTGTCTATCTTTATGAAATGATTAAAAAATTTCATAGAAAATAAATATTAAATATTTCTCTCTCATGCCCCCTAGAAAACTTTCCAAATAACATGGAGATACATGATTATGACTTAGGAATGCAAAGTTAATGTTATCTTTCCTAACATCATTTGAATTTGGTTTAATGGTTCTAGGAGCCATATTTTTATTATGAAGTTCATGGGGCTTAATTAAGGGCACAAACATATTGGGGTGGGAAGGTGAATGCTAGTGGATTCCTCCTTTCATTGTTGAGGGGTTATGATATTTTTGAGCTACATTGGTCCAACAAAATCTCAAAGAGATTTACTAGAGAAAAATTATAATCTTTGACACAACAGTTCTCAAGTTCCATGGTGCCTAGGATTTTTTTTGTATCTATAGGTGGATTTCAAAGCTAAATATAATAAAAAATTTAGTTACCATCAACTCCAAATTGTGATTATGTTGAAAATGAATATATTCTTACAAAGTACCTCATTTATATTTAGTGTAAGGGTGCCAAGATTCATATTTTTTGTTCTACACTTTGTGGGACCAAATCAAGGGTGTGAACACATTAGGGTGGGTAGGTGAATGCAAGTGGAGGCATTAATTTTTGAAAAAGGTTCCTAATCCTTTAGAGTTATAGTGATCCAACAAAGTCTCTCAGGGTACCTAAGAGAAAAAATATGTTAAATTTTGACATAATATTCCTTAAAATCTATGACACCTAGGAATTTTCTGTTTACACCTACAAGTAGATGTCATGTTTGAATATAATGACCTATCTCAATATATAACTCCAAAGAACTTGATTATGTCTATTATGAATGCATTATTATTTGAAATGACTTATTTATTTTAGTATAAGGGTTCAACAAATTATAATTTTTTACACCTCATGGGATAAAACCAAGTGTATCAACATATTAATGTGGGTGGTGAATACTAGTGGCACAGGCCTTGTTTTTTTATCAAAGGGTCTTGATCCTTTATAGCTAAATCAATTTGGTAATGTCTCTTAAGAGACCAAAGGACAAAAAAGTGCGAAAATTTATTTTTTGTAAGTTTTATAGTAATATTTCTCTTAGAGTTTGAAGCATACCAAGTAGCCTCCTAGATTGATGTTTTCACTATTGATTAGAAAAATAAGTCTCTTTTCAAGGTATTGTACACATATTAAGAAAAATCTCATTATGTTATACTACCTTGGTTGAGCATTTGCATGAAAAATGAAACATGAAATTGTTCTAGAAAATTATATTCATTGAAAGAATGCATATGTATGTAGCACATTACTTGGTCAAAGAAAACTCACATAAATAGTAGATGAAATCAAGGTATATGAGCTAGTATAATTTTAATGAGGGAGTAGAAATATAGGAATAAAGTAAAGGACTTTAATATAGAGTTAGGGGAATAACTCAAGAGAAAAATGAGCAGAAAGAAGAAATATTTGATTAAGCTATTCTAGGAGATGTCATTTATCATAGAGTAAATGAGAGAGGTCCATATAGAGATAGGATAAGGATATACAGATAGTAGAGAGATAAAAAAGAAGAGGGAGAGCATGACAGATAAAGAGGGTATAAAGATGGATAGAGATAGAGAGGGAAAAAAATAGAGGGATAGAGAGCTTGAAAGAGGGAGAGAGAAATATAGAGGGATATATAGAGGGTGGGGGTATGAAATTTGTAATATACATTAAAAAGAATCTTCATACATAGAATTATAGCTAAATTGACATTTCACTTAAAATTCAATAAATAAATTAACATAATTTTATTCCTTTCATTGGTAATGCACATAAATATTAAATATAAATTTAAACAATTCATGACTAAGCTCATCATTGAGTATTGTTCATTCCATTAAATTATTTAAACTATGAATATATGCAAAATAATTGTACATTTATCTCAATAAAATTGTGAAGGAATACATATATGTGTAATGCCATGAAAATATCATATGTCATTAGGCCAACATTGTCTCCCAGACAATTCTCATCTTAATTAACAATAAAGAGTACAAACAATCTCATTTTCTAATAGATGGCAAGCGACATGAATGGGAGTGAGGGTAGGAGTTTGAATTCCTTTGATGTAGAGGGTGAGGGAGATATTGAATCTAAGGACTAGGCAAATGGGCTACAGCTAGCGCTTCCTAATGGTTGGTTTGTTGGAGTTGACATGGAAGCAGTGGGGTTGTTTTTGGCAGACGGTTTACTGTTGTCCTTATTGGTTGAGGGTTGCAGTTTGGAGTGGTAGAGTGGGAAGCTGAGTGGCTACGAGAGCTTGTTCTCTTCAACCAGTTGGATTTTTGATGGCGTGAAGGTAGTGAATGGGTTGTGGATGGATAATGAGTTGTTGGTGAAAGCTTTGGTTGATTACTTTGCTAGTTTTTCACTGCTACCTTTTGCAGTTGGATGATGGGAGGGAATTTTTTGGTCTGAGAAAAACTTGAGGGTAGAAATTTCTTCTTCTTTTGCTTCTCTACTATTGGGTGTTATGTTTCTGATTTTGTCTTTTCAGCTGGAGATCTCCTCTGTTGTATGCTTTGGGTCCTTTCAGAAGGGTTTGTTTGTGGAATGACTTATCTTTGGCCCTAATTGGCGTATTGGGGCAGCTGGTGTGCTCATTATGTTGGCCTATTTTATGATCCCTTTCTCCTTGGTTTACCTTTTCCCCTTTGGGGTTTCTCAGCTAATGGAGGATGAGTTGCTATTGGTGAATGTTGCTGAGGGTGGTTGTTCACCACATTTTGATCTCTGTCATTTGCAGATGGTTGGCGGGAGGGATTTTTCTTTCAATGGTATGGTTGCGTGGAGATTTTTTTCTTTATGTGGTGTGGGTGTAGCTTGTGAGTGGCGGTTTTATTCTGTTGCTTTCTTTCTATCTGGTGTGTTATTTTTGCTGTTGTCTTTTTAGCTGGTGTATTCCTTTGTTGTGTGCTCCGGGTCCTTTTAGGAGGGTTTGGTTGTAGATTGGCTTATCTTTGGTCCTGATCAGTGTATTGGGGTGGCTGGTGTGCTTATTGTGTTGGCCTATTCTTTGCCTGAGCCTTCCTTTTTGGTTTCCCTTTGCCCTCTTGGGATTTCTCAGCTGACGATTTGGAGGCTGTGGTTGCTCACAGGTTTTTGCTCTTTGGTTGAGCGGTGCTTTTTGCTATCCCAGTTGCTTATAGTGGTGGTGGCTATTTTTGATGTCCCTATTCTTGATATGTTTCTATTGGCTAGGCTATTTTTAAAGTTACATTTGTTTTCCCATCACAATATGTGTTGTTTGTTTTCCTTTTGTTGTGGTTGGTTGGGTTGATTTTAGAGTTTATCTTGAAGACCCAGCTGTTAGTGCGTGGGTTACTGATTTTTCTTACTGAAGTGATCTCTAAGTCTTTCTTCCTATTTCCTTCCCTCTTGGTGCCTAAGGATGTTGTGATTTCTTGTGCTACTAGAGTGATTTATTTTTGTTGGGTGCTACAGTTGATTTCTTCTTTTGAGGTGAAGAATTCTCTTATTGAGGTGGAGTTGCATGTTGTAGGTTTAGTGGAGAGATTTATTTTCTCCTACATGTTCATATTGAGGTGGAGTTTGTTTATGCAAGAGATTGGTGGATTTGGTTGTGATGGTTTTCTCTTCATCCTCTCCTATAGAGGGGAGCCATCTCCTATTGAGGTGGAGTTTGCAATGGCTGATCAAGTTGGTTGGAGCTGCAAGGAAGATGTTTCTTTTCAGTGCTTTGTGGTGCTCTCTTACTTTCCTTTCAAGAAAGGGAGCTCTTGCTGCCCTCTATGTAATGGCTTAGTTCTACTTACATTAAGTGGATGTTTGTAGTGGTCTGGCAGTTGCAGACTGTTGGGTTTTCAACCCCTAAATAACCTGATTGTTCTTCTGGGTTCAAGGTATTTGTTAAAAACATGGTTGTACAGGGTTGAAGGTCCCTTATAATTTTTTTTTTTACAGCTTGAGTTGATTTTAATTCCTGTGAATGGTTGCTGCTAATGGGCTGTAATTAGTTTACTGTTTATTTTTCTTGCAGATTTTTCCTTGTAAAGGGTTTTAGGTCCCTGCAAAACCTTCTTGTAATGGGTTTCTGGTCCCATCAAAACCTGTTTAACGCTAATAAAAAAAATTGTCTCCCAGACTACAAAATGTCATCAATGTATACCTAAAAAGATTATCATAAATATGCTATATAGGAATACAAAATGTCTTCCTCTATGTAGAAAATAATACTATAAAAGTTTGACATCTCTTTGCCTAACCAAAAAGTGAAACTCAAATGTGTGAACTAGTTATCACCTTATATGTTCTAATATCCTACATTTCTTACTATATTATACCTCAAAATGTATATAAAATTTATAAAATTAGATACTATTCCAAACTCTATAAATAAAGAATATTATTTTAAAACAAAATAAAAATAATAAAAACACTTACAAGATATTGGTGTCCTAATTGTTCCTACTTTTGATTCTTACAATCATCAAGAGAGACATGTCCTTAGACTAGGGTGCTCACATAAATCTATAACCTAACATAATTAGTATATATCAATTATGTACAAATACTTAATAATGTTGATTAAGATAAAATAATTGTAATTAAATACATGTATGCATTCTTACTCATACCTATGTTAGAGACATCGATGATGATATAATAATAGCTACACCGACATCTAATTTTTCTCATATACTAGGAGGATTGATAGATGAAATCACCAATTGAACAAACAATAATAGATTTAACTACCGAATTTAAAACACACATAAATAATAACATTAATTTTTGCATAATAGAAATTTAAAATGTGCTACAATGTACCTTATTAAATTCAACAACAAAACTAGAATTACCAATAGGCATGTTGGATAATGGTGTAATACCCACATATTAAAAAATGTGTTTTCAAGCATTCAATATCATTCTACATATAAAATAACTATCGATTTATTGTGATATATTAAAGATTTACCTTTGACATATATGGGATTGTAAAAATTATTGGTGGAATGGTAGACACCATACCACCCTATGAGGTTAGATCTTGAAATAAATTATAAATCATATTTTTCATTTAATACTTTGATTAAAAATTAATTTACATATTAAAATTTTATGTATAAAATATAAAATATATATTATAAATTTATATTAAAATATCTCTACATGGGGTTAGCCCACAATACTGTGTCCCACATTTTGGCCAAGTTGGACATAGAAATCAACAATTTTCACCAAATTTTCACTTTATGAAACCTATAGCAACTAAACCATTAATAATTTGGAGATGATGTGAACTAATTTTTTGTGAGGATTTGTGTGTAGATTCTAAATATATATTTAAAAATAAAATTGGAAAAAAATTGTGACTTTTTTTACCTAACTTTTAATAACTTTTTTTTATAGTAAACAACATTTTAAAACAGTCTGTTTTCGTTATTTGCACTCTTTGCTAGGGGAATTGCAGGAAGAAGTTAATTCGAGAGGTACATGGATTATAGAAAACTAGAAAGGTTAGCATCAGAGATCACTTCTTCGAATGACAACTTGATATCAGTAGTAGGAGCCCAAGAAGGGCTAGTTTCCAGGGGGATTGAAATTTCTAAGGATGGATCTGTTGATGTCTAGCTGAGCCCTCAAGATACCAATGCATTTAGAAGTGGGGCATTCAGTCGAGATGCAAAGAAATTGATAGGGTATTATATTATCCTTGAAGAGTTTTCATGGCAGAGAATGTGAGGAAGGATATCAAATTTGATGAATTTATTCAATGGTGGATGATGTTTTTTACGACCTGCAGAGTTGTTGCAAAAGGGCTATGTCTACTTCTAGTTTTCAGTCTGTATTTGCAGGTCTGAATGGTGCTATTAATTTGCTAAACAATCAATGTACAGAGGCTTTACAGAGAAAGACATGAGAATTAGATCTGGGGTAGCAAATTATTTTTAGGGGGTGCAGGGGTATCCAAAATAGACATTGGATTTGCAACTGCTTTATATAATCTGGTTGTTAGTAGTGAGTATGGTCTGAAGCTCAGACATGAATTTGAGGATCATTGTGCAGAGGCATTTCTTGCACGAGTGGATAGAGAAAAAGTCAAGTCATGCTTATCTGAACTAGCAAGAACAAACAATGTCTTCAAAAAAGTACTAAATCCAGGCTTGGAGTATAATTACTTTGTCCCCGTCCATTTCTGGATGCTATTGCCACAACATGTTGAGTTATCTGAAACACAGTATGCCAAAAATGAAATTAATGATCCATGGGGACAAAAATATTACATGCAGTTGAGACAAATGTTACTTGGCTGCAATCACTCATGACAACAAATAATTATGTTTCTCTTGTGCATTTGATCATTGACTTTATTGTCAAAAGATTGGAAGTGTTAATGACTCAGAAGTGATTCAATTAGCTGGGTGGCTTTCAGCTTGATCGAGATGCACAAACTTTGATTGATCACCTTTCTTTTTTGTCACAATGAACTGTTAGGGATAAGTTTGCACAACTTACACAAATGGCAACTATCTTGAACCTAGAAAAGATTTCAGAGACTTTGGATGTCTGGGGAGAGAACTCTGGGCCCATGACATGGAGATTGTCATCTGTTGAAGTTTGAAGAATTTTAAGCTTAAGGGTGGGCTGACTGTCATATTGTAAGATCTGATCGTCACATTGATCAATGGTTGATCAGATTTTGATTTGTAATCTTTATGTATTTACTATGTTATATAAATAAATTATCTATAGGCTTCATGCCTTTAAACGAAAAAAATACATTTTAAAACAGTGACATTTATGCCGTCATGTACATTAATTTTTTTATTGAAAGGATAAAATTATAATTTATAAAATTTATAAAATTGTAACATCAATATCTAGTGTATGGATATTTTTTCATAATTTTTTGTTACATAGTTTTTTAAAATTATTTTTCAAAGTTAGAGTGATTATAAGTTGGATGTAGGTGTATTTTGTCACACATAATTTGTTTTATATGTATTGAATTTATTATTAGTTTTTAGCTAAGAAAGAACATCATATTACCTAGTGCACACATTTTTTTAGAATTTTTTTCTCCATTTTTCTATTTTTTTGCATGTGTGAAACAAATACCTTGATGTTTGGTGAAAAACCTACATTCACAAGAAATAAAATATAAATATAATAATAAATTAAAAAATTCAAAATTATACTTTTTGGAAAACTTATAATAATATCTATATATACTTATAAAATATAATTTCTAAGTGACTTTATTTGATGCCTTAAAAGGTAAATAAAAAGTGGTTTTTGGTCAACATTTTGATAGGTGTGAAGTGTTGGGTCTCAAAAACGCAGGTTTAAACCACGAGAGGTTGCCAAGCTCTCACAACATTTTTGGCCAACGTACAAGGTCAATTGATGCAATTGAACCTTCTTCTCTTTAGGTTCTGCTAGACCAAGGCGGGTGAGCCTACATGAATAATGCAGATTTGAAAATGTGTTTCCTATTTGAACTATCTACCCACAATGGCAAAGGGAAGTGGACATATAAAATTACTACAACTAATCCTACTCCTACTACACAAATGAAAGGATTTGAATAAGTTGTTTGATATGGAATTAAATCTCTAGGTTGTGGCAAATCAGTGTCTTCTATCCACATGGGCAATGGAGTCAAAAATAAAAATGATATGTGTTTCCTCTTATTGGCTTAACTCTAGTTGTTTGGCACTTTGAAAATTTTATGGCTGGCATAAAACTTCACTAAATCTATGACTTGCATAAACAGTGCTGGAACGTTTCTCTATCAAGTTCTACTTCAACAATCCAAAAGAAATCTTAAAATCACTGTGACTTACTTGAAGGAATTTAATTCTGACTTGCAGACACCAACAAATAAAAATCACACAAAATGGAATATATTTTGACAAATCAGAAATATACTTGATATATGGATTTGAATGATAAAAGACCTCAAGTTGGAGACAACAAGATAAAAATTGTAAATTATTTCATCACAACAACTGAACACATAAAATTTTTCACTAATTTAAAATAATTCATCCATTGCTCTGCTTCAAAAAAGGTCTGTCATTGTTTTACATTTCCAGTCCATTGTCTCAAAAAATCTAATTCCTACTCTAACCACCTACCCCTGATTTTTTCAAATTATTTATACAATGCATTCGAAGAGTCACAACTCTTAATTTAACCAGTAAAATTGTTTACATTCCTTGACAACAATTAAAATATTTAATTGAGTTGCCTCTCAAAAAATTAAATATTTTTACAATAGTTCTGTATTTGATTTTGTTTTAATACTTTATTGGCCTTCATATTTACATTCACGTGGCTTTCCTTTATTTTACCACTCCATCGTGGTCAACCTTTTGACCGGCCGCAGTATAGCGGTGACTGACATTTCCTGTCACCTCTGGCTATCTACCGCTTCCTTACCACATTACCATGACCCCTGTTTCCTCAGCCCACAGTATCACGGTAACCATTTGCATGACTATATTAACCACCACGTCTGTCCACTGCCTTAGCACGGTCTATGTGTTGCCTCCCCACGGTACTGCGGTGCCTTGAATTTGACTGCTCCCGCGCTACCGCGGTCTGTGGTTTGACCGCGTGCAGTTGCATGGTAACCGTTTGTTGACCGCCATGTTCAAAATTTGTTGTTTACCGTGCCACCGCGGTCATTGTGTTGACTGCGCACGGTGTAGCTGTAAACATTATATGTTACACCTCGTCGCTTACCAACTATCCACCACACTACCACAGTCACTGGCTTGACTGCCAGCGGTACCGTGGTAGCTATCTTTGCTGCTTCCTCCACCGTCTGCTAAATTGTTCACCGCTCATCCACTGACTGTTACCACACCACCACGATTGGTTTGGAGACTTCATGCGGTATAGCGGTAACAATCATCATGACTGTGCTTAATCACACCATTATATTGTGAGCCACTTTGGAAAAGGCCGCGGTAAAGCGGTAAAGGGTGTTGGCTTTAAGAAAAGCGAGAAATATATCAACGATTATAGGGTATTAGGAGTTTATGAATGGAAAAAATGATTTTTAATGGAAAAGATAGCAAATGAATGGGTTCAGATGGAAAAAACCCCTTAGAATTTTAATGGAAAATTTGGGTTCTAACAGTGGCTCCTGTTGGGGATGAGTGGTTTAACAAATCACTACAAGAATCCATAATTCTTTGGGAGAGCAGACCAAGCAAAAGATATGAAAAATGAAGGCAATGGCAGATGGAAGGAATGAACAGACGAATGATATGAAAATGGAGCAAATGGAGAATGGAAAACCCTACACTACTATACATGGAAAAAAGATTTTTTCAACAAGGGAATTTATGAGAATGTCCATGTACTGGCAAACCCAGACCCTTCAAAAACTACTGTGCATGGAAGAGAATGATTAAAGAGGTTTGTTAGGAATTGTACATGCACTGGCAATCCCTAATCCTCTATGTCTTCTATGGTTCAAAAATCAAACCATAAAAGATGGCCCCAGGCCACCAAAAAAAACCTGCACTTTCCTCTGTCATAGACCTTATTCTGAATAGAGCTCATCAGGTTTCTTTTGAAACTATCCATTCCACCTGCCCTGTAGCATGCATTGCCATTGAAAACCTTTAGGAAATCATTGTGTTCAACCTGATTCATATTCATTTCACCACTCTCTATTTTATCATTCCTACTATCATATGAAAAATCTTTATCCCCTTCAGCACACAAAGTGTATCCATATTCAACAAAACATTGCTCATTATCATATGTTGCTGAAAGATCAAGTAGCTATACTAGGACCTAGAAATCTGAATGTTTCACATGGGAGTCTACAAATTGTATCTCATCAGCATCTTCTGAAATAATCAAATCAAAATTACTTTCCATTTCTTTTCGATCATCAGTTGGCATTGACACATACCTCTGATCCATACAATCCTCTTTATACATATTTGAATCAACAAAATTTGAACATTCATCATCAATGATATGCAAACCATTTTCTTTTTCTTGCAGGCAAAAATAATTCAAGTCACATACCTCTTCTTGGACACAAATGGATTCTTGATCAGCTTCAAAAAATTCTTCATCACTGTGAGAGATGCACATGGAGTCATATGAATTGTTACACATAGTACCCTCACTGTCAAAGCAAATATAGGTTGGAGCGAAAACTCTGGAATCATCTTTATATGTATATGTTGGAGTGGAGAAGATTCAACACCACAGAAGTCCAAAAGATCTTTGCAAGCAAATAACCTGTTACAAGGAGAAACAAAGAGAAGCAACAAAAGAAATGCTGAAGAATGTGGAGCAATGTATTCACCTAAAAATGTAAAATGAATAATGATACAAAAGATAGTTTTCAACTACATATAGATGAAAACCCTAAAAAAGGAAAACCCTAGGCTTGCACAATAATAATTAATAAAGTAATTAATTATTATGCACCTAATGTTAGCTTAAGTGAAAAAGAGTTAAAAGGAAACTTTACATAATTAAACAAATATTGTTTAATTACTAAAGTAAATGTCCAATTACTCTAACACCCCCCCTTAAGATAGACATAGGGAGAAGCTAAAACCTAGAAGAAGCTACTGAAAGCAAAAGTAATGGGTCCTGGCAACAAGGCCAGATCAGGTACCCAAGTACAATGAAATCTCTATGAAACGGAGAAAAGGAGAAAACCTAGTGGGAAAAACTCCTCTCCAAAAAGAGATAGAACAACATGCTGAAAGAAACATGAAGGAAGGAAGGAAGGCCTCATAAAGACCCCCCAAGGACAACTTCCTTCACCCCAAGCATAGAGCGCAATTCAAGATAGTGCGGAGATGCAAAAGGTTTCGTGAAGATGTTTGCAACCTGCTCGGCAGTGGGAACATACTCCAAGATGAGAGAACCATCCTGAATCAACTGTCTGATGAAATGCATATGAAGCTCAATGTGCTTCGTTCGCTGATGCTCCACCGGGTTGTGCGAAATGTATATAGCACTCTGATTGTCACACCAAAGAATAGTGGGATTATCAGGAGGAAAACCAAACTTAGTCATCAACTGACGAAGCCATAAAATCTCCTGACTAGCGAGCACAACAGCTCAGTACTCAGCCTCTGTAAATGATAATGCATGAGCAGTCTGCTTCTTGCACGACCATGTGATAGGACCAGAGCCAAGACAAAAAACAAAGCCAGAAGTAGACTTCTGATCATTGACATCATCAGCCTAATCTGAGTCAGTGTAGCCAACAATGTGAGGATCCCCTAATGTGTAGTGAATGCCATATGAAGTGGTGCCCTGAATGTACCTCAAAATACACTTGGTAGCTTGCCAATGACTCTCATGAGGATCATGTGAGAATCGAGAGACAGGACCAACCGCAAAGGAAAGATCAGGATGAGTGTGAGTCAGGTACAACAAATTGCCAACCAACTATAGAATCTACTAAAGGAGTGGGGCAAGTAGTAGTCAAAACAACCCCTGACTGAAAAGGTGTGGGGGTAGGCTTGCAATCAAGTATGCCAAAGCACTGAAGCATATCAAAAGAATACTTTTGCTGGTAAATGGAGATCCCCTCTGAAGACTGAATCACCTAAAGACCAAGGAAATAATGTAGAAGGCCAAGATCGGTCATCTCAAACTGCTCCATCAAGGCTAGCTGAGAATTCTGAATCATAGAGGATGAGCTACCTGTGATGAGAAGATCATCAACATATAGCACAAGAATCAGGATCTCACCCTCAAGATGCTGAATATAGATCGTGTGATCAGAATTACAGCGAGTGAAACCAGTGGAGAGCAAAAAAGAGTCCATTTTCTCATACCAAGCCCGAGGGGCTTGTTTGAGACCATATAATGAATGCTGAAGTTTGCAAACCAAAGAAGAATCATGAACAAATCCCTGAGGCTGCTCCATATCGATCTCCTCCTGTAGGTCACCATGTAAGAAGGCACACTTCACATCCATCTGAAAAATGAGCCATCCTCTAGAAGCTGCAAGTGATAATACAAAGCGAATAGAATTCATCTTGGTGACAAGGGAAAATGTCTCAGAGTAATCAATACCCTCAACCTATGAGAAACCCTTCGCAACAAGACGTGCTTTGTACTTATCAATAGAACGATCAACAGTATACTTGGTGTGATACAACCATCGGCACTGAACCATCTTTCTGCCCTTAGGAAGAGGACAAAGATCCCATGTATTATTCCTCATCAAAGAAGAATACTCCTCCATGGCACTATCCCACTCAGGGTGACCTGTCACCTCTGAGGATCCTTTGAAAGAGCATGAGTCAAAAGACTAGAACCCATAGTATGAGAATGAGTGCGACGAGTGTCTGAAGGATCACCGACCATAGATCCTGTTGCCTCAATAGTAAAGTGAGCCCATTTGGGCCTCTTAGGTGGAGCAAGTGGAGGTGGGGATGGGGGATCATCAATATCCTCATCAGAATCCTGAAAATAATCTTGAAGAGCTGTAGTGGGTGGAGTAGGTAGTAAAGTGGACACTGAAGATAGGGTATCAACTGGAGGAAGGCGCTCATCAAACTGAACATCCCATCGAAACAGGACCTCTCTGGAATCAGGATCAAACAACCTGTATGCCTTAACATCCTCACAGTAGTCGACAAATATGAGGGGTCGAATCTTCCACTCCATAGCTCCCCTCTAAGCATCAGGAATAAAAGCCCATGCCTCACTACCAAATACTCGAAATGATGAAATATCAGGCTTGTCATGAGACCAAGCCTCCTCAGGAGTCATATGTCGAATCGCCTTGTGAGGCATCCGATTCTGAATATAGTTGGCACAATTGACTGCCTCAGCCCAAAAGGACGAATCCATGGACCTGGATTGAATCATACAATTAGCCATCTCCCGTAATGTCCTGTTCTTTCGCTCAGTGATACCATTCTGCTGAGGGGTGTAGGAAATAGAAAACTGATGCTGCAAACCATGCTCAGTGCAAAAATCTCTGAAGGCCTGATTCACATACTCCCCCCGATTATTTGTATGTATCCACCGGATAGAAAGATCAGACTGCTTCTCTACAAATGTCTTGAAGACACGAAAGGAATCAAAGACATCAGACTTGTACTTAAGAAAGTACAACCATGTGCATCTGGAGAAGTCATCAATGAATGTGAGCACATACTTGGCCCTTGAAAAAGAAGGAGTGGGAAATGACATGAGGTCACTATGAATCAACTCCAAGGGTGCCAAAGCACGAGTGGTACTTCCCTTCGGAAAGGGATCCCTGTGATGCTTGCCAAGCACACAACCATGACAAACACCGTCAGTGCAGGAAATCCGTGGAAGACCAAGAACAAGTGACTGTGTACTCATCTGCTGAAGATATCTGTAATTGACATGGCCCAAACGCTCATGCCAAAGCTAACTCACTGAATCTGCATGTGCTATAAGAGATGAACTTGTACCCTCAGAAGGCACAAATCCATCAAATCTGTAAAGACAAGATGCAGTATCAACACTACCAGTAGCCACAACCAAATCAGAATCATGGAGATTCCGAATAACCACATCATGTGGTGAGAAATCAACTGTCTTACCAGAGCCAGTGTGGCAAATCTGATAAATGGACAAGAGGTTCGTCAAAATGTCAGGAACAACCAAAACATCCTATAGAGTGCCCCCATCCAAAGAGACAGAACCTGAACCCAAGACGAAAAGCTGTGAAGAGTCACCCACTGCAATCTGTGAAGTACCACAAGAGGTAAGAGAAGTGACCAACTGCTGAGTGTGGGTCATATGGTGAGAAGCACCAGAGTCTAAAATCCAAGTGGACCCATTGGTCGATGCTCATGCAGTGAGAGCATGACCCTTCCTTGTGGTGGAAGAAGAAGAAGACTGAGGTGAGGAGACGTGTTGCTGCTGCATGGCCTCCTCTGAAGCCTCTAATCATTTCCAACGCCTGGAAAATGGATGACCTTGCTTGCCACAGAAACTGCATGTCTCCTGATTTCTCCTTAGTCTTAGAGGAAGACTCACTAGACTTTGAAGATTTCCCATGTTTTGGATTAAATGGTGGTTTAGAATCAGACTTAGAAGGTAGTTTGGAGGAATGCTCACTACCTGCAAAATATTTCTTGGGCCTCGATTTCTGCTTTTGTTTCCCCTTCGATGACTGAGCAACCAATGCTTTTCTCTTTGAACCTGAGAGCATATCCATCTGAGAAAGGTGAGACTGTTCTCGAGACAATCGCTCACAAAATAAATCAAAGGAAGGCATGGTAAAACTGGCACCCAAACCATCCATGGTGGAGTAGAAGGAGGAAGCAAATATCTGAAATGGACCACGAAGCTTCGAAAGAATCAAGGAAATGCACTCTGTGTCTGTCTTGTTCTTCCCACAACCCTGTAAAATAGTACAGATAGTTTTAAACTGGTTCAAAAAATCCTCAATAATGGGAAATGAATCAGGTAATAATGAAGTCAGCTCTGCCTCAATCTGTAATGTGCGAAACTCATTAACGGCCTCAAAAAGTGTCTCAAACTTCAGCCACATGGCTCGAGGAGTGAGCAAAGCATCAAGGTGAAACAAAAGACTGTCTGAAACATGCATGCATAACAAACCCATAGCCTCATCCATCTTGTTCCTGTGCTACATAATCTCAAAAGGACGCTGCAACTGAGGCTGAACCTCATCTAAACAAGACCATAACCCTCATGACCTGAGTAGCTTCATCATACAAGACTTCCAAGTGTGATAGTTATGTGATGTGAGTAGCTCAACTGAAAAGTCTCCCATGAAACCTTGCATCTGTACCTGCTTGTGTTTTTTATTATTATGTGATCTTTCAGAATAGAAAAAAGATGTAGAAGGGTTTGTATTTTTTAGAGTTTTGGTGTTCTAGTTTTCTGATATAAATGACAGAAAGCAAGAGAAAAAACACCCCCCACAAAAGATAAACCCAAACCCTAGTACAAACTGAGAAGAAGGAAGCAATGCATAAGCAAAAAATACTTCAAGAAAAATTCTCATGTACCTGGTGAAAATTCTGATAAAATAGATCACATCACTGAATAGAGCATGTTGAGATCTTTCCAACGCCTATTCAAGTTTGAAAAACGGAGTCCGTTTGCATCTTCTATGACCCCGGAAGTGAAGAAAGAAGACCTCACTTTGACTGGTAAAAAAATTAAAAATATTTCTATACCATCAGATTGGTGCCATTCTCAGCTTTCCAACGCATCTTCCTGTTCGAAAAACGGAGCTAGGATGCCCAAGTTATGCCCATTTGACCAAAAATGACATAATAGGGGGTTGGAGAGAAAAAAATAGCCCTCAAGGGCTTAAAATTCGGCGGCCCCAGGGCACATGGTGGACCGGGGGTGGGCACGTAAGAGGTGGTGGTGTGTGGGCGGCATGGCTGGTGGTAGGCGGTGCAGCTGGTGGCGAGCAGGCGGCGCTCGGGCGGAGCAGACCGGGTGGCGGGCCGGCAGGGGCGGCGGTGGCCGCTTGGCTGCGGCCGGTGGTAGCTCCCAGTGGCGATGGCTGGGCGGTGGCCGCCAGGTGGAGCTCTGGTGGCGTGGTGGTTTAATACTGGCTGCACAAAATAACCAATGAAAAATGATTTTTTTTAAATTTTTTCCTATTTTTGTGCGTTTTTTGCTCCGTACGGCCCTAGGGCAAAAAAAATTTGCCTTCCAAATTGACTGTAACCAAAATTGACAATTTGACAGTCGATTTAGGGGTTTTTGGGCACTACGAATCCAATGGCACTATCCATTTGAGCCCAAAGTGAACCCAAAAAATGGAGTATGCTGAATCCACCCAAAAAAAACTTAGAACCCTAGATTTGCTTCCAATGCAAAATCTCAAAACAAGAACAAGCAGCTGCAAATCTGAAGCTCTGATACCATGTTGGAGTTGAGAAGATACAACACCACAGAAGTCCAAAAGATCTTTGCAAGCAAATAACCTGTTACAAGGAGAAACAAAGAGAAGCAACAAAAGAAATGCTCAAGAATGTGGAGCAATGTATTCACCTGAAAATGTAAAATGAATAATGATACAAAAGATAGTTTTCAACTACATATAGATGAAAACCCTAAAAAGGAAAACCCTAGGCTTGCACAATAATAATTAATAAAGTAATTAATTATTATGCACCTAATGTTAGCTTAAGTGAAAAAGAGTTAAAAGGAAACTTTACGTAATTAAACAAATATTGTTTAATTAATAAAGTAAATGTCCAATTACTCTAACAGTATACTTATGTTATTCAAGAGTAAACAAGTCTGAAAATTGCTCACTGTTGAGTGAATAGGTCTCTTCTTCCATATCTTCTACCATGTCTCCAACTTCTTGATCTTCATAAGAGCTGCAACAATCACCCTGTTGAAGATCAACATCTACAATTTCATCTTCACAATTTGAATCACAACCAGTTATGTAGGAGAAACTCTCCATATCTTCACTATTGGATGGCATGATACCTTCTTCAATTGCAGCTTCTGAAGCATTACTGATGTACTCTCCAGATGGTGTGTCCCTATCATCTTCCAAATCTGAGAAATAGTCATTAGAAATCCTAGTAGCACATCCTTCCTTTGTTTGTTGCATTGTTTGAGAATCCATGATATCACTACTAGATTTATTATTGCCAGTATCCATGTACCTTGTCCCAAGCATGGAATCAATAAATTTATTTACTACATCAAAGACTTGTTGTTTTAATGACTCTGACCAATAAATTGATTCAGGCTCTGATGCTCATAGAATTTGTGCAACAAATGTGGGTCTTGTAGGCCTATAACAAGGAGGTAATTGCATACATATATCTACCATCCTGTTGTACAAAGAACTTACAGATTCTCCCTTATATTTCCTTATGTCAAAAAAGGCATCCACAAGACCTATACCTCTCTCTTGAACTTGAATATACTCATCAATTTTTTTTTGATGTGAATAGAGTACATTACCTTTATTACCAAAGTTCTCAGTTGCATCATGTGGTATTTGTTGTGTCCAAGATCTCCTGGAATTTGTGTCTTCATTCTTACTGTATGATGGCCTATTCGGTGATGTACTTGGAACACATTCGGCTCTCAATTGCAGCAGTCGTTGTTTCATTTGTAGTATTTTTTGTTTCCAGTGTAACCTTTGTTGTTCCAATTCTTCCAACTCTCTTATTGACTGTTGTCTTCTCTCTTCTTTTGACATCTTGAAAGCATGTGACTGTTCCACAATATCCATGCATTATTTATCAAATCTGAAACAAAGTCACCACCTACTTTACTCAAAATTAGGAAAATGAAAAATATTATGATTGTTTTGGTTTGGCCCCAGTGAAATCACCAAAAAAATGAAAAACTTTGTTGACTCTATAAATGGAAAGGCTCAAAATTTTTTTGAGTAGTCCCTAGTAGAGTCGCCAAACTGTTGGGTCTCAAAAACGTAGGTTTAAACCATGAGAGGTTGCCAAGCTCTCACAACGCTTTTGACCAACGTACAAGGTCAATTGATGCAATTGAACCTTATTCTCTTTAGGTTATGGTAGACCAAGGCGGGTGAACCTATGTGAATAATGAAGATTTGAAAATGTGTTTCCTGTTTGAACTATCTATCCACAATGGCAAAGGGAAGTGGACAAATAAAATTACTACAACTACTCCTACTCCTACTACACAAATGAAAGGATTTGAATAAGTTGTTTGATATGGAATCAAATCTCTGGGTTGTGGCAGATCAGTGCCTTCTATCCACATGGGCAATGGATTCAAAAATAAAAATGATATGTGTTTCCTCTTATTGGCTTAGCTCTAGTTGTTAGGCACTTTGAAAATTCTATGGTTGGCATAAAACTTCACTAAATCTATGACTTGCATAAACATTGCTGGAACGTTTCTCTATCAGGTTCTACTTCAACAATCCAAAATAAATCTTAAAATCACTGTGACTTACATGAAGGAATTTAATTCTGACTTGCAGACACCAGCAAATAAAAATCACAGAAAATGGAATATATTTTGACAAATCAGAAATATACTTGATATATGGATTTGAATGATAAAAGACCTCAAGTTGGAGACAACAAGATAAAAATTGTAAATTATTTCATCACAAGAACTTAACACAGAAAAGTTTTCACTAATTTAAAATAATTCATCCATTGCTCTACTTCAAAAAAGGTCTATCATTGTTTTACATTCCTAGTCCATTGTCTCAAAAAATCTAATTCCTACTCTAACCACTTGTCCCTGATTTTTTCAAGTTATTTATACAATGCATTCAAAGAGTCACGACTCTTCATTTAACAAGTAAAAGCGTTTACATTCCTTCACAACAATTAAAAAATTTAATTGAGTTGCCTCTCGGCAAATTAAATATTTTTACAATAGTTCTATATTTGATTTTGTTTTAATACTTTACTGGCCTTCATATTTCAATTCACGTGGCTTTCCTTTATTTTACCGCTCCATCGTAGTCAACCTTTTGACTGGCCACAGTATAGCGGTGATTGACATTTCCTATTGCCTCTGGCTATCTACCGCTTCCTTACCGCATTACCGTGACCCTTGTTTCCTCAGCCTGTGGTATCATAGTAACCATTTGCATGACTATCTTAACCACCACGTCTGTCCATCGCCTTATCATGGTCTATGTGTTGCCTCCCCACGATACTGCGGTGCCTTGACTTTGACTACTCCCGCGCCACCACGGTTTGTGGTTTGACCGCACGCGGTTGCACAGTAACCTTTTGCTGAATGCCATGTTCAAATTTTTTTGTTTAACGCGCCACCACGGTCACTGTGTTGACCACACGTGGTGTAGCGGTAAACATTATCTATTATGCCTCGCAGCTTATCAACTGTCCACCGCACTACCGCGGTCACTGGCTTGACTACCAGCGGTACCGCAGTAGCTATCTTTGTCGCTTCCTCCACCATTTGCTAAACTGTTCACCACTAATCCACTGACTGTTACCGCACCACCGCGATTGGTTTGGAGGCTTCATGCGGTATAGCGGTAACAGTCATCATGACTGTGCTTAACCGTCACTGCTATATCGCGAGCCACTTTGCAAAAGGCCGTGGTAAAGAGGTAAAGGGTGTTGGCTTTAAGGAAAGCGAGAAATATATCAACGATTATAGGGTATTAGGAGTTTATGAATGGCGAAAATGATTTTTAATGGAAAAGATAGCAAATGAATGGGTTTAGATGAAAAAAACCCCTTAGAATTTTAATGGAAATTTTTGGTTCTAACATGAAGGATAATCCATTGCGGGTATAAATTAATACTAGAGGTGTTATATCCAAGGGGATTTTATCTATGGGGGTCTTATCTAAACCTCTTCAATTAAAACCCTTTAGATAGAACCCCTCAAGGCTTAAATCAATATTTTTTTCTAAAAAGTATGCAATTTCAAGAAAAAATCAGGATGTCCCAAGTTTGGGACCCATTATTATTAGATGACCCCATGATGACCAAATAAATTATATATTAGATCATCAATGATCGCCATATTATTTAATTCACCACCATATATTTCTAGATCATCATATAAGATCCCATTAAATATGTACGTTGAACATAAGTGCACTTGTGGGAGGTGCCACACTTTGCACCTTGTGGATCATGGTCTCCTATATAGTATAAAGAATAACAACTCTAGCATAAGTGACGGGTCATATCAGTAGAACTAGAGGTTTTCATGACATAATCATGTATTGAACTATGATATAGGTTCATTTGCATGCCACACTATATAAGGGTGTTCATGACAGGGAAAACTTTAGTGGTTTATCTTCACCAATTGGCGAATAATTGAAATTGGGACCTCCAGAAATGGCGAATAGTACAAGCTAAAAAGGAGACTGAATCGCTAGGTTTTTACAAAAAATTAATTTCGTCTTGATTAATTCGCCTATGAAATATTTTTTAAACTAATAAATCGAATTGATTCGCCATGTAAACAATGCGTCATTGGAACTTATTCGCTAGTAGTTTATACTGTAATTACAAATATTAATTATATTCGCCAGTAATATTATATTCCTACCATTAATTTTGGTGCAATATCGCCACTAATAATACATTACCATTTTATTTTAGGGATATTTTAGCCTTGAATAGGGCTTTTATTTATTGCCATCGAATCATCGATTAGCTTTTTAATCGGATGGCTGTAGGTTGATTTCATGACCTATACGCATGTGCCTTTTAAAAGGCTTGTTGAGGCTCGAAATTTGTTTTGGGCCACACGATTAGATTTAATCATGTGTCCCAAAAAAAATTTTGGGCCTCAATAAGACTTTTAAAAGGCACATGCATATAGGTCACGAATTCAACCTACAACCATTCGATTAAAAAGCTAATCAATGGTAACAATTTCACTTTTCATTTAGTCTTATTTTTAAAGTGAGACTTTAAAAAAATACTTAATTCGTGTGTGCTCCAATGCATTTTTGATAGTGAATTTATGCCCCCTCGACCCCCATAAGGGGGTTCTACCCCCTTGACCCCCACAAGGGGCATTGCCCCTTGACCCTGCCGGTGGCTGCCGCCCCCAGGCCCCTACTTTAATATTACAGAAAACAAAAAAAAATGTGGGAATTGTGCCGACCAAGTATGCAAATTTTCAAAGGAGAGATTTGTCATTGTAATTAATATTTTTAGTGATTATTCGCTAGGATTTGCCACTATGATTATTATTTTTACCAATTATTCATTAAGATGTGTAATGCCTCACCACATAACCCTAGAAGATGTTGCAATAGCTACAAAATCATACACTTTTTTTTCTTTAAAAGTGCATTATTAACAAGGAAGATGCACTACACTTTTGCAACAACCTCTAAGGTATGTGAAAAAGGTTACATCTAAATCCATAACATATACAATTTACTCAAACAAAACATTTAATTAATTACTAAACAAGAATTAAACTACATACATTCAAACATAGAAATAGTATCACATAAATAAGATATACAATAAGATTCCAATATTACATTAACTCATCAATAAAGTTTACATCACTCATTCCTAGAATGAGGTAGTTCATACAAATGTGTTACATAATACATGAAACCTCCTCGAATACAATTGAGGGGTAATAAAATACAAGAGTCATCTATAACAATTACAAAACATGAAATAACAAGCTGGAATCCACGAGCTCTCGAACTGTAAATCTCACCATCATGATCTGAAGATAAAAGGGGACCCAACGGTGTAGGGTGCACGTTCCTCCCAACCAAGTGGTACTCGAAGGCCCACCCCCCGTGCTAGGAGACAGTAACAAAGATCCTAGACAAGACCATCTACCACTAGACACAGTCTAACACAAAACTAAGCTAAAAAAAATATTTACAACACTAACTCAAAGGATACAATGCTACCAAATTTAAATAATGAGTTACACTGGCAGGGTATGTGCAGGATCATCATGGAAAAAATAGGCCCTTAAGTGGCAAAAAATTCAAAAAAATCAGAGTTAGGAAACTTGACATAAAAATTTGAATAAGTTATCTATATTATTTCAAAAATATGTAAGAATAGAATTTTTAGCAAATTGAATGTAGTTTATAAATTACTAGGTTTATTTACAAAAAAAAAAAAATTATTTGGTGAAAATTTGAAATTTTAATACAATAGTACTTAAATTTCAGGGAAAAAATAAGAAGTAGGTGTTTGTCTGACCACCCTAACCACATTAAAATTATAATATTTTTTTATAATATTTTATATATAAGTAGAGGAATCATGTTAGGATGTGATGCATTTTTTTTGTAATTTTTTTGCAAGTAAATAATTAATTATAATTTTTTAATGACAACTTTTAAAAAATTTAAAGACTCGTATGTCTAACCACCTTAACTTGGTCAAAAATTCATGAAATTCATTTTTTTCTTTTTTAATCTTATAGTATGTGAAGAATAGAATGTGACACATGCTTTGGATTCAAAAAATATGATACCGTTTGAAAGCTATAGATGTTTTTCAATCAACCTAAAAATCAGGACTTTAGTCATAATTCAATAGAAAATAAATAATAATTATTTATTAAATTCAAAGTAAAGAATAATTTATATTGGTGGAAAGCTGAGAATATCCTTTAAAAACCCTTTTCGTTTCATCAATTTTGGGTAAAAAAAAGGTCGCCAGCTACATACCTAGCATATTGCCACTTTTTGGCCCATCATGATCTTGCACATACCCACTAGTGGACCATATATACTACTAACCTAGGAGAAGTGTCACCACAAAGGTGCATGGGTTACCTGATAGATCTTCCTAGACCCCAACCCCCACCAAGAATCACCCTCCTACTGTCAACACGTGGAACAAATCCACCCAAACTTAGGAGGAAATAAATAACAAAATCCACTCCATACAAAGGAGGCAAAACATCCTCGTTCATCGAAACCGGGTGAGTCACTGGAAGTGGCAAATGAACTACCCAAGAGAATTCATACGACTGACATTACAATACAATAATCCCTCAAACCTAGTGACTCTTCTGGAAGACTTAAAATTGATTAACTAAGACTTTAACCCATTTCCCCAATTAAGTAAACAGAGGAAATAACATGAAAAGGCAATCATATAGGAAATAAGCTACTTTTGGATATATTAAATCCAATTTCCCCTCTACAGTGAATTACAGTGAAAATAATTGCCCAAGTAAATAGATTAATTAAAATAAACCTAAAGCCTCTTCACAACCAGAGAAGGGAAATCCCAAATTATCAGTAAGTCAATTTTCTCGATTACTTTTAAAAGAACAATAATTTCACTGAAAGATAACTCAATCAATTCTTTTGCTTGTGCATATATGCATGCACCCATTTAAGATAAAATTATTTAAAAAATATATATATACATTGAGTATATATAATTATAGATATATATGCCCAATATATATATATTCATTCAATATATATCAAAACAAATTACAAAGAAAATTCATTGTTTAAAACAAACAAACCATAATTAAATAAATAATGTCAAACACACACACATATATTAAATATAATATATATATATTAAAATATTTAATATTACACCAATTTGAATTTTCGAATTCATTTTAATGCAGACGTAATTTATAAAAGAAAACAAGGTTCAATGAACTTTTAGAGAGGGGTTGGCTATATAAAATACAACCGAGCCTCCTCTTAAAGTAAATGGCTGCAACCCATGAAATAAGGGGGACGACTGTGGAGGATTACCTCCACAACGTCGCTCTCATATGGGGTGGCGGTGGAGGTAATACCTCCATGCCCTCCCCATTCCCATACAATATACATAAAAAATAAATGGAACTTTTCAATACAAAATTTAATCCCCAACTGGAAGCGGAATTCACCGTACGACGATAATATATTTCACCAGAAATTTAACATTTATTGCAGTATATATTATATATATATGTATATATTCAACTATATATATATATATGTGTGTGTATGTATATGGATATATATATATATATATATTAATATTAATCTGATCAATCAATTAGTGAAATTGAAATAATTTTCCAGAAAGAGTTCTATAGGTAAAATTTCACAAATATCACGAAAAGCCAAATTCCACAAAGAAATATTCTACAAGTGAAATTTCTCAACCAAATTATAGAGGTTTCTTTTTACAACTATTCGAAAAACAAATCTTAAAGAAGAACAATAAAATTCATACCATTAATTTCACTGGAACTTTCTCGAGAACTCAAACCTACAAGAAATTTTTTTCTATAGGAAATAAAATTTCTTTCAGGGAGGGATTTTATTTCTAGTTCCCTAAGTGTTTCCTTCTCGGTTTCCCTAAATTCACTATAATACCAATTTACCATTTTTCTAATTTTTTTCCACAGAGAATTTCAATCTACAGAGGAAAATGATTCTACAAAGAAATTTATTTACGACAATACGATTCTTAACACAAAACACAAACTTAAAAGTTTGCACAGGCAATCTTTCACAAAGAAGATGTAATCTAGAAGCTTTTCAATTTAAAACTTAACAAAATCTAAAGAATGAACCTGTAGTCCAATGCTTGTGAGTATGTAAATATGAAGCAGTTCCTCCTCCATAGCTCCAAGAAATTTTCTCAAATAGACAATAGCTTCCTTCTGAATAACGCGATTTCCCGAACACAACAACAATTTTTGAGAACAACTTCTAAAATTTCAAGAACACAAAATCTCTTTCTACAAAAACTCTTCAAATATTTTTCCAGCCCCCAAGAAAATCACAAAAAACTCACTTTTAATCAATTTCCCAACACACAAAAATATCCCCGTGCTTCTGCCGTGAAGAAGCTTCTCACTGGGTGATCCCACAATAGTGGTTTACAATTTTTGGCCAAACTGGACACTGAAATTATCATTTTTAACTAAATCTCCACATTTGGGCACCTATAGCGGCTAAATCGTGAGAAGTTTTAAAATGATGCAAACTAGAGTCTCGTCACATTTTGTCTGTAGATTCTAAAAATATTTTTTTCAAAATTTTTGGAATCAGATTGCACTTCTTTTTCCATCTCCCACGAAAACTGGTTTTTTTCAGAATACAACATTTTTAAAAAGTGATGCACATCGTATAACACATAACTTTTTTCTCATGAAGGATTAAATTCGAATTCTTCCGAATTTAGATTTTTCACTTTGATATCTAGTGCTTCCACTTGGTTAGATAGTTTTTTATTGAATATTTTTTCTTTAATCAAGTTTCAAAGTCAAACCAGTTACAATTCAAACATAGCACGACCGTATAATGCGTAAATTTTTTTGTATATATCGAAATTCAATTTATTTATTTTTGTTGGATCAAGGACTTCAATTTTTTTTTTTGATAATTTGCTATTTTCCCACATGTGTAGAACAAAGATGTTCATTTTCGGTGAAAAACTATGTTTAATAAAATAAAAAAAACAAATACATAATAAAACCAAAACATATCAAAATTATATTTGTTGGATAGCTTGTTCTGAGGACTACCTAATTCCAGTTGGGTTCGTGAAGATTTCACTATTTTCATGTTCAAACCGAGCTTCAAAGTGAAAAAATCTGGAGTCCTTTTGTGTCGAAGGGTGGGAAGGTGGGAAAAGGGGTGTTCGAACGAACCCCCTTTCCACAATGTGGAAACGCAGGTTCCACATGTAAAGAGGTTCACTCGAACCTTGAGTTCGCTCAAACCCCTCAAAATGATTTTTTTTTGCATGGGTGAGTTTTTTGGAAGTTTTCCTTCCTCACTCGAATTGTAAACCACTATTGTGGCTTCACCCCACTTCTTCCATCAAAGCCACAATCTTCTCCCCGAAAATAAATTTCCAACAAACTCATTAATTCTTCTAACTCATGTTAAAATCACAAAATATCTCTAACAACCCATTTTGCATAAAATCCTCCAAAATTTAAAATTAAAATATTTAATAATTACAAAATGTTTACTATTTCAAATTTAACTTAATTAACTAATTTAATTAATCAATAAACAATATAATCCTAGGATTAAACTATTTATCAATTAAATTAAATTAATTAATTTATTAATTCAAAACTTTTAATATTAAAAATAAGATTAATTTAATAATCAACTTTAAATGATTAAATTCATTAAATTCCCCTTTTAAGCATTTTAACATAATAAATCAAAGTAATAATAAACAACTTTTAACAACAAAATCCGCTAGACCCGACGACACACTGAGACTAGGGTAAAGGCTTGACACAAGTATCCTAGCTACTATCTCCCAATCAACATTACCGTTGGCTCGACACGCTCAAACCTGTGAAACTAGGTGGAGTCGATGTCCTGTACCTGCAAACCTATAAACATGACATATATAGAACATGCATACATACATCATAATAGAACACACCGTGAAGAGAGAATCACAGAATCTCAAGGAGCTTGCTAGCGAGTGATGCAATTTCGTCCCCTTCACCAATACACTAACACAAAACTGATAGTTCTAACATATATATTCTACTCATGTGCATATAACCATGTTATTCCAAATAATCATTATACTAATCAAAGGCATGTCAAATGATAACATCAAAGTAGAGTAACATCACATCATAACATATAATCCACATCGCTCTATAAATAGTGAATAAAAAAAATAACAAAACATCGTAATCTAAACATAAGAGCAAAATAGAGGGGTGTTACAAGATTCGCTAGGATTTTACATTTTTTTTAATAATGTGCATAGATTCGTTAGGAAAATTAATAATTTTTCAAATAAAAGGAAAGATTCACCAAAAAAATTATAGCACTTAGCCAAGATTTGCCAAGATTTTACACCTTCACTGAGGGGGGGTTTCTTACAGTTATCCTTGGTTTGTGAGGCTAAAAATTGGATGGATAGTCTACACATCCATAGTTTTCTTAATTATTGGCAGCTCCATCACATGATGAATATATTATTTTGTGAGTGTTATCTGTTGTTAATTTTTTACTTTATGAACTCCCACGAGCTATCTTAGGTAGAGCCTCCACCTCTACCTTGAACCACCTATCATACACCACCTATCCCATTTTTTTTTTAATATCAATATCATTGAACCAATGGATAGGGTTTAGGGTCTATTTCAAGTCTCAACAACATGGTGTTAACTGATATTGATAAAAAGAGCACAAATTTGGCTTTTTGTTCTCTTTTTATTTCACTTCGTTGTACGATAACTTTGCTATATAAAATTGGTGAGATGCATCTTTATGATTTTTATCTAATGGATTTGACTTATCCCTAAGTCAAATTTCTTTATCATTTCTTCCAATGATGAAGCAAGTAATGCATGGTGGGGGTTTCCTATGGATCTCTCAACATTGAAACTAATTCTGCAATATAAATTTTATTTGATTTTAAGGACCCTAATAATTCCTCTTGGAGTTGTTTATGGTTTTCCAAAAGTGTCAAAGGATATTTGTGTGATGTTCTCTTTAGAAATTTCCTCATCTAAATTAGGTTTTAGGTTAGGGTTTAGAGGAGAGGATAAAAGAACACGAGAAATGCAATCCAAAATATTAATTTTAAAAAAATTCCAAACAATATTTTATTTAAAAACATGAAAATATCGACCACTGCTCTTGTGATGAAAAATTAGAAAAAAATTGGGAAAGGGTTTGGAAATACAATCAAATGTGCAAGATGCACCAGTGTTTTGATGAATTTTGAGTAGTTAGCTATGATTATTTCTTTCTCAAATATGATTTAGTCAATTTTTTTCTTTATATTCCATATAATGTGCATAAGTTATGGCTTGGTATTTATCAATCCATAATGTGTGGAAATTATGTGTAACATGATCATGTTTTGTTAAAACTAATTGATTTGTTTACCTTTTTTCGCTTAATTTGGTACACCCACTCATGCATGAGGCCATAGCCTTAGATACATAATTTTTATTTGGGATTTTATATGAATTAGATGATAACATCATAGAATATATAGTAGTTTAGGGGTTTTTGATTCAAGGGATCATAATTTTCCTATAGAGATGGCAATGTTACAACATGAAAATATAGGCCATATTGGTGAGAACGACCGAAGGAATTTGAAGAGTACTATTTCTTAGAGGGGATACCTATTTATTCTTTAATTTAAATTAATGTGAACATTGTATATACATGAAAAATAAAATCATGTTAAGTTTTATATGAGATTTTTTATCTAGAGGGATTTTAGAGTTGATTCAAAATGGTGTGTTAGGTCCTATGGGTGTACCATATCTTGGAAAATCCCTATACTATGTATCATTTATGTCAATTTCTTAAATAAATTGTGGGAATTTTTGTTAGGGAAAAATCAAAGGTCTCTAACCTAGCTCTTGTCGATAATCAACTATCTAGAGGAATATCAATATTTTAAGGACTAATATTGATGGAGAATTATGTTTATAATAATTTGATAGCTTCTATAGAGAACTAGGTATTATGAGGAACACAAAAATTCCATGGAACCCTCATAAAAATGGATTTGTGAGTGTTTGAATACGATACGAGGTTGAGATAATAACTTATTACTTGATTAATAGTTCTCTTATTAAAATCATTTTAGACATGATCCTTAATCAAGCTTGGCCAACAAAGAAGTCTTTTTTGTAATATTTTAAGGTTTTTTGTTATGACAAATATGTACACATTGCTAAGGAAAAGATGTTGAAGTTAGCCTTCAAAGCACATAAGTGTATCTTTCTCAAATATAATAATAGTGTGAAAGGGTATAAGCTTTAGGATTTTAAAAATAGAAAGATAATTTATACTTATGACATAATCTTTTAGGGAGGTCATATTTTCTTCTTTATTTCCTTCACAACTAGAACTTGATAAAATAATAGTGTAGTTTGAGCCAAAGATTGGGGAGAATGGACTTGTGGAAAAACTAAAGATTTGGCATGGACTTGTTAAGAAGGTTAAATTAGAGATTTTAAAGAGTTTAGATGAGGAGAAAGAAAAATCTCAAAACCCTCTCTTGAGGAGATGTACTTGTAAAGGAAAGCATTAAAAGGTATAAATATAGTTCATCATATTTTAGATGTTTTTTTTAATCTTTGAGTAATAACATGGATGAGCTCATAACATGAAATGAGGTATTGGAGTCTATAAAAATGAAGTTCTAAAAATTTTCCATAGATGAGGAGATGAAAAAACTTAAGAAGAGAATCATGTAGGATTTGGATGATCTTCTTAAGGATAAAAAATGTGTTGGCCATAAATGGTCTTTTAAGAAGTAAAGTTCAAAGCGTAGGGTTAAGATGTTTACAATGAATAAATAGTGGAAAAGGGTTATTCCTAGGTAGAGGGAATTGATTTTGTTGAGATATTCAAATTAATTTCAAAATTTACATCCATTAAGTTCTTATTATGTATTGTTACTACATATTACCTAAAGGTAGGAAAATGGATGTGAAGAGTACTTTTCTACATGGATATTTTGAGGGGGAGATCTAAATGACATAGCTAGAGTACTATGGGGTGAATGGTAACAAAACAATTGTGTTGTACGTTAAAATATCTCTTTGTACTCAAATTATTCTCTAGAATATGGTATTAGACTGTTAACATTTGTCAATGTTGGGGTGTGTTAGATCCAAGCTAGATTATTATTTTTACTTCAAATAGGATTATAATTATTTTACCATTAATTATTTATATGTTGATGACATGTTATTCTTTAGTAATAGTAAGGATATGCCTAGGGATATTAAATATTAAATTTCAAATTACTGTAATGTGAAGAACTCATGGGTGCTGAGCTTTATCTTAGGGATTGCTCTACCTAGATAGATAAAATAAAAAAATATTATTTTAAATCTATATTATAGCAACTTAAACTACAAGATTATAAATCATTTAGTATCCTATTCTTTTTGAAACAAATATTTTTATTGATTAGCACTTTTCAACACTATATGGGATATAGGACATGAGCCATGCCTCCTATGTTAATGTAGTTGGTAGCCTTATGTATGATATAGTTTATATAAGACCATATTTTCCTAAGAAATAGGATTCTTGATTTGATTTATAACTAATCTAGGAGGAACATTAGACTATGTTAATAGAGTCTTCAAGCATCTTAGAGACACAACAAAGTTTTTGATTTATTATAATTAGGAAGGATAAGTCTTAGAAAATGCTTTAGATATTCAAGGATTTATCAATTTTGATTTGGTATGTGATATTAATAATAGGAGGTCTACTAGTAGGTATTTGTTTATCCTATTTAGTTGTGTAATTTGTTGGATGAGAAAATAATAAGTTGTGGTTTCTCTTCAATGAAAGAGACACAATATATGATAGCTACTCATGCATGCAATGTTTTTTCTTACTTTAGAGATTATGTTCAAACATCAAGATGAGATAGGATATAATGGTGATTAAATATGACAATTAGAGTTCCATCTACTTGGAAAAACCCTATGTTTCATGCAAAGATGAAACACATTGATATGCAATACCACTATTCATGACATGGTGGATGATAAGAGAATTTTGAACAAGAAGGTGGACATATTAGAGAATATTATTGATTCCTTGATGAAGTACATGAACATAGATAAGTTCATATGGTGTAGAATCATTATGGGGATGCTACCCCTTAGTAGACAATGATTGTAGCTAGGTTTGATCCCCTATATAATGTATAAAACAAATGGGAAAATATTGGAAAGGTGTTATACACCTTGCATAAATATTTTACAATTGTAGAGTATTTTCTCAAAGGAGGTTTTATATGCAATTGCAAAAGTATTTAATGTGGATTAGGGGTCATAGTTTAGTGGATAGATGGTCAATTAGCTTCATTAGGTAAACACATTGATAATTTTTGAGGTCTTGTAAATTAAAATTAATATTGTAAGAGCATTAAATGTTTGGGCTCACTTGATGCATTCAATATTTTTACTTGGCTCATTAAATATTGGAGGGAAAGTGGTCAAGAACCTTCTAGTAAGCTTATCTCTCATTATTTCTTTTGTGCCCATGGATAAAGGGCTTGGATAGTGGTTATTCACGTTGTCTTGTGCTTGATTCTTCCTTGATAGAAGAAACCAATTTTTTTGGAAGAACTTGGAACCTAAAAGTGTATTGTAATCTTCTCAATTGTTGAATAATATATTAGAGCTTTGAAAGCTATTTTTTTCCAAATATTTTTTTACAAGATATATCAATATCTTATACTCTTGAATATTCACATCATCTTGTGCTTTATTCTTCCTTAATAGCATGTACACCATATTTCTCAAAAGAACTAGGAACCTAAAAGTGTATTGTAATCTTTTTTTCAATTGTTGAATAATATGTTAGAGCTCTGAAGGCAAATTTTTTACAAGATATATCAATGTCTTATAATCTTATATACATTTTATCATAATCTTCCATCCCTAATACTTATCCATATTATTATTTTAAAATACAACTAAAAATTATGTACTCTTCTCATAATTGTAAATGTAGACACATAAAAATGGCCTAGACCCACAAACCACATTTTTATACATCTTATCATGCTTCGTCTCAACATAGTTAAAATATTTAATTATGTCCTATAGTCCAATATCAAATATTAATTAAATAATTTCTAATTATTTAATTAATTCATATCTTTAATTCCTCTTGGCTATTTAAATAAATAAATTACCTTAATTATTAAACACGTTACTAATTCCCTATGTCACTCTATAATTAAATAAATTCTTAAATTTTTATTTAATTATTCTGTCTTTGATTCCTCTTGATTATTTAAATAAATAAACTTTATTTATTTATTTAAATACATCATTAATTTCCCATATCTTTCTATAATTAAATAAATCTCTTTGATTTGTTTAATTATTATCCACTTTGTCTTTTTCTAATTTTAAATAAAATCATTTATTTAAAATTGCCCACTTTCTAATTTTCCTTCACAATCAAATAATTTTAATTATTTAATTGTCTTATTAATTTTCCTTCTAAATAAATAAATAAAAGCATTTTATTTAAATTGGCAATTTCCTTCTTTCCAAGTAAATAATTTTAAATGATTATTATTTACTGTCACATGGCCCCACTTTTTGAATTAAAATGACTTCTAATTTAAAAAGACAACTCATCTCTTGAGGGAATTAAATTTAAATTTCTATTTTAATTCTCCTCTTTCCTCTTTTTTTGTCACTTGCTTTCTTGTCCATAGATTTGATTTTTCTAAAATTAAATCTTATCTTTTAATTTCAAATCTCATTCTAATATTGCACTAACCCTAATTGTGGGTTGTCACATGCTTTTATGGCCACTGATCTTAGGGAATTTCTCATCTTTTAATCTTGGCCATTCACCTAAAACTGACATTTCTATGAAAATACAATTTTAGTCTCATCTACGATCTCTAAATTTTATCTCTGATCTACTTCTTCTTCTTCATCATCTCTTAATATCTTGAAAGCTTTTGTAATTTCTTGAGTTTAGCATTCTCTTGTATTTGTCATTTAGCCATTTAGTTTGCATGTAGGATTTTTACATTATCTTGCATAGTCATTTGAATCCTTCAACACTTGTTTAGGACTAGTCACAATAGTAGATTGTTCATCATAATATGAGGGGAACCTCACATATTTCAGCAAGCTAGAAGGTGTAATAGAGATCAGTCATGGAGGATGAAGAACTTGGGTGAGATCATTTCATTCGTTTCTTTGTGTAATCCTATGCACTCCGTTATTTGCTTTGGGTTTTAATATGTTATGCATTTAATCTGCTAACCAAACCGAACAGAAAATTACCATCAGTTACATTGGTGAACCTAACTCCTTTTCAAACACATTTTTGTAAGTTTCCGTATGACCTTTTTGTCATTTTTTGTAGGTACAGGTGTATAGAACGACACATTTGCCAGTTCCTATGACATAAGTACTCTGTTACGTCGCATCGAACTTCACAAATGACACAAGTGCTCTGCCATGATGCATTTGACTCTCTGAGTGATGCATCTAAGATCTCGATCCACATTTGACAGAAATCGAGCCGTAATCGACCTATCGAGCCGCATTTGCCAAACATAACGATGCATTTTCTATATCGAGATGCATTTGCTCTGTTGCGACGCAATCGACTGGTAAAAAAGTGTCTATTTTTCTAGGTTTCTCATTTTTTTTTGCTCCTAGATTAAATATTTTTGGGATACTAATCTGTGTGTGACAGCGTGCGCCAAGCTAGAGTCTAAGCCCTTTTTTTGTTTATTTTTCTACAATCTAATCAATCAAACAAAAAATCATGCATTACACTCATAGATTAAAATGAACATTCACACATTGTCATTGGGCTAAAAAGAACACAACATGCATGATCATTCATTGGTTTAAAATGAACCCTTGGTTGTCTCATACTACAAACGGTTAAAATGAACCCTTGTTTGATCACACTACAAACGGTTAAAATGAACATGTTTCTGAAGTGTCTTGTGATCTAGTAATGATCTTCGTAGTGTATATGCAATTCTCTTGCACCTGGTGCGATCTGGAGAACCAAAAAAACTAACAGTTAGTTACTCTATCACCTTTCATATTTCAAATTAGGATTAAAAAGAACAATCATGCTAGTGTGAGTGGAACATATTGGGTGTGCTCTCTCTTTGTTTTTCAACAAAGATTGATCGAACTATGGATATGTTTGCTCGATTTTGTTTATCTTAGAGGGCTTGCCTGGTGGGAAAAAGTAATCACCCCAGAGAACGACCCAACTGGTAACACTCTAGATGCCAAGTGACTTCTAGCCGGTATATAAGTGTGGATTCTCAAGGAAAGTTCGAGAATCACGATCACCATTCCGATAAGAAGGGAAACAATGGTCTCTTTCCGCATGGATGGTGCCCCACGAATGAAATGCCCAAATTAAAACCCTTGTTCTAGAGTGACCAAAAACCTTTTCTATTGTTTGGTGCAACAACGATCATTGTGAAGGCACCCACATCTTCGCAGTTTTTAGTAGAGATGATCAACATGCCATGGGAGATTCATGGGGGTTGGAAGCTTGGTTTCCCTGATAAGTGAGTGCACTGTAAGGGGAGCCCATGGGGCCAAGCTTCTGAATTCATTCGCTAAGAATATGCGGTTGGAGTAAAATCTGCATGGGATCCAAAAGAATACAGTCTTTTCAGCCATAGGGATTGTACATATTTTCTATGTGGTTGTTTTCAATTTATTTCACAACAATGTGCTTGCCAAGTGTATTAAAAAAAATGAACAATTCAACATCGTTTTCAAAATCTGAAATAACACTTCAAAATTGAAACGCATTTGTTTTGCAATCTGCCAAAATTTTTGCCACAAAATCAAAATTTACGACGCATTTTCCATATTGAACCGCAATTTCTTATTTTTGAGCCACAATATCTCTGTTGCACCGCATTTGCAACCTTGAACACTGCAATTTACTATCACATGGCACATTTGATAGATCAAATGCCACAACTGCTATATCAAACCACATTTTGCCTGCTTAAATGCTGCAATCGCCCATTCTGTGACACATATGCTCTATTGCAACACATTTTTTGTGACACATTTTCTTGTACCTTAACATTTCATTCATTGTCAAGAAATCGAGGTTCAACTTATCCATACAAGATTCCAAACATTTTCCTTTGTTGTTTCTATCCACAACCAACTAGGAATTGCTCAATTTATGTCATCCTTGCATTATAGGGTGCATTCTTAGGTTACCATAGGATTCCATTGTATTTCTCTAATTGCATTCTTAGGCTTTACCATCATTCTAGGTACTCATTTTGTAGATTTTAGGAGAAGATTTCTTACCATTCTTTGTCAAACCTTTGCATTCAAGAGTAGGTTATCATTGGACTTGATCAAACTATTACAGTCTTTAGTCATTACCTTTTGTGAACCATTTCCCACTCATTAGTCTAGTGTGGAAATTTCACTTTGTCCTCCTTAGTCTTTTTTACAAGTCCATTGACATTCCAAAATTGAGACATTGGCCAAAATTTCAATGGTTAGTAAAACTTTCCTAAAAATCATTTGACATAGGACACTCATTTTAGTCTTCATTATCACTTTGCATTAGACATTCCTTTTAGTCCTCATTATCACTTTGCATTTTCACCATCCACCATCATGTCTTCAAGTCACTATGACATGCTTGCTAGTCGAATTGAATGCCAATTTATCAGTAATGGTCAAACCCAACTAGCCATGGACTTCAAAAAACTATACCTCCAATCTAAATGTAAATTTTCCATGACCCGTAGTCAACCACCCACATGTCCATCTTACCAATAATTCATAAGTCCTATTCCTCTATCCATCTACTATCAAGAGTCCCCTAACACCACCCATGGCACTAAGTCATGTAACAAACTTCCATTAGTCATACCCACCCTAACCTTGACAAGGGAAATCAACTATCCATCAATCCAGTCCAAGCCTCCACGTCATATCCTAGTCCTTCATCCTATCCTAGTCCTTTATCCATGTCCTATCCTAGTCCCACATCCAATCCTAGTCCTTTATCCTTGTCCTATTCTAGTCCTTCATCTCATCCTAGTCCTTCATACATGTCTTATCCTAGTCCTTTATCCACATCCAATCCTAGTCCTTTATACACTAACCCTTTCCAGGTATCCACGTCCTATCCTAGTCCATCATACACTAATCCCTTCCAAGACACTCCATCTCTACATACATTTAATAAAGTTGAAGATACATGTCAAACGAAAAATCCAAAGCATGACATCATAACATCACCATCCTATCCAGATCAAAGTAGTCCATCTGACCCCATATTTAAGTCCTTTCAAGATATTTACAAGATATTTGTTTATTTACAATTTAAAATCAAATATTAATTTTAATTAACCATTCAATTAAATTCACAACTTTATTTAAATAATTAATTAAACAAAGCTTTTATAATCTAACAAATAAATATCAAATTTAATCTAATTAATTTTAATCACTATGCAAAAATAAATTTAATTTAAATAATTAAATTACTATACACAATAAATTAAATCTAATTAATTAATCAAATTCAAAGCTTCTAACAACATTATTCACAATTAAATAAATAATCAATTAAAACATTATAACATTAATTAACATTAATTTCCCACATAGCATACCTTGCAAAATAATTAAACGACAAGGCAAATAGGGACAACATGACAACAAAGCATAACCAATACAAGAACTGATGACACACTGTGACTAGGGTTGTGGTTTGACAAGGAAACCTTGTTACTATCTCCCAATCAACTATTTCGCTGGCAATGGACACGCTCAAACCTATGAATCCAGGTGGAGTCGATGTCTTGTACCTGTAGTCCTACAATCAAAACATATATCGTACATGTATATAGATCATGAACAATCACACCGTGAAGAGAAAATCGTGGAATCACAGGGCGCTTGCAAGCGACTGATGCAATACTACTATTCATGACATGGTGGATGATAAGAGGATTTTGATCAAGGTGGACATATTAGAGAATATTATCAATTCCTTGATGAAGTACATGAACATAGATAAGTTCATATGGTGTAGAATCGCTATGGGAATGCTACCCCTTAGTAGACAATGATTGTAGCTAGGTTTGATCCCCTATATAATGTATAAAACAAATGGGATAATATTGGAAAAGTGTTATACACCTTGAATAAATATTTTAGAATTGTAGAGTATATTCTCAAAGGAGATTTTATATGCGATTGCAAAAGTATTTAATGTGGATTAGTGGTCATAAATTTTAGTGGATAGATGGTCAATTTGTTTCATTAGGTGAAGACATTTATATTTTTTGAGCTCTTGTAAATTAAAATTAATATTGTAAAAACATTAAATATTTTGACTCACTTGATGCATTCAATTATTTTACTTGGCACATTAAATATTGGAGGCAAAGTGGTTAGGAAGCTTCCAATAAGCTTATCTCTCATTATTTCTTTTGTGCCCATGGATAAAGGGCTTGGATAGTGGATATTCACATCATCTTGTGCTTGATTCTTCCTTAATAGAAGACACCAAATTTTTTGGAAGAACTTGGAACCTAAAAGTGTATTGTAATCTTCTCAATTGTTGAATAATATATTAGAGCTTTGAAAGTTAATTTTTTCCCAAATCTTTTTCTACAAGATATATGAATATCTTATACTCTTGAATATTCACATCATCTTGTGCTTGATTCTTCCTTGATAACATACACTATATTTCTTGAAAGAACTAGGAACCTAAAAATGTATTGTAATCTTTTCAATTGTTGAATAATATGTTAAAGCTTTAAAGGCAATTTTTTTACAAGATATATCAACATCTTATAATCTTATATATATTTTATCATAATCTTCCATTCTTAATACTTATCCATATTATTATTTTAAAATACAACTGAAAATTATGTACTCTTCTCATAACTGTAAACATTATTTATGTATCCTTACATTATTATTTTTATCAAAATCCACGTGTCTTTGACTGATTGAATACCATACCCACTGCCAACCTACGAACCGCTGCACTGTCCTTATCATCTTTATGATTATGTAAAGCTTGCGTGGGATTTCAAGAACCATGAAATAAAAAAAATATTTGAATATTTAGAACAATGTACACGTTACGTTATACCATATATAGAAATAAAATAAGAATACTGTAAAGAAGCCATGGCCTGCGTGAAATCCGTGACCTGAACTTGAAGGCCAAGCAATCCACTACAACAAGGGGGGATAACAAATTAGATGGCCTGGACCCATCCATCAACAAATGAAGTAGTTAAGAAAGTGTGAAAATCATTATGATAGCATGTTGTTTAATTGATTCAAACAACCCAAGTCATGATTGCTTTGGATATATATATAAGAGTTCTAATGGCAGATGAAATGAACAGAGACACTTTTGTTGTCCATTTGTGGAGAAGAAGTATTGAACAATGGTGATCAAGGTTGTTAGAATTGTGCATTTGAGTTTAGTGTGGCTTCTAATGTCTGCCATTCTGCTGAAAGGTATAGATTGCCATAGCTGGAAGAAAAGGCTTCCAAAGCCCTGCAAAAATCTGGTCTTGTATTTTCATGATATCATCTACAATGGTGAAAATGGTGATAATGCAACATCTGCACTGATAGCAGCCCCCCAAGGAGCTAATCTCACCATCTTGAGAGAACAAAACCATTTTGGAGATTTGGTTGTGTTTGACGACCCCGTTACGCTTGACAATAATCTGCACTCTCCTCCCGTGGGAAGAGCTCAGGGATTTTATCTGTATGACATGAAGAACTTCTTCAGTGCATCGCTCGGTTTTACGTTTGTGCTGAACTGCACAGATTATAAAGGAAGTATCATATTTGCTGGAGCAGATCCAGCGCTTAAGCACAGAGATATATCTGTGGTCGGAGGGACAGGTGATTTCTTAATGGCGAGAGGAATTGCCACCCTTTCTACTGATTCCTTCGAGGGCGACGTTTATTTCCGCCTGCGAGTGAACATTACACTCTATGACTGTTACTGAACGTTACGTAACTTTACTCTGCATGCAATTGCAATTGGATGCAGTTGCATGCATTTGTGATTTGTGTGCGTTTACCTAATAATTTTTTGATTTCGTGTCTCTGCAATCGCAAGATTTGGAGATGATGAAATATGGACCGGAAGATTTTGATTTCGTGTCTTTCCAATAACAAGATCTGGAGATTAGAAAATAATGGCCGCCCCATGCAGTACTTCGGAGATGTGCAGACTGGAGTCTTAGTTTGTTGGGGTTCCGCAGATTGTCTGGTTTTTTGGACGTCATTGAAAATATTCTTTCAGAAATGTCATTATAAAATTTCATTTCGTTTGATTAATTTAATTATTTAGAATATTTGATCTCATGAACGTCATTAAAAACTTTCATTTCGTTTGATTACTTTAAATTATTTTGAATGTCTGATCTTATGAAAGTCATTCAAAAGTTTCTTTCCATTTGATTATTTTAAATGTTCAATTTATAAAAATTCAGAGATTATGTTTTTTAATATTATTTGTGTACAACTTTGTAATTATGGTAGAAAGATATAGATAAGTTATGAGAAGGCCTATAGTTTATAATTTAATACATAAATAAAATCAATGAGGCTGTTTGAGCAATAAAATTTGACAGCATTGATGGGACAACTTCTCTTCTAAGAAGTTATTGATTTGATTATGACTATCTTATTTATAGCTCATTTAATGCAGTGATATGACCTCTCTACCTCGTTTGTTTAAATCAAATCCAAATAGTTAGCACATCAAGATCTCCTTCACTTGTTTGTCTCGTGCAATCACCTAATTGATTTGTTTACACCACACAAAAAGAGATGGCATGTCCTACTTGGATTGTTTGTGCTTCATGAAAATGACAAAAACAACTTTGTTTTCTAATTTTGCTGGTTAATGTTCAAGGTGTCAAAATGTAATTGAAGATTGTTAAATTGAATAGTATCAAAATATTTATATAATAAAATAAATATATATAGAGATTGAAATGAAATATAAAATTATTACAAATTATTATGATTTTTTTCAATCATAAAATATTTAAATCTTTAATGATTCAGATATGCAGTATAATGATAAAGGGATGTAAAGAAATAAAACTATTTAATAAGATTTTAGAGTACAAATAATATATAGAAAGGAATGTGAAAGAGAGAAAAAGAATTAAAATAACCACAAGAAGACAAGAGATATATATGTACCCTAGGAAAATCCTTTTGAAAAAAATTAGCCTCTAAAGCACTATGCAAATTAATGTATTACCAAATAAACATGTTTACAATACATTCACAAAAATTCTCCATGCAAAACTTCAATGATATTAACACTACTACTCCTCTAATAGACATTTGACAACATAACCTTGCATAATATATTTCATTATATAGACTTATGGGGACATAGAAAACCACCAAATGACAATACTATGGGTCCAGTGAAGGTCCCAAAATACCATAGTAGGTATTCCAATGGCTCTCACATGTGTGGATTCATATCAAAACATAAAAAAGTTTTTACATAAGCATATATGACCTCTATTATGCAAGCTAGCATAAGAAACTTCCAAAGAACTCCCCCATCAAACACTAATTACATGTTATACCCACTAATAATAGAAGATGCCCTTACAAGTCCACTGTGTAACCGCCTCATCAATATCTAATTATGATAATATTTCTAGATTTTTGGAGAATAATAAAATAATTACTTATGTGCCCACCTTAACACAAGCATCTCATTTTCCCACTCCATGATAATTGAAGATATATAAATTATTTACCCATATAGAACCTATTATGTTATAATAGATATTAGGATATGCAAGTTGACCAAAACACCTAGTACTAACATTCTCTCAGTTGATATTCATATTTCAAAAACATAGGAGGTTGGACAAGAAAACTAACCTAACCTCCAATGGTATAACCATGACGCATTAATTGACTTCTCTACACTTATGGACTCAACAAAGCATTTGCAACACCAACCAAGTGACCACTATGTTAACCATACCACTCTCATTCTCCATCATTCTCAAACATGAAAGATAAGAAATCAAAGTCAAAAATACATTTTGAATATCATGCTTCAACCCAAACACATACATACAAAGCCACTCCTCTAAAATAAAACTAAGTAGTTTTCATATATGCAATGCACTAGATGGAATAACAACCATAAAATATTGCTAAGGAACCTCGGTCCCTTGCTTGTTTGTATGATGCAACCTGTGTAATCATTTTTTTCTTTTAGTGGTTGTTGTTGGGCTACTGTTGGTATGCGTTTTATCTTATTTGTAGCATGCTTTTCTTTGACAGGGTTATGAGTCCCTTCAAAACTGTTATGTACTGGGTTTCGGGTCCCATAAAAAACTATTTTACCCCTAATAAAAAACAACCATAAACTATTGCTAACACATACAACTAGTAATAATTCAAAATAGAGTAAACACAATATAGGTAGACCTTCTACTATCTATATATCTAGTCCAATCCATAATCATTCATCTAAGATTACAATGACTCATTACAATTTTTGGACAAACCCAAGTTGTTAAAATTACAAAATGGTCTTTTTCTAAACCGCAATAAAACACAAGATCTCTAGAAATATCTTTTCTCTTTTCTATCCTCTGATTGATTTTCCCATCCTTTTGAAAGTGAAAAAAAAAATATACACTTGTTGCAAATCACCCATAAAGGAAATGTAGATACTTGCAAATGAGCCTTAAATATATGCAATTTCTTACAATTTTAGTTGGTGACCATGCCTTTTTATCAGAGTTCTCAATCATTTATGTGCCTCAAAACATGGCCAATCATATCGCTATTATACATGTGGAGTGTAGAAGCCTATACCCACCTACAAACATTTCTTTTGGTCTTAATTTCACTCAAAAAATGAGGGGTGGGTTGGTAGACGTGTTATGCCCTGTAATTTTTTTGTTTTATGTGAACATTATCCTGGTTTTACCCAAGGTCCCAAAACCCTAAAACTTCATCTCATGTCTATATGCCCTAATGTTTTAATTTACCAGTGACTAGTTAATCCCAAATATTTTTCACATAAGATGTCTTTCTATGTCTTGAGATTTATCATTTTACTGGTCCCTCGTTTCATGTTAACAACTAAGCCTTTTAGCTCATGTTCCTAAGTACATGTGTTTTTTGGCCTATGAATAAAAGTCATGTTAGTGGTCCCTAATTATGTCCACATGTTGGCTACTAATTGTAGTGGAATTTTCTCTTTGCAACACATCTACTCTTTAGGCATTGATATATGACTTATGCTATTACACCCTAGCAATACTTTGCTTTCCATTTATTACTTTTGATGATTATGATAAATGTGTGGGGCCACCATATGAAATATGAAAACTTATTATTACAACATGCTAGTTCTTCATAGTTTAGTTTATCAAAGAGCTTCAAGTGAAGTCATGCTAATGTGCTTGGATACAAGTGTCTTCCTTCTATTTGAGCATGCTAGATTCTTGCACTAAAATTTTAAAACCATCTTCTTAGGTAAATATTGAGCTAATTCATTGGTATGGCATGTGTTTTCTATGAAGACTAGTCTCAAGCTATGGTTTAATCCTTAATAGGCATGTGATTTTAACTAAAGAAGGCTAGTAGTCTTATGGTAGATGACACGCTCTCATTGAGGTGCATCACTCACTCACAACTTGCAACCTTACATAAGTGTTCCCTCTTCAAATTTATATTGACTTGTAGAAGTTACAGATGACTTTCATGACCATTGAGTAGACAACATGGCCTCTCCTCATTGTTTGAGTCTCTTTTGCGTGCACCATGATATGAAAAAAGGTCATTAAGACCAATGTCAAAGTGTGATTATAAAGTATATTTTCTTCATAATGTAGTTTTTCTTGTGCATTTATTTTTGGAGTTGCGCTAATGCACTAAGAGGACACACACCTTTCACAAAATTCAAATAAATTTAGTGTGGCCTCCTTGTATTCAACCCATATATCCTTTATAGTGATTGTGTCATGGTAAAATTGTAAGATGGTATAGAATAACCCTACACCATGCAAGATTTGGCTTAAGATTATAGTCACCCAAGATCTACGAACCTCATGAAATCACAAGAGATATTAGTTATGAAAGAATAATTCTATTCTATCAAAGGATGCAATTAATATCTAATATATTATTTACATATGAGACCACCTAGTTATATAGCCAAGGTGAGATAGGATTAAATAAGATCATGGAAAGTGTCTTAATCCTATGTCATGTGACAAATTATCATAACTCCATAGGACACATGTGTTAAAATTCAAAAGATAAGATAAGATCTAATGACAACACCTTCTAGAAAGATTTCCTCATAGGACCTAAACAAACTTAACATGTAAATATGAGCTAATAATAACTAGATAGGTAAAACACCTACTTACACCAACACCCCCCCCTTAAGTGTAACTTAGGGAGTAGTTGATTATTATGAAAATGAAACAAAGATAGGTCTCGACTATGAGGCCATGTTATGTACCCGTGTACAAATACAAATGCAATCTACCACAAACAAAGAAAAGTAGAAAACTTAGTGGGACAAAAATCCTCCCCAATAGAGAGATGAAAACAAAATACTCTCACTAAAGAATGAGGATAAAACCCCATGCGAGGAAAAAGACCCCCATAAGAGAGAAGAAGAAGAGAGACCATGCACTCCCCCCTCAATTTTGAGTATCCTGTAATGATGGTTCAACTTGATATTGAATATTGAAGATGATAAAAAAAAATCGAACAACGTCCCTCCCCTTAGGAAGAAACAAAACCAAGATGGTACACAAGATGTCTTCCCATTCTTGAAAGGAAGATGAGGGAAGAAATATGATGGATTCAATGTCTCTAAAGAATGCTCAAGTTTCTCCATGTTGATTCCAAAAGGTTTCACACTCCAAATAGGCATTTTAGGCCACAATGTCGAATAAGAAAATCCAAAATATCCTAGAAATGATTGTAGAACACAATCCAAAGATAAAGATACCTCCTCTAAAGAAAAAGAATCCTCCTCCAAATTTTGTCCAAAATAATCCACATTCATGCCAAACTACAAATGATTATCATGCAGAGAATGAACAAGAGGGTTAGAGTGTTCCCTTACAACAACTGAAGAAGGATCATTTCCATCAAAGAGAAGATGAATGCAATCAATGATTTCTCCCAAATTTAAAATGCAAGACTCACAAAAAAACCAACAATATTTGTCAAGTACTCATCCCAAGTAGCCATCTCTAGAAGATGATGTATGTCCTACTATACTGAATATGTGGCAACACAAGCATCCTTAGGTACAATAGTAGATGAAGGAGATGGAATATCAACACATGCCACTAGATCCTCAGTAGATGAAACAATACCAAGATTCAAATGACAATATTGAATCTCCTCAAAAGTATCCACACTAGATGCCTCAATGTGAACATCTATCAAATCAATAGTAGAATAAAATGTGAGGAGGTGTAGACTCAAGATTGATGATAAACCTCCCCAACTACAACTATAGCTCTTCTATGCAAATCCCAAATTATGATAGAATTTGGTGTGAACTCAACACTCTTTCTTGCTCCACCATGATGTGTCATCTGAAAGATAGAAAGGATATTGGTTGACAATGAAGGCATACAAAGAACATCATTAAATGCTCTATCATCCATGTCAATGGATCACTTCCCATAAACATGCATATATGTGTTGTTGGGTGAACCCACAAAAGTGGTTTACAATTTGAGTGAGGAAGGAAAACATCCAAAAAATTCACCCATGCAAAAAAAAATCATTTTGAGGGGTTTGAGCAAACTCATGTTCGAACGAACCCAAAAGGGGTTCGGTCGAACCAGGGTTCGAGCGAACCACTTTGCATGTGGGAACCTGCGTTTCCCATTGTGGAAAGGGGATTTGATCGAGCCCATGTTCGACCGAACAAGGGTTTGAGCGAACCCCTGGGGGTTCAAGCGAACTCATTAGGTTCACTCGAACCCCTTTTTCCCACCTTCCCACCCTCTGACACAAAAAAACTCTAGATTTTTGCCCTTTGAAGCTCAAGTTGAGGATGAAAATGGAGGATACTTCACAAACCCAATTGGAAGATGGTATTCCTCAGAACGAGCTATACAACGAATATAATTTTAATATGTTTTGGTTTTATTATGTATGCATTTTTCTAGTTTTATTTAACATAGGTTTTTCATCAAAAATCAAGCTCTTTGTTTTGCACATGTGGAAAAATAGCAAATTATCAAAATAAAATTTTTAAAAATATTTTTCTGCTGTGTATTGATGTCCTTGATCTATTAAAAAAATAAGAATTTCGATACATATAGAAAAATTTATGTTGTATACAGTCCGCCTATGTTTGAATTGCAATTGGTTTGACTTCGAAACTTGATTAAGGAAAAAATATTCAATAAAAAACTATGAGACCAAATTAAAGTGTTAGATATCGTAGTTACAAATCTAAATTCGATAAAATTAGAATTTAATCCTTCATACTAAAAAAATTATGTTGTATATGGTGAGCTTCACTTTTTAAAAATGTTGTTTTATGAAAAAACCCAATTTTCGTGGGAGATGGAAAAAAAAGTGCAATCTGATTCCAAATTTTTTGAAAAAACTATTTTTAGAATCTACAGACAAAATGTGATGAGACTCTAGTTTGCATCATCTTCAAATTCCTCACTAAAAAAAGCTGCTATAAGTGCCCGAATATGAAGATTTAGTTAAAAATAATAATTGCAGTGTCCAGTTTGGCCAAATATTGTAAACCACTATTGTGGGATCACCCTGTTATCCATCAAGATGTGTGGTGATGAACAATTCTCAAATGAAGATAACATACTCTCTAATGAAGCCATGTGATGTGAGGCTCCTGAATCGAGTATCCACCTCATTGACTCAGAATTTGCAGTTGCAACAAGTGCTTGCCCCTTATGTATATTAGACTTTGATGAAGAAGAAGATGAACCATTTGAGGATGAAAAATAATTGATTTAAGCCTCCTTAAGAAGATGCTTCAACCCATCAATCTATTTTAAATAACATTGATGTTCATCATGCCCAAATTTCTTGCAATATGCACATGTAGGCTTCTCCTTCTTAGATGATTCCCCTTTAGAGGGAGAGGATTCAAATTCTTTATGTGGATTTTTCTTTTTCTTCTTATCAAGATTCCCCGATTCTTTCTATAGCTTAGACTCACTATCCAATAATACTTGTGACTTGGAAGACTTGATTAGATCCATGCTTATTAACTTAGCTTCCTATTGGATTAGGAGATTTACTAAGTCATCAAACTTAGGATCAACATGTGATGCTCCCATCGAAAGTTGATGGGTATGAAATCTAGAAATAAACACTAAATACTTAGGACCAAGCTTGGATAACATATTAAGAATCAACTGTAAATCCTCCATATCAATATTCCAATCTTTCAGCTATGTTCTTAGTTGCTTAACTTTGGAGATGTAGTCTTGGATGTGGTCAAAAAATTTAGGATCAAGATTCATTAAATAATTATCAATCAAACGATATCCCCTAATCTTATTTTTTTTACCATATAAATTCTCAAAAGTCTCCCAAGCCTCTTTAGGTGTTTTGCATGATTCAACATGAAATTGTAAATCAAATGAGACTAATGAACATATGCACCCAAGTGTTTTCTCATGATCAATCTCCTATCTTGCCAATTCTTTAGCATCAGCAGGTTGAGAAATCGTTTCTTGTAGATAGCCTACAAGATCCTTCCCCATTTGATAATTCCATACTAATTTTCTCCATGAAGCATAATTATATGGGGATAGGAATTCAATTTGAGATTTCCCCATTTGCAAGAACACAAACCAAACAAAAGAAAACAATCAACCACTATAAGATTAACCCCCCAAATCACTTAAAAAGAAACTCCCCAATAATACATGATTTGAAACTTTATATATAGTGCAATTACAAGTGCCACTTGCCAAAAATAGTGAAGTGGACTTGATCTTAGTGCATACAGATGCCAAATTTGGCCATAAGCTCAAAGTAAATTTTTTACATAGAATGGGATCAATTTGATCACATCACTAAAAAGTACATGAAGAATTATGCACTTTCAAAAAATATCACCCAAAAATGTTACCATAAGAGAAAGAATGGAGCCCCAAACGTTCTAAAAGTGAGAATGACTTAGCAACACTTTTGAGAATCTACAATTTTTGGGAAAAATAAGCACCAAAATCAAAAACCAATTGCACCACTACGTAGAGGAAGAAATTATGCCCCAAATAAAAAAAATTGCTTGAAAAAAGGGTCTTAAGCCTTAGTTATGTGAGTTTGAAAATCACCCTTCAAAATCAAAACTCAAATGGTGAGGGGGGAAAAATATTTAAGGAATGGTGACATCAGGATGACACAACACTGATTTCAACAAATCACAGGATTAAATTTGATGGTCGATTTTCCATCACAAGTTGGCACGGTCCCTGAGTTGATGAGAATATGATTGGGAATATTCTTGGTATGACAAGCTTGGTAGAATATGCTAGATGATGTTGATTTATTCTGCAAGGAAACTTTATTCAACTGCCAGATGTGTGGTGGGGCTAAGGACAACCACATGGTAGGTTGCAAATGTGCCACATGGCACAGTCACAGGTATACATATATATATATATATGTAATTTAAAATAAAAACATTTATAAAAACTCTAGAAAGCTATACAAAAATTTATAGAATTTTTCTTTTTCAATACTGACTAAATTTTTTATGAAGCCTATAGGTTTTTTTTATGGCCATGCAATTATGATAGTCGTACGTATGATGGAGGGGATTTTTCTCAAGCTTTGGGTGAAGTGCTCATATTTGGATGATTTGATAGTCAATCTTAGGTTTTTTGGGCCTTTTAGATGTAATGTAAGGGTCAAATTTGACCCAAAATGCTCCAAAATTGTAGCTACCTCTTGGATTTAATAATTACTGTTCACCTTCAAAACCTCATAGATCTAGCCTCATATGCCCAATTTAGATGAAACAAAAGGAAAAAATAATTCTCTCAAATCTCCTAAACTCAATGGTAAGCTCAAATCTGCACCAACAAACTCTGATTTGAACCTGAAATATAAAGCCGTAAAGAGGAAAGCCCCAAATATAGTATTTTTTCAAGCTTTTGTAATTCTCTAGGCCATCATTCGATGCAAGAGAAGAGAATATTCAAAATTTTAAGATCTACCAAAATTTTCAACCTAGATAGATTTCAGTAAAGACTAACAAGAAGCAATCCCACAAGCTCTGATACCATGTAAGATTTGGTATTGAATAACTAGCCCATGCAACATTTGGCTTAAGATTATAACCACCCAAGATTGAGGAACTTCATGAAAGAACAAGATAGACCAGCTATGAAATAACAATTCTATTGTATCAAAGGATGCGATTAGTGTTGACCCCTTTGACCTTTGGCACTGTCTGGATTTGGCATTGATGTCAATTTTCCTAGATGTTAGTTTGAGTTGGTAATTACTTGAAGGGAATATAGTGTTTTTGTCTTTGGTTCAATACATTTGGATGATGTTGGATTATCATGGTTATTTGACTAGGCATCAATAATGCTTTGAATTTACCACATGGTGTCTTGGAATAAAGGCTGACACAATGATATAGCATTATAATGTTTCGGTCTTCATGCTAAATGAGAAAACATAATGATAATTTTTTGACACCATCATAACCCTAAAATTATTTGTTGACTAAGGTCAAAGGAAATTTGTTGGTGAGTATATTGGACAAGCTAGGGATTGAAGCATTAATGAGCAATCTTTTATGAAAGTTGAAAAGAAATTTAAGTGCAGGTTAAAATTACATTTACAAACTTAAATATTCTTATGTCTCCAATGAAAATGAGACAAACAAGAAGTGTTTTGCAATGAAATAAAGATTATACTCTATTTTTTATTTTCTGAATCATTTTGATGTGAAAATGTTTTTCTAGTGAGGCATACTTGTAACGAGTAAGGAATATTGTGTAGCCAGTGAAGCTTTGCCAATGAGGCATATTGTGTAGCCACTGAGGCACAAAAAGTAGCTAGTGAGGCTCTGTAATTAGTGAGATTTTATTAAGCCGGTGAGGCAATTTTCTTGAGTGGTTTTCTATCCCTATGAGCATTTTCCACTCATAAAAAATACTATGTTATGGTTCTTTTTTTTATCTCAATGGTTATCATGATTCATGTAATTTAGTCTTGCAGCTTCCTTTGTGTACTTCACAACATTTGATTTTTTCATTTGGTTTAAGGATTTGATATTAAATATCACATTTGAATACATTCTTGAAATCAAACATTCCATGATTACAAAGAAGTTATGTGTTTTGGAAAATAGTTGAACTGAATTTGGTTATTAAAACACCGATTCACCCCCCTCTTAGTTTTTTTTGTACTCCAAAAAGTGGTATTAGAGCCATACCCTTGCATAAGTCTAACCAACTTAGGGGTTCTTGGTAGTGGAGTACTCGTTATGGAAAAAATTAAAAGAAACAGAGAAAAAAGAAATACCCAATAGAATGTTGAACAACAAATACCACTTAAACCTAGTAAAAAAGATGATTTTGTAGTGAAGAGTGTAGATGAAGAAGGAAATCACTTAGTGATTTTGAACAAGAGTATGTTGAAGATCAATGTGAAATTTATTTTGAAGGTGAAATTATTTATGCCCTTAATGAGATTGAGAAACTCAGAAAGGAGGATCGAGATGTAAAGTTGCAACTGGTAGAGTCTAGAAGAGTTGAAGAAGTTACCAACATAAACTTGTAAACCAAAATGGAAGATTGTCAAAAGTTAGATACTGAAGTGTTGTTTCTAAGAAAAGAACTAGAGGGAAAATATTTGTTTAAGAACACACTGTAAAAGATGATGTGATTTTCAATCTAAAATTAGAGATTGAAGAAAACAAGAGGATAATAGATATGACAAGGTTTGATTTGGAAGTCAAAATAGTTGAATGTAAAAAGATTGAAGGAGAAATAGTCTCTCTAAGGAAATATCTTGAGAATGTTAGAAAGCAATTAGAAAATAATCAAAAATTTGATGAGAGCACCAACAAGTTGAATGAGATGTTAATTAAGTAGAAACATCACAAGGACATTACTATTTGGGCTTTGTAGAAGGACAAAGTTCTGGAGTTAGAAAAACACCAAGAATGAAGATAGATTTAAATTATCATTCTGCTACCCCTAAGACTGTTGATAGTAGATAGTTTAAGGACATCAATAGAGGAAGAAGAAGTAGATCCAAACAGTTCATAGGATCTCCACCTACTTGGCAGGATCAATCAGCGAGGTACAATTATTCATTTCATGGTTATTGTTATTCATGTAATGGTTATGGGCATAAAGAAAGTTATTGTAGAAGATGGTCTAAAAGGAGTCAATGTGCATTCTCTGAGAATATGAATGTAATATGTTATAAATATCATAACCATGGTCATGTTGCAAAGTACTGTAGAACTAGGTTTGTGAAACACGAGAGAAGAAATGATTGATTACATAAGAAAAATAAAAATTCACAAGCATCTAGTGACAAGAAGAAATCAAAGAAGAAGGTCTGAAAAAGGAAAGAGCTTGAGAAATTTTGGAGGAGACAATCTAAACAAAAATAGAAAGAGCCTAATCTTGTACATGTTGCACAAGAGATTTCTATAAATTCATAAAAGTAGCATGGAGTCAGGGGGATATGTTCAATTCCATATCTTTTACCCCTAGATGAAAATAAAGGAGTACTTAGTGGTTTGTGTTCATGGTCTTTCTTTGCATCTTGAATATGTTGGTCTTTGAGATATGAGATAGTCATATAATGCAACATTTTGGATAATATCATTATGATTTCATCTGACTATAATACTGGTTGCTTGTGTTTATTGGGTTGAGAAGATTCTTTATGCTATGAGAGATAAGTGTACAATAGTGAATCAATACAAGTTCTTCACATTGGAGTATGAAGTGTTTTTACATGCCGTCCAATTTGCATAATGCTCAGTGATTTTTACTTCAGTTCTAGGTGGAGATCTCCTTGTGGTTAATATCTCATCACTTGCTTGTGTCTATGGTTATATTCTTCATGTGATTGACAACTAATAGTGATATTGAAGTATTTGTCTTGAATAAGTCAGTGGATTATGAAATAGTACTCTGCATAATCGCATCTACTTACACAGTTTAGTGATTGGTCAAATGCTTAAGTGTAGATGGATATGCAAAGGTTTGATAGGATAGTAAGAGAATAGTGTTGATGATTCATTTACTATGGTGTCATTTCCTTTCAAGTGATGTCATTTGATGACCAAGATCATGTCATTTCATTTTCAATATAGTGATGATTCATTTGCCTTTAGTGTGTTTTATAGTGACGTCTTTATCATTCAATGCACATACGGGTGGAACATATAGGTGGAAATTTAGTACACATATGGAGCATATTTTCTTTCATAGACATGTATTATGACTACATTCAGTTCACATATAGGTATTCTGACAATTGTTGCATGTATTATGACTGCGATATGACAATAGTTGCCTTGATGATTGCATAGTTAGCTACTCTTACTTTTGAAGCAAGGTAACAATGTTAGTAGTAGTGTAATAAGGTAACAGTGTGAATTGATGATGAACAACCATTTACATTTGATTTGAAGTGATGTTCATTGCATACCTTCATTTGGAATTTTTTTGTTCTAAGTATATGGTATACGGTAGTATTGTTTTGTGATTGTGATCATTTCATTCCCATGAATATTTTCTCTACTTCTTTGGAATTGTGTGGCGTGACAATGCTCATGTATCACAGTGTGGTATATTGGACTATGGATGGGTTTGCATACTAGTCTATGGTATTACTTTATGGTTCAAGGAGTATAAATTATCGATTCCTAAGTTCCCATCTATACTACAAATAGTGATATCAATGATCAATTCAATGTTTGCTAGTTCTTGCTTTGACCATGCTATGTTGATAGTATTTTTATGTCATTGACAAAGTGAAGGAAAAATTCAAATGTACAAACATATGTTGCATTCGGTCTATTTTTTTCATGGTGATATTGAGTTAATAAGTGGAACTAACCAATAGTGGTGTTATACATCTTTCTACTCAGGATGACTATATTTTCTTGATGCTTTGACAGTATGGTTTTGATGGATGAGTATTATTGGCCTCCTACAATGATTCAACAACTAAGCCTTCACAACTATGATTCAAAGATTGGATATCTAACCTGAATATCTATTTCAATCATCATGAAGGTGCATTTAAATTCTCGACCTAGGGACGTAAACTTGAAATGGGTCAGCACTGTATGTGCACTAGGAATCCAAAGTAGCCATATTCATCCTACAGCTAAGAAAGACAATGCTAAAAGTAAATTGCTTGTAAGGAAATAACATAAGTGTTGAGCATCAACCAACAACTATACTAAGCTAGAATGCATGACATAAATGAAAATCTAAGCGAACAAACAGGAAACTACTCTGTCTGCTTTGATTGCAGGAACAGTCACAGAATGGAATTCTAGTGGCTGGAGGAACAGACAGTGCCAGATTCTTAACTAATTATTGAACATAAAATAATAGCTAAAATAAACTAAGGTATGGGATGGAATACTCACCAAGTGGCCCCCCTTGGATGAGTATCCCCTAAAACTAATGTAAACTCGGATACACGAACTTATAAATTCATTTCATTCATTGAAAAACATGATTACAATCAAGCAACATGATTGTATTACTAAAAAAATTAAGAGTGCAAGTACATCATTAGATTGAGCAACCTATGATTCAAACCCTTGAAGGATCATTAGAGTCTTATTTATCTAATCACCTAGCAAGGTGGTCAAATCCCACAGATGCAGAGGACACCACATTAGGGAAAGTGCAGAAAGTGGAGAGGCAGCTATGCACACACAAAATTTGTCAGGCATGTTTGCCTTAACGTGAATCTGGCACAACGATAATGCTTATATTTTCCCAACAACAATTAAGACCATTACAATGCAATTACAATTTGATTTGAATGAGGAATATTTCCACCATTAAGAGTCTTTCCTCCATTAAATAACCACCTTGTTGACCGGTATGGCGAATGTCCAGCTGGCAAAATCTTCCTTAGCTGCAGGGCTCAAATTATATCTGCATGACAATATTAGTATGCACAACAACTGCATTTATGAAACTATCTCAAAGTGACATTCACTAATCACATGAAAAATTAACATAGATAGTCCATATAGCATGTCAATATCATTAAAAGTTATAAAAATGAGCTTATGGCTAATGTCCAAGGTTTTAAGGAAATATCATAAAAATACCAATATCCAAACATCAAAGTCTATGACAACTGCAACAAATGGATAACTAACTCTATCAATAATTATACCATAAACTAGAATCATCATTTCCCCCCAACCTAAGGTTTTTTTGGTCCTCCAGCAGAGGAAGGGTTGTTCTTTTGCTTGGTCAATGCCCTAAAATTTGCAGCTGCTAGCTATCCTACATCAGTGTCTACTGTGGGTAAATTAGGATCCCAATAGAAACCTTCTTGCCTTTCCAACCTATACCATCTCTATCTCTCATCCGCTATGTCATATTTGTAGTATCTAAAGTTTGGCACATGCCACAATAGGATAGGTGGCTGAAAAGTCAGTGGAAGCCAAAAATTTCCTTTTGTCCTTGCAATCTATATATATCTATCAATTCTCTTAAGTGTTGTAGCATAGTTCTGCATAGAGTGGGGATCAACTTGTTTCAAGTCATCCGTTAGGCTGTTCCACCTTTGTGACAGCTATCCTGTTACAAATTCTCCTATAGTTTTTGCTATCTCCTCATATTCCTTATTAACCGCTTCTCTCTTAGACAAGATCCTATTTCCATAACTTGGTCGGTAAAGCATTATGTGCCAATCCTTGAAAATTCCATCAGGATTTTTAGACTCACCCTTGATGGGAAAGGGAGTGTTGGATTCAATTTTCCTATAAATTCTAAATTGTTTTCCCCAACTGATCTCATTCTGTACCCAAGATATAAATGCACTCAATTGGACATCCCCAACATACAATAGTGGATTCCAATCATGGTCTTTGGTTACAACATAATTATGCAAACATAATTCACACAATAAATTCTTCATTTTAGGAGGAGCAATCCGATAAGCATTGAAAAATTCAAGAGGGGTCTCAATGAAAGGGTTCAAACCTGAGACAATCCTTGTTAGTTTAAAAGAAAGATTCTTCTCCTTTAAATATAGAGCATAGACCCTTGGAGGGGCCCTACACTCTAATATTTGAGGTGCTAAGGCTGTGATATTATCCACCTTTTTCTTTAAAACAACAATTTATTTATTCTTATCTTCAATCTCTTCATCTTTCTTTTGAATTTCTCTCTTTAACCTACATTTCTCCTCTTTCCATTCTTCCTCCCTCCTTTGCACTTCTTTCCATAAATTCATGACTACCATATGCAATGAAAAATCAGAAGGCCTATGTATTCCTACAAAAAAATTACCTGGCACTTTTTCTTTTTCTTCATAAGGCTCCAGCTGTAGGGACTCTATTTTCTCAACAAATACTAGCTACAAGGATATTGATTGTTCTCCCAGATCAGACTGCAGGACCTCTTGCTGTAGGAACTCTTGCTTCTACTCATGCTGCAGGAGCTCTTTATTTTTCTCATGCTTGTAGCTTCCAACTTTTTTAGCAATGTTAGCAAGATCTGCCAACGTCATGCTTGATGCTTCCTCAAATGTGTCTTGATGGTGTTTTATTTTTCCAGCTGGGCTTTGAAACTCTCTAAGAGGTAGCCAACCTTCATATTCAAGAACCACAAAGGCTAGTGGCCAACTGACAAGATTCAGTCAAAGACTGACATCTCCTACACTTTTGGCTCTACAGGACCAAGATGGCTCAACTACACAATTTCTAAGACTTAAATCAACCATACACATTGACATTACTTTTCATAGCAGGTAATTCCTAATTCAATTAAACCACAAAGAGCACTGACAACTTCAAGCATGGCTAAACTCTCAATAGATCAATACTCGCTCATCAATTGAGAGGAATAACACAACGTTAAACCTCAACCAAACAACAGGTATTTAAAATGATTTTGCATTTAAATTTGTTTTTGAGATGCATAAAACTGAATAATAGATCAGTGCCAATTCTGGGCCATGATGTCAAACACATAAAATACATTCACCAGCAAACAGACTTCAACCAGTGGATTTAAATTGCAAATGCTTTGCATCAACTGTTAGTGTCTTGCACCAACAATCCATCTCTTATTATCAATCAAATTCTCCTTATCAAATCCCATCTGCACACCTGAAATCACAATCACCTGCTCAAAGCATTTTAACCATTTCTTTGAAACAGAACAATGAATAGACAAAACAATCTCATGAAATTTGAGATGATAAACTCAAAGACACTTTGTATTATTGAATTTATATGACTAAATGTGTACAAATATGGAGACAATCTGAAGATCTTCATGAATGTGAAAACACCTTCATGATTTTATTTGCATAAACTGGCTGTATTTACTCATGAAAGCAAAAAACTATAGCTTACAGACTCGAGAAATAACTCAGAATTTTCAATTCTCTATCTACCCAGCCCCATACAAAGTTTCAGAACCCAATCTCAGAACCACTTACAAATGAGAAAGAAGACAAGATATAGAAGAAGAGAAGCAACCCTAAAATTGATCTGTTGCAGAGACATGGTAGCTCCTTTCCTATTGATCAACATAATGTAAAGCATCTCTCATCTCTCTTCCAACTAATTGATTTTGCCTCTCAATTTGTCTTTGTAATCTATTGTTCAGTAAGTGAAAATTTACCCATGTAAACACTCTCCATTATTTACCTGTTGTATGAAAAACAATTATGCTCCCGTGAAAGCCCCTTTTTTCCTTTGTTTGCTACAACAACACATTAAATTCTACTTCTCAGCAAAATATTTGCTTTTAATCATAAAGTGAATGTATTTTCACTTTAGTCATACCCCCGTGCACTTTCATGTGCATTTTACATAGCAAAGGAATTTGCATATTGAAACCAACAAATAAAATATTCAACTTCATAGTTGAAAAATTTAACTTTCCACCTGACAATATTTTAGAGTTTAAAATAAACTCACCTTGCCTTTCACTTTTCAATTTACTCGACAACAAATACTTTTCCCCCCCTCTTTTTAATTTTCCACAATTGAAGGATTTTTACACATCAGTTTGTCAAATATTCTCCAATACTTTGCTTTTATGGTGGAGACATTTAAAACATTGTCGAGCTAAAACCCTCATTGTGCCCCCAAAATTTCAAACATTTAATTTTGAAATATTTCTCTTTCAATATTAAAGTAATTCTATTATTTTTTGCTTAATATGTCTCGAGCAAAAAACTTTACCTGCACCGTTACATTTTACTCACCTTTTAAAATATTTTACTCGAAGCATTTTGGAAGCATCGAGCTAAAAAATACTTTGTCCATGCCTTTGTATTTTAAAATGGGGCCTACCATGGTTTTACCTCACTCAACCTCACTCACCTCACAAGGGTTTTCATGGCGTCATTCTGAGCTATGCGAGGCTTGCAAGATTTCACCACATGGCCTCATCGTTTCTCAGCCGTTGATTTTGGAATTTTACCCTAAATCTTCTTTGCACTTCAGCCACTTCTGCAAGCCTCTCGTGAAAAATGTCAGAAACTCCCTATGCAATTCGAGCCATCCACCATCTGGTGTGTGGCTCTTTAAGTTTCCTTTGCAGCATCAAATCACTTCCTCCATATCGGGCTCTCTCAATGAGCATGATGTCTGCACTACCCTCAATTTGTTTTGATGATTATTCTTTTACCCTTATGCAAGTAATGCAAGGAGGATGTTGTCAGAGGGGTGACAACTAGCTTGATATATGCGAGTTCAATTTTCTTCAGAATTTCTGCAAACTTTTCAATAGTCCATTATCTCCTTTATGCATGATGGCGCCTCCCTATATTTCCTTGCTTCAAAACGCACCATTACACTCATTTTGTTCTCTACACATCCATCCTCTGATGGTTTGAACCTCCTTATGCTACGTTCTCTTGAGACCACATGTGTTTGGGATCTCTTGCTCTCGATCAGGTTTGTGTGCCATTCTCTGCCTATGCATAAGATGCAACTTCAATATCATTCACTTTCAACCCTGTCACAACTTTGAACCAAAAGAAATTAAATCCAAACAAAAAAAAAACGTCTAGTGTGGTGCTAACAGAATTTCCTCAAACAATTTTGATACATTAATGCAGGCGCTAGCTTGGCTGCACAACATGATCTTTCCACTCATTGAACGCGCCATGCATTTATTTCTTTTGTTGTTGTGACAAACATCCTTTGATATATCAATGACTCCCCTCTCTACAAGCTGGTCATGCCCTCTATTCTATGCTGTCAGGCATACAAAAGGAGATCGACAAGTTTCATCATGCATACAAGTTTGATATGGTTTCATTGGAAGCATTGACTGTCCTTGCACAATGCTTGATCTTCATTACACAAAATGAATGCTTCATACAATTGTTTTAGAAAATCATGTAAAATAATGGGAGATACCAAGAGGATCCCTTCAAATGAGCCTAATGCCCCCCGCTACCCACCCCCCCCCCCCTTTATTTCATTTTCATCGAGTTAAACAATGCTCTCACATTTGCCCAAACTCATACTCTTGCAAGTAAGTTGCGGTGGATTCACTCATACATGTTGTGTCCATTTCCTGCATTCAAGCCAAATGCACATGCTTGAAAGTTTCTAAAGAATTTTCAACCATTCCGTGTGCACAACTTAGACACCTTCACATTTGGTGGCACCTCTGGTTTGTGTGTACAGCTTTGATGGATACATACACCTACTCCATTGCTCCCATTTTGGACTTCGCCAATCTCACTATGAATCCTGTGCCATGATAGTGCATAAGCTGTGCCATTCTTTGCAATCCCCTCATGCCTTCATTCAAAACTATTAATTTCATATCAATGGATTTCACATGGGTAATTCCTACAAGTACGTAAACTACTTACATGTAAAACAATAAACATCTTCCACTCTCTTCTATGCTTTGATGGATGATTATATCCCACTGCAGGCTATGCCCATTTCCATTTAATACATTTGGTTACTAGTTTCTAAGAACTTTTCAAAATAAATCTATTATTTATATGCTGGGTGCAGCATACCATTCTTTCCCTCCATCGACCCTTTCAACAAATCCATACACATCACTATGTTACATCGGCTGGTTCCTGGAAGTCCATCCGAGCTGGCAACCATGCTTTATTTTTACCTTTTCAATCAATGCAAAATGACAAGGCCTCTGATTTCAAAATCAAAACTTAACATAAGAGTCCCTCATATCCAATCCACTATGTGCAACATTTAGATTGACCATGCAGCTACCTCCAGTGACCATGCCAATTTGGAGGCTCTGCCTTACATATGCTTCCACATATTCAGAGAGATTTGAGCAGTTTGTTTGGTATGATCTTATCTGCAATCCAACTGGATGGGAAAGTTGATCTTGGCTCATCAATGACATGTGAGACGTTCCAAAAATACCATGGGATACATTACAAACTGATGTCTTATAATAAAAAACTATTAACCCTAGATTACTGCTCCCCCATTGAATTGGAGGCATCTTATCAAAATCCATGGAATGCTTGTATAATTGATTTGTATTTTCAGTATCATGTGGCTCCTCAAACAACTTAGAAAGATCAAATAATTTAGTGACTTGATCCCTCTAACTGAAAGTAAAGCATTACCTTTTTCATCAATTTGTGCTTCATAACTTTAATACCCTCTAGGGTCACTTAGCCAATTCAAGTTATTTGCCATGTGGAAACATATGACTTTCTAAATCACTACAAATGGATTTCTATCCACATTTGTAATATTGCAACATTTACAACATCATAATAGTGCAAAGCATGTCGGGCCCCATGTGGCCCGATTAAAAAAAAATCGTTTTGAAACAAATTTTCCCTTGAAATGACCTAATACGGCTTTTGAGTGTATTTGAAGTGAAAACATGAACATGGCCGCCAATAAAAACTGCTTCTAGGCACTTTTGAGTGAAAATTGGCCAAGTTGGTTCTGAAATTGACTTGGGAAACTAGGCAAATGACCTCTGAGATTCAAGAAAACTTGCAGACATGTAAACATTTAATTCAAGAGTGCAGTGCAACAAACGGCTTGGAAAAACATGTCACGAGGCGAAAGATATTAACTATCAAAGTTTCCCAATCGAACTTTTCTAAAATTGCAGTAGTTTTGAACCAATTGAAACTAACCCAATTGTCATTAGGAAAAAATAGCAAGTCAACTCCTGGCAAGTTGCCACCGGAAACAGTAGATCATTTAGGTACCCTGAGCATGTGTGTAAGAGGAATTTGACTGAATCATCATCCATCAAAAGATACTAATGGTCAAATTTCACCTTTCTGAAATGCTATCAGGAATGCAAATGCAAAACTAAACAAACTGCATTCGGTTTTGATCTTTTAAAAATACAAAATCAGCTCATGAGGCTCTGAAACCGGACATGCAAAATCATCTTGGTATGGAGAAAGCATAACAACAATCGGTTTCTCTTGACGATCAACCGATTCCAAAATACAAGCCCAAACAAGGGGCTACTTTGCAAAACTGAAAGTTTGCAAACAGCAGAAAAGTGCCAAAACCCTCCAACTTCAATTTTCAAAACCATGACAAAACTTATCATGGGAAGCTGAAAATTGAGATGCACATTCACATATGTCAATTGAATATGTCCACCAAGTTTTTTTTCATAAAAAACATCTGGCTCCAAAATATGACTCTCCAAAGTAGGTCAGTTAGATAGATTTGTTAGATGCACTTCTGAAAGTGCATGAGGCAAAATTTTGAAATGGGCATCTCAAATTTGCAAAATTTGAGAGTGCCATCAGTGGCTCCGACTGGGGATGTATGCCCCCTATGGGCATTGCAAGATTCCAGGTCTTTGGGGAGCAGACCAAAAACTGAGTTTGTTAGGTGCTCGCAAACTAAAAATGGAAATCAACATTTACCTCTATCGAACACAATTCTATAGAAAGATTTGATCTCCCTCAATCTATGTTTTCCTATGTCATACCACAATAACATAGGTGACCTTCTTATAAGTAGAAAAATGTGGTGACCACTGAAATTTGTCTCATTACAAACACTGCCACTGACATTTCTCATAAATTTTCTGAGCATACCACTACCAATATAATATATGCCATTCTTCATTGTATAGTCAGTCACAAACTGCAAGCTTTCATCATCACACGACACATGTGCGTTATACTCATCATATGAAATATGTTCAGATTGAAAATAACATTTCTTGTTATTCATCACGTAGTCATGCTCCATAAAAATACCTTCCAGCTGAGCTGGAAACTGAAACTATTCAAACTCTTCCAAGTAGCTAGCATCATGATGTTCAACCTTACCTTCAAAACTTGTTTCAAATGTAAAACAGTCATAAGAAATTCCCTCGAGGAGTTCATCAATGTGTTTCTTTGTTTGCTCAAGACCACATTCTAACCATGTGTGAAATGCATCATTGGAAATCTCCACAAAGAGTGGATTATCTCTGCACCAATAAGTGTCATCATTCCTCATCTCCAGTGAAGATGGAGGCTCATCAAACAATGGATTCTCCATTACATTTATTTTTGTCATAAGAGTCTCAACCTCCTCAGCATGAAGGTCCAAATCCTTCAAGTCATTATTGCACTCAAAATCACTGTAATCACTAGAAGAGCAGATAGAAAGATTTTCAACTTCATTCCCATCCTTAGATTGTTCAGTACACACATCTGACATTTCTTCCATATCCATATAATCTGAGATATCATGGTCAGAAAACTCTTTAAGCTCTATAGCAATATTACCCAAAAATGGTGGCATCCTATTACTCAAATTTTCATCATAATGCATAATCTGATCACCTGATAGTGAAATCATGTCATCCACATTTTGCATGCTAATGGTATCCTCATTTGATATAAAACTTTCCAAGTCTACTTCATTCAAGCTAGTATGACAAGCATAATAGCAGTTAGCATGACCAACCTTATGAGTTGAATGTGCAACTAAAATTTTAAACTTTGCTTCACAAAAACAATCATGGGTAGCAAAAACAGAAATAGGTTCATCAATATCCTCATCACAAGAAGACTTATCACAACATAAACCATGCTCAGACTCCTCAGAATAATTTCTTGAACTTCTATCTTCAATATCTCGATCACTGATTTGTGAGGAGATGTCATCAACAATTGCATTATTTTCACTAATCAAAACCTAACATGGAATGATGTTTTGCATCTCCTCTAATTTTTCATCACACAAGATATTGCAAGAAAAAATTTCATGCATATTCATTTGTTCATCATACCATGTATCTTCCGCTTCATTACTACTGCAAGGATCTACACATGTGTTGGTTGTGAGTTGATTACAATTAATGTCCACATCCATACAACAAGTATCTTCATTTCGAGATACCACATTTTGATGAAATTTAACATGGAGCTCATTAGGATCCGCACATTGTGATGATGGAGAAATTGGAGCAGCAACATCACTACCCTCTTGACAAGCACTTTTATTATTTGATCCATGAGTTCTATTTGCATGAGATGTTCTAGTATGACCAACACTCACAGTCGTATGTCCTTTTATCATTGAGTATCTCAAATTGTTCTGAATGTCTATAGCCATCTGATATGCCTGATGTAGGGTTGTAGGTTCTTTGTCTCTTAATAGATAACTCATTTTTGTCAAATTCTCCCAAGTACACGACCAAAAATTTAACATAATTTGGTCTTATGTGTTCAGGAATCTCTCTTATGATCTTTGAAAATCTAAGATTAAAAGATGGGACTAACTCATCTTTTCCTTTCTCCATGTTCATGAACCTTTTCCTTATCAAAATAGGGTTAATCCTCTCTCCAAATTGATCCATGAACATTGTCTTGAAATATTCCCATGAATGAACAGAGGAAGCTGGTAAATAAGAGAACCAATCCCTTGCATATCCTCTTAGAGACTGAACAAATAGTCTCATGATCACATCCTCATAATCAATCTCATAATCATCCATCACATTACTGAATTCTTGGAGATGTCTATTTGCTGATTCTAACTTATCACCAATGAATCTTGGTAACTTATTTATGACTTTAGCTGGAATTTCACTTGGGTAACCACTAAGGCCACTGAAATTGATAGCTCTGTACCTTCTAGTGTTGAAACTTCTTTGACAATCTGGCTAGGAATGATCACAAACCATAGTTCCATCCTGAACCATACTAGGATGCATATATTGAGGCATCTTGATATGCCCTTTTTAAATTTCACATATCAACTCTACAATTGATCATTCATTTCTCTATTTCTATCTTTCATCACGATCTTAGAATACCACAATGCATAATTCAAATGTATTTACACATAAGATCTATTTAGTGGGAAAATTTAGAATAAACATACTTCTCCAACAGAGCACATAGGCTGCAAATTACTATTTAGAAGTATGCAAATAAAATATTACTGTCATTTCCCTCTCTTAGTGCTAATCACTCAATAGGGAACCAAAGTTTTGCCTAAGATGTTCAAGTATGGCTTTCATATACAATTTTCTTGAAAACCAAGAGTGAAGAATACCTGGAAATGTTGCAGCTACTGCAAATTGTCTTCCTGACTGGAAATATTTGTAGATCTGGAACTTTCTTCAAATTTTCAATAGGTTCTATTAATAGAGTCACCACCTCTCTTCAAAGAGGACCGAACTTCAAGAAGTATGAAGTTCTTTTACAGATAAATGTTCTTCTAAGTTCCTTCCACCAGCAGAGCACCACAGATCATGGAATCTTCAGGTTTGCTGCAAAAAATCTTCTTCAGGCTTGAAATCCTTCAGTACTTGAACTACATTCATAATGGTAAATCATTTGACACCATGCAAATGACTCTTAAGGCTAGATTTTGCAATCAAAATTTTAACTAATTCTCCCCACTAGAGTCGCCATTATATTGGTGTTTTATTTTTCCAGCTAGGCTTTGGAACTCTCTAAGAGGTAGCCAACCTCCATATTCAAGAACCACAAAGGCTAGTGGCCAACTGACAAGATTCAGTCAAAGACTGACATCTCCTACACTTTTGGCTTTGCAGGACCAAGCTGTGTCAACCTACAAAATATCTAAGACTTAATCAACCATATACACTGACATTGCTTTTTATAGCAAATAATTCCTAATTCAATTAAACCACAAAGAGCACTAACAACTTCAAGCCTGGCTAAAATCTCAGTAGATCAATAATCACTTAGAAATTGAGAGGCATAACACAACATTAAACCTCAACCAAACAATAGGGATTTAAAACGATTTTTCATTTAAATTTATTTCTGAGATGCATAAAACTGAATAATGGATCAGTGCCAATTCTGGGCCATGGAGTCAAACACATAAAATGCATTCACCAACAAACAGACTTCAACCAGTGGATTTAAATTGCAAATTCTTTGCATCAAATTTTAGTGTCTTGCACCAACAATCCCTCTCTTATTATCAATCAAATTCTCCTTATCAAATCCCATCTGCACACCTAAAATCACAATCACCTGCTCAAAGCATTTTAACCATTTCTTTGAAATAGAACAATGAATAGACAAAACAATCTTATGAAATTTGAGATGATAAACTCAAAGACACTTTGTATTATTGAATTTATATGACTAAATGTGTACAAATATGGAGACATTATGAAGATATTCATGAATGTGCAAACAGCTTCATGATTTTATTTGCATAAATGGTTGTATTTACTCATGAAAGCAGAAAATTGCAGCTTACAGACTTGAGAAATAACTCAGAATTTACAATTCTCTATCTACCTAGCCCCATACAAAGTTTGAGAACCCAATCTAAGAACCACTTACAAATGAGAAAAGAAGACAAGATATAGAAGAAGAGAAGCAACCCTAAAACTGATCTGTTGCAGACACATGGCAAATCCTTTCCCGTTGATCAACATAATGTAAAGCATCTCTCATCTCTCTTCCAACTAACTAAATTTGCCTCTCAATTTTTCTTTGTAATCTATTGTTCAATAACTAAAAATTTACCCATGTAAACACTCTCCATTGTTTACCTACTGTATGAAAAATAATTATGCTCCCGTGAAATCCCCTTTTTTCCTTTGTTTGTTTCAACAAAAAATTAAATTCTACTTCTCAGCAAAATATTTGCTTTTAATCATAAATTGAATGCATTTTCACTTTAGTCATACCCCTGTGCACTTTCATGTGCATTTTACATAGCAAAGGAATTTGCATATTTAATCCAACAGATAAAATATTCAACTTCATAGTTGAAAAATTTAACTTTCCACCTGACAATATTTTAGAGTTTAAAATAAACTCACCTTTCCTTTCACTTTTCAATTTACTGGACAACAAATAATTTTCCCCTCCTCTTTTTAATTTTCCACAATTGAAGGCTTTTTACACATCAGTTTATTAAATATTCTCCAGTACTTTGCTTTTACGGTGGAGACATTTAAAACATTATCGAGCTAAAACCCTCATTGTGTCCCCAATATTTCAAACATTTAATTTTGAAATATTTCTCTTTCAATATTAAAGACATTCTATTATTTTTTGCTTAATATCTCTCGAGCAAAAAACTTTACCTGCATCATTACATTTTACTCACCTTTTAAAATATTTTACCCAAAGCATTTTGTAAGCATCGGGTTAATAAATACTTTGTCCATGCCTTTGCATTTTAAAATGGGGTCTACCATGGTTTTACCTCACTCAACCTTGCACACCTCGCAAGGGTTTTGATGGCATCATTCTCAGCTATGCGAGGCTTGCGAGATTGCACGACATGGCCTCATCGTTTCTCGTTCGTTGATTTGGGAATTTTACCCTAAATATTCTTTGCGCTTCAGCCACTTCTGTAAGCCTCCCACGAAAATTTTGGCAACTCCTTGTGCAAATTGAGCCATCCACCATCTGGTGTGTGGCTCTTTAAGTTTCTTTTGCAACATCAAATCACTTCCTCCATATCGGGCTCTTTGAATGAGCATGATGGCTGCACTGCCCTCCATTTGTTTTGATGATTATTATTTTACCCTTATGCATGTAATTTAAGGAGGATGTTGTCAGAGGGGCGACAACTATCTTGATCTATGCGAGTTGCATTTGCTTTAGAATTTCTGTGAACTTTTCAACAGCCCATTATCTCCTTTATGCATGATGGCGCCTCCCTACATTTCCTTGATTCAAAATGCGCCATTACACTCATTTTGTTCTCTATAGATCCCTCCTCTAATCGTTTGAGCCTCCTTATGTTGTGTTCTCTTGAGACCACATGTGTTTGGGATCTCTTGCTCTCAAACATGTTTGTGTGCCATTTTATGCCTATGCGTAAGATGCAACTTCAAATATCATTCACTTTCAACCCTATCACAACTTTGAACCAAAAATCAATTCAAGCCAAACAAAAAAAGACACTTGGGGTGGTGCTAAAAGACTTTCCTCAAAAAATTTTGATACATTAATGTAGGCGTTGGCTTGGCTGCACAACATGATCCTTCCACTCATTGATCGTGCCATGCATTTGTTTCTTCTGTTGTCGTGACAAACCTCCTTTGATATATCAATGACTCCCCTCTCTACTAGCTGGTCACACCCTCTATTCTACGCTGCCAGGCGTACAAAAGGATATTAACAAGGTCCATCCTACATACAAGTTTGATATGGTTTCATTAGAAGCACCGAATGTCCTTGCACAATGCTCGATCTTCATTACACAAAATGAATGCTTCATACCACTATTTCAGAAAATCGTGTAAAATAATGGGAGATACCAAGAGGATCCCTTCAAATGAGCCTGATGGTGCCCCCCGCTTTATTTCATTTTCATCGAGTTAAACAATGATCTCACATTTGGCCCAAACTCATACTCTGGCAAGTAAGTTGTGGTGGATTCACTCATACATGTTACGTCCATTTCTTGCATTCAAGCCAAAAGCACATGCTTGAAAGTTTCTAAAGCATTTTCAACCATTCCATGTGCATAGATTAGACGCCTTCATATTTGGTGGCACCTCTGGTTTGTGTGTACAACTTTGATGGATACATACACCTACTCCATTGCTCCCATTTTGGACTTCGCCAATCTCACTATGAATCTCGTGCCATGATAGTGCAGAAGCTGTGCCATTCTTTGCAATCCCCTCATGCCTTCATTCAAAACTATTAATTTCATATCAATGTATTTCACATGGGTAATTCCTGCAAGTACGTAAACTACTTACATGTAAAACAATAAACATCTTCCACTCTCTTCTATTCTTTGATGGATGCTTATATCCCGCTATAGGCCATGCCCATTTCCATTTAATACATTTGGTTACTAGTTTCTAAGGACTTTTAAAAATAAATCTATTATTTATTTGTTGGGTGAGGCATACCATTCTTACCCTCCATCAACCCTTTCAACAAATCCATACACATCACTATGTTACATTGGTTGGTTCCTGGAAGTCCATCTGAGCTGGCAACCATGCTTTATTTTTTCCTTTTCTATTAGTGCAAAATGACAACAAGGCCTCTGATTTAAAAATCAAAACTTAACATAAGAGTCCCTCATATCCAATCCACTATGTGCAACATTTAGATTGACCATGCAACTGCCTCCAGCGACCACGCCAATTTGGAGGCTTTGCCTTACATATGCTTCCACATATTTAGATATATTTGAGCAGTTTATTTGGTATGATCTTATCTGCAATCCAACTGGATGGTAAAATTGATCTTGTCTCATCAATGACATGTGAGAGGTGCCAAAAATAACATGGGATACATTACAAATGGATGGCTTACAATCAAAAACTATAAACCCCAGATTACTGGTCCCCCATTGAATTGGAGGCATCTTATCAAAATCCATGGAATGCTTGTATAATTGATTTGTATTTTTAGTATCATGTGGCTCTTGAAACAACTTAGAAAGATCAAATAATGTAGTGACTTGATCCCTCTAACTGAAAGTAAAGCATCACATTTTTCATCAATTTGTGCTTCATAACTTTAATACCCTATGGGGTCACTTAGCCAATTCAAGTTATTTTCCATTTGGAAACATATTAATTTCTAAATCACTACAAATGGATTGCTATCCACATTTGTAATATTGCAACATTTACAACATCATAATAGTGCAAAGCATGTCGGGCCCCATGTGGCCCGATAAAAAAAAAAATCGTTTTGAATTAAAATTTCCCTTGAAATGACCTGACATAGCTTTTGAGTGCATTTGAAGTGAAAACATGAACAGGGTCACCATTAAAAACTACTTTCAGGCACTTTTGGGAAATGAGTGAAAACTGGCCAAGTTGGTTCCGGAATCAACTTGGGAAACTAGGCAAACGACCTCTGAGATTCAAGAAACGGCTCGGAAAAACATGTCACGAGGTGAAAGATATTAACTATCAAAGTTGCCCAATCGAACTTTTTTGAAACTGACCCAATTATCATTTAGCAAAAATAGAAAATCAACTCCCAGCAGGTTGCCACCGGACATAGTAGATCATTTAGGTACCCCGAGCATGTGTGTAAGAGGAATTTGACTGAATCGTCATCCATCAAAAGATACTAATGGTTGAAGTTGACCTTTCTGAAATGTTGTCAGGAATGCAGATGCAAAACTGAACAAATTGCATTTGGTTTTGATCTGTTAAAAATAGCAAATCTGCTCATGAGGGTCAAAAACCGGACATGCAAAATCATCTTTGTATGGAGAAAGCATAACAACAATCAGTTTCTCTTGACGATTAACCAGTTGAAAAATACAAGCCCAAACAAGAGGCTACTTTGCAAAACTTAAAGTTTGCAAACAGTAGAAAGTGCCAAAACCCTCCAACTTCAATTTTCAAAACCCTGACAAAACTTATCATGGGAAGCTAAAAATTGAGATGCACATTCACATATTTCAATTGAATATGTCCACCAAGGGGTTTTGCATAAAAATCATCTAACTCCAAAATATGACCCTCCAAAGTAGGTCAGTCAGGTAGATTTGTCAAATGCACCTTTGAAAGTGCATGAGGCAAAATTTTGAACTGGGCATATCAAATTTGTAAAATTAAGAGTTCCATCGTGTCTTACTCAACATTTACCTGCTCCATTGGAGCTTCTACATCCTCTCATGATGTCTCTCTAAACTTAGGGCTTTCCTCTGGAGATGCACCAAAGGCTGGCTCAATAGGTCTTGATTTTCTAGGAGGGCTTTAATGTTTTTCCCTTACTGCAGGAAGAACACTGTCAGCTTTTCATTTCTTAAAGCTTGGCACTTCTCTTTTTGTTGTTTTATTTTTAGCTTTTCCCTTATTTTTTCCTTCTTTTGTGCCCTAGTTCACATTAAGGTTCTAAGAGGAACATCATCATTGAAATCAGGAGAGGAACTTACTTTATTTGAATGCTCTGCCTCTAAAGAACTAATGTCAATGGTTTGTTTGGTTGTAGGAGGGTTTGTACTAGGGCTTGCGCCAGAATTTGAGGCACTAGGAGTGGCCCCAACATTGCTCCTTCTTCTACTCACCCTATGAGGCAAAACCCTAGATCACAAATGCTCTAGTCTAATTTGATCAATATTCAAGAATTATTCCCAAGACATATCGGACACATTATGCAAAGACTTCTCAACTAATAATTTAATCAGATAATGGTGGGAACGGAGTTGTCCCTACCTTTCTGGATCTCAGTTGCCATGATTGAAAGAAGGTGGTATAGCACGTTTGACACATTCATTGTTCTCCCATGCGTCATGCGGTT
>CM021110.1:66397919-66450909 GCA_007115665.2 Sequoiadendron giganteum | reverse complement strand
TGCAACAACATTGGCCTTCCCTAGTTTATCCATAATGGTTATGTCAAACTCCTGCATCAACAATAACCATCTTGCTAGCCTACCTAAAATTAGAGGTTTATTCATGAGGTATCTAATGGCTGCATGATTAGTGTGCACAAAGATCTGGTAGCCTATTATGTAGTTCCTGAATTTTTTTAGGGTATAGATCACTGCTAACATTTCTTTTTATGTCACTGTATAGTTGAATTCAAATCCTTGCAGATTTTTGTTGACAAAGTAAATAGAATTTTCAATAGCTCCTTCTTTCTATCCTAGGACTGCTCCTATAGCATAGTATGATGCATTAGTATGGATGTGAAAAGGAAGCTCCCAATTAGGTCCCTTGAGCACAGGAGCATGAGTTAAAGTTGTTTTCAATTTAGAAAATGCCTTGTCACAGTCTTCTGTCCATTGGAACTCAACATCTTTAGTTAGGATATTATACAATGGTGTTGCCATTTTGCTGAAGTGTTTGATGAAACTCATATAATAACATGCATGTCCTAAGAAACTCTTAACATCTTTTTGTTTAGTAGGGATGGGAAAATTGGTGAGCACCTCAATCTTTGCAGGATCAACTTGAATTCCTTCATGAGAGATGTAGTGGCCAAGAACTACACCTTCCTGCATCATCATGAAGCACTTTTCACTATTTAAACATAGATTATGGTCTTCACATCTTTGTAGGAATCTCCTGAGATTTTCCAATGCTTCATTGAAGTCAGCACCATAGGTGGTGAAGTCATCCATATATATTTCCATGCAATCAAGAGAGATATCTGAAAATATGCTAATGATTGCCCTCTGAAAAGTTGTAGGCACATTACATAAGCCAAATGGAAGTAATGAGTAGGTATAGGTCCCCCATGGATAGGTAAAGGTGGTATTCTCTTGGCCCTCTGGTGCAATTTGAATCTGGTTATAACCATTGAATCCTTCTAAAAAAGAAAAGTACTACTTTCCCGCAAGTGAGTCCAAGACTTGATCTATGAAAGGTAAGGGAAAATGGTCCTTTTTGGTAGCAACATTAAGTTCCCTATAATCAAAACAAACTCAACACTTCCCTCATTTTTTGGGCACAATCACCAATGAGGACACCCACTGGATGTCTGAGATGGGGTAGATAAATCATGTATCTAGCAATTTTTGTAGTTCCCCTTTTACTATTTCTCTCAATGCGGGTTTAATTCCTCTTTGTGGATGCCTCACTGGTGTACAACCATCTCTTATGTATATCTTATGAGAACAAATATTAGGGTCGAATCCCTTCATATCATATCATGATAGTCCCATGCAAATGCATTCTAGTGGGCCCTTAGCAAGTTTTCCAATGACAACTGTTGTTCTTTACTCATTTTTTTGTTAACATTTAGATATTTTCCTTCTGATACTTGCACTTTTGTAGTTAACTCTACCATGGATGCTTCACTAATGCTTGGTACCTTGATTTAATATGGAAAAAATGTATGATACATACTTGTTGCTACAAGAAATTTGACTTCAAGAAGAGCGTCTACAGGAAGAGCAGTTGGAGGAAGAGCTGTTGTAGGAAGAGCAGGTAGGAGTGTCTTCACTGTTTCAATAGAATTAGATGCATGAGAGGATGATGCTTCCTCTATCTCATAATGGTTCTTAATTATGTTAGACAATACTTCATCTTCATCTTGAAGCTACATGAAATGACTTTTGTTGAACATCATAAGCTATGTCACCAAATTAATTCTCTTTGCCTCTTCACCAACATGTGGCCATACAAGATCATTCTTATCATGGGAGGGTTGAGTAGGAGGGTAAAGAAAAAGTTTTTTGGTGCTCTTTCCATCATAAATGGTCATGTCTGCTTTCTGGCATCCAATATAAGAATCTACTATTGCTAACCATGGCCTTCTAAGAATAATGGGGTACCTACCTAGTGTGGCCTTAGGAGAAAGAATCATAAAATATGTTGGGTACTCCCAAGAGTCTACAGTTACCACAAGATCCTCTACTATCCCATTAGGCTTAACAGTAGAACTATCAACAAGCTGCAGGACAATAGGAGTAGGTCTCATGCTTGCAATATTTAGTTGTTCCAGGATGTCCTTAGTCATCACATTTATTGTTGCTCCCAAATCAATCAGAGCATTATTTATTTGGATCCCATTTATAAAAAATCCTACCATAGGACTCCCTAGATCATTATATTTGGTAATAGTCACTTTCACAAGCATGATGTCAGCCAACTATTCCACCACATGGACCGTAGTGGGGTATTTTTTCTTCGTACCTAGTTTCTTAAGACATGCTTCCTTGATTGCCTTACCATATATGGGAATATCTTTTATGGCCTGAAATAGAGGCATTTGGACACATATATGCTTCAACTGATCTAGAATGTCAAAAGTTGTGTCCTCCTTTTCTTCCTTTTGTTTCACAGTTTCCAACCTCTAGGGAAATGGTGGTTCTAGTTTAGTTTGCTTGACTGGGACTGGTTCAGGATTGGGTCCAAGAAATGGGGTCTCCTAGTGATGTAAAGGTGCACCTAGTTGAATGGGGACATTCAGAGGCTCCTCTTCCTCCACAGGAAGCTCAGTGATGATGGGTGTGGAAGGAGCTGCCAAAGTAGTTCTTGAATGCAAGTGAATTCCACTTATACTCACAACATATGCAGGGAATTGATTTGGATTAGCAGAGTATGCCAGTTGGTGTTGTGGTTTATTATCTAGGTTAGATGTGGGTTGAGCTGGTAGCTGAGTAGGTTTAGGTGCATTTGGAATTGAATTAGCAGAAGGAGGCATTATAACAGGTTGTTGGGGTTGAGAAGGTAGCTACATGTAATTGGTTGCCTAGTTTGGCCATTATTGTCATCCCCTCCATTGAGATGTTTTCTGCCAATTCCCTGAGGGTGGTTGCCAATTTCCTTGAAACTACTGCCAACTCCCCTGAGGTTGTTTCTACTGGGGTGGAGAGTTTTGGTGATTGGGCCAGGCATTTGGAGGGTTATTCCAAGGCTGTGGTGGATATCCTCCATAATTGGGTGGATATGGGGGTTGTCATTGGTTACTAGATGAATAAGAATTGAAATATGGACCAGCAAAAGATAGTGGATTTGGTGGCATACCTTGTCTTGGAGCCCAAGGCCTCCTTTGTGCAACATAGTAGACTTGATCACATTCACCCTAGATTGGCTTGAACTCGGTTGCCATTTGCTTGCTATCAATATTAGCTATCATCTTGCATCTATAGTATTTCTTCTTTTGTCTGCAATGAGGGCAATATTTTGCCAACATTGTCTCTACCTCCTCTTGTTTCTTCTTGGCTTGAATTGAATTCAGCTGAGTAGCCAAATTATTTATGATGTCTTGCTTGAAGTCTTCCATTAAGTGAGTAATATCCATCCTTGAAACTCCACTAGTAGATGACTTACCTATGTAGGATTGGTAATCGCTCCTTTTTTTTGAAGCTGCCCTAGAATAGTTCTGACATAGCTTTTTGATATCTTCCCAAGGAACTTGGGTGATATCTCCTCCTCCCATCAGGTCCAAGGCATCTGTGTAGCTATCATTAATTCCTCTCAAGAAAATAAACTTATGTGATTCTTCATTGAGTGTATCGTGTTGATATTTTTGTAGGAAAAATAGAAACCTTGAAATATAATCTTCCAGTCTCTCATCCTCCTTTTGTTGTATCCTAAAAATGTCACCTCCTCTCATGTCACTGCCCCTACAATATTCCTTGTATTTCTCAAGGAACTTGGTCTTCATGTCCTCCCAAGTCTCCACATTATCTCTCCCTAAGCTCATGAACCATATTAATGTAGCTTCCTTCAAGGTCGTAGGGAAAAGCTTAAGCTGGTGGGCATTAGTGGTATAGTCATAACTCATGTAGAGTATATCAAACTTGAACAAGAATGTATCAGGATCTTCTATGAAAAGTCCATAGAACTTAGGAAAAACTGAAGCAAAGATATTTTTGAGGTTGTCTACTTCATTCTGATGAGAAATGGGGAAAGGAAAATTTGGTTGGTTAGGTCTATTTCTATTTGCATCACCCATGCCTACCTAGTGATGTTCCAAAGCAAGGGAGTTCTCAATCAGATTTTGATCCTCAGAGGAAAATTCAGAACTGGTCAGATCTAGAAATGTATCAACAAAGGGTTGTGGCTCTTCTTGTTCATCATCTTTTGGCATGTTCTGGTACTCAACTAGCTGGAATAAATTAGGATTGTTAGGAAGGAATCTCCCATGAGCATCTCTTCTCCTTTCTCTATGCATATGATATCAACTCACTATCAGCCAATTCACACACAAAAAAAATTGGCAAAAGAATAGGGGGGTCATTACTTTCCTAAATGAGGGGTATACTAAGAACAACTTCCAGAAATATTACAGCAAGAAAAACTATTAATGACTCCAAATACCACCCTAGTTTGACACCATCCCCAACAACAACACCAAAAATTTTGGCCTCCTACAATGATTCAACAACTAAGCCTTCATAGTTGTGATTCAAAAATTGGACATCTAATTTGAATAGCCATTTCAATCATCATGAAGGTGCATTTAAATTGTCAACCCAAGGACATGAAATTGAAATGGGTCAGCATTGTATGTGCACTAGAAATCCAAAGTAGCCATATTCATCAGGTACAACTAAGAAAGACACAATGTTGAAAGGAAATTGCTTGTAAGGAAATAACATAAGTGTTGAGAATCAACCAACAACTATACTAAATTTGAAAACATGACATAAATGAAAATCTGAGTGAACAAACAGGAAACTACTCTATCTACTTTGGTTGCAGGAACAATCACAAAATGAAATTCTAGTGGCTGTAGGAACATACAATGCCAGATTCTTAACTAATTACTTAACATAAAATAACAACTAAACTAAACTAAGGTATAGGACATAATACTCACCAAGTGGGCCCCCTTGGATGAGTATCCCCTAAAACTAACATAAACTCATATGCATGAACTTATAACTTCATTTCATTCATTGAAAAACATGAGTACAATCGAGCAACATGACTGTATTACTAAAAAGCTTAAGAGTGTGAGTACATCATCAGATTGAGCAACCTTTGATTCAAACCCCCGAAGGAGCATCAGAGTATTATTTATCTAGTCACCTAGCAAGGGGGTCAACTCCCACAGATGCAGAGGATGCCACATTAGGGAAAGCACAAAAAGTGGAGAGGTGGTGATGCACGCATAGAATCTGTCAGGCATGTTTTCCTTAATGTGAATCTAGCACAACAGTAATGCCTATATTAGCCCAACAACAATTAAGACCATTAGAAGGTGGTTACAGTTTGATTTGAATGAGAAATATTTATGTTGTTAAGAGTCTTTCCTCCATCAAATGACCACCTTGTTGACCGGTATAGAGAATTTCCAGCTGGCAGAATCTTCCTTAGCTGCAGGCCTCTAATTATATCAACATGACAATATTAATACACACAACAACTATATATTTGTAACTATGTCAAAGCAAAATTCATTAATCACATGCAAAATTAACATAGATAGTTCATATAGCATGTCAATATCATTAAAAGTTATGAAAATGAGCTTATGCCCAATGTCCAAGGTTTTAAAGAAATATCATAAAAAAACTAATATCCAAACAACAAAGTCTATGACAATTGCATAAAATGGATAACAAACTCTATCAATGATTAGACTATAAACTAGACTCATCAAGTATAATAGTTTTCTTTGTCACAATGCTCCCTTGCAGACTGTGAAACATTGCTTGATGACAGTGAAACTTTAATATTATTGACATACCATGAGGGTAAGTGCATGGATTTGTAACACAATTTTGGCTCTTAAGATGCCACTTTTTTTTTGAAATTATCAAAATCTGATTTGCATGAGAAAATGAAGATAGCTATGCTCAAAATTTTAAGATGCAGGAAGAATAGAAGTTGAAGCGCTCTGAGTCTAGTTTCTAAGCTACTAATTATTTTTGAAATTAATGAAGATTAAGGGTCTCAAAGATGGGGGGGAGCCAAAACAGGTCCTATTTTTATCAAAAAAATAGCATAGCGCCTGAGGGCTCCCCCCTTTTTGATTAACTTGTTTTTATAATTTCAAAAATCCGAATAGTGAGAAATTAGCTAGCACCATTTAGTTTATCCTCGTTCTTTCGGATAATTTTTTTAATGAATATATAATATTTTATGAATTTTGAAAGTGGACACATCGTGAAAAGCTAAAATTTGAGAGTGCTCCCCCCTAAATTTTTTGAAAACCACTCAAAAATTGAATTTTTTTCATCACGTTTAGAATGGAGTCTAGTTTTAAAAAATGTAATTTGTTTCACGTTTTGATGAACGAGTAAAAATCTATCCTAAAACTAGAACATTTTGGTTTCTAACCAAAATCGGAGGCATTTACAATAAAAGCTATGGATAAAAACCTTAATTGAATCAAAATGAAAAAAGAATTATATACTTAGATAGCTAAGAGAGAGGGTAACACTATTATATTTTTTCAATAAACTTGCATTCAAATACGTTCAAACATGACGGGGAGCACAAACAAACATATGAGGAAATTTGGAAAATCTTGTCAATTAACACATCCAAAGAAGGTCATTTGGCGAGCGCCAAATTTGGCACTCGCCAAATGACACATCCCATTTGATACACACCAAATTTCGTGCTCACCAAATTTGGAGTGCGCCAAATTGGATGTGTCATTTGGCAAGCACGAAATTTGGTGCTCACCAAATGAATTGCTCTGAACAAAATGTAACTTTCCCCTATCTTTGGTCGACCACTCTGATAATGTTGAGAGTGCATGGTTTATGATCATAGATGGATAGTTGAGGTTTTACCTTTCATACGCTCTCTGCCTCATTACCCTAACTGGATAACTCTCCATCCCCTTGAAGTATCTCTCTCTTAGGTCTGACTCCCTCCCACACTACCTAGACTACTCTCTCACTCCAAATCCCTCTCTTAGGTCTTGTTCCCTCCCACCCTACCTAGATAAATCTATCTCACTCAAACCCCCTTTCTCACTCTCCCTCTCTCTCCCCCCCCTCTGGTATTTTTTCTCTCTCACTCCATCTCCCTCTCTTAGGTCATTATCTTTCTATCTCACTCCAACCCCCTTTTTCACTCTCCCTCTCTCTCTCACTTCATCTCCCTCTCTTAGGTAGTTATCATTCTCTCTTTGTCTCTCTCTTAAGTCTCTCCCTCGTAACCCCCTCTCCCTCTCTTAGGTATCTCACTCACTCCCTCTATCTCTCTTCCATTCTCTCTCTCACTCCCTCTATCTCTCTCCCTCTCTCACACACTCTCTTTCAGCTATCTCCCTCCCCATCTCTCTCTCTCACATACACACACACTCTCTCTCTCCCACTCCCTCTCTCTCACTCACTCTATCTCTCTCCCACTCTCTCTCCCTCTCTCTCACGTCTATCCCTCCCACCCCCTCTCCCTCTCTCTCTCAAGTCTCCCCCTCCTAGAACCTCTCTCTCTCTCTCCCACTCCCTCTCTCTCCTCCTATATCTCTCTCCCACTCTGTATCTCTCCTCTCTCTTAGGTCTCTCCCTCCCACCCCCTCTCCCTCTCTCTCAAGTATCTCCCTCCTACCCCCTCTCCCTCTCTCTCTTTGTCAATTCTCCCCCTCCTACCCCCTCTCCCTCTCATCACTCCCTCTATCTCTCTCCACTCCCTCCTATCTCCCTCTATCTCTCTCCCTCTCCTCTCTCTCTCTCAATTATCTCCCTCCCACCACCTCTCCCTCTCTCTCTTAGGTCCCTCTATCTCTCTCCCTCTCTCTCAAGTATCTCCCCCACCCCCCTCTCTCTCTATCTCTCACTATCTCTATCACTCCCTCCATCTCTCCCATCCCTCTATCGTGGGCACTCGCTATCCTTCCCACCCCTCTCCCTCTCTCAAGTATCTCTCTCACTCCTTGTCTCTCCCATCCATCTATCTCCCACTCCCTCTCTCTCCTACTCTCTCACGTTTCTCTCTCCCACCCCCTCTCTCCTAATTTGTATCCCTCTCCCTCTCTCTTAGGTTTCTACCTCCCACCCCCTCTCCCTCCTACCCCCCCTCTCTCTCTCCCACTCCCTCTCACTCTCTCACTCCCTTTATCTCTCTATATTTCTCTCTCTCCCTCTCTCTTAGGTATCTCCCTCTCTCTTAGGTATCTCCATCCCACCCGCTCTCCCTCTCCCTCTCTCTCAGGTCTCTCCCTCCCACCCCCTCTCTCTCCCTCTCTCTCTCAAGTCTCTCCCTCATACCCCCTCTCCCTCACTCGGGTTTCTCTCTCACTCTCTCACCGACTCCCTCTATCTCTCTCCCACTCCCTCTCTCTCTTTCCCTCTCTCTCTCACTCCCTCTATCTATCCCTCAGTCTCTCTCACTCCCTCTATCTCTCTCCCATCCATCTCTCCCCCTCTCTTAGGTAGGAGGGAGAGACTTGAGAGAGAGTGAGAGGGAGTGAGAGAGAGTCGAAAGAGGGTTGAGGGTTTAGGGTTGACTTTTTAGTGTTGAGTGTTTAAGAGTTGAGGGTATAGAGTTGAGGGATTAGGTTTGATGGTAGAGGGTATTGGGTTGAGGCTAGAGGGTTGAGGATTGAGGTCTTAGGGTTTAGGGTTGAGTTTTTAAGGGTTTAAGGGTTAAGGGCATAGGGTTGAGGGATTAGGTTAGAGAGGGAGGAATAGATGGACAGAGAGAGAGATGGAGGGAGAATTGAGATAGAGAGGAAAGAAGAGGAGGAAGGGATAGAGATAGATGAGGATTGGGGATCCAATGTTTAGGTTAGAGGGTTTATAATTGAGGGAATAGAGTTGATGACATATATGGTTGATGGTTTAGGGTAAAGAGAGAGAGAGGGAGAGGGTTTAGAGTCAAGGGTAGAGGGTTATGGGTAGAGGGTAGAGGGTAGAGGGTTTAGGTTTTAGGGTTTAGGGTTTAAGGGTTGAGGGTTGAGGGATTAAGGGTTGAGGGTTGAGGGATTAGGGTAGAGAGTTGAGGATTTACAGTTTATGGTTTAAGGGTTGAGGGTATAGGGTTTAGGGTTTATAGTTTAAGGGTAGAGGGTTTAAGGGTTTAGGGTTTAAAGGTTAAGGGTAGAGGGTAGAGGGTAGAGGGTTGAGGTTTGAGGGTTGAGGGTTTTATGGTTTAAGGGTTGAGGATAAAGGGTAGAGGGTTTAGGGTTTAGGGATTAAGGGTTAATGGTAAAGGGTTTAGGGTTTAGGGATTATGGTTTACGGGTTTATAGGTAGATGGTGTAGGGTTGAGAGAGAGGGGGGGTTGAGGGTTTTAGGGTTTAAGGGTTGAGGGTAGAAGGTTGAGGGTAGAGGGTAGAGGGTAGAGAGAGAGAGAGAGGGTTGAGGGTTGAGGATAGAGCGTAGAGGGTTAAGGGTAGAGGGTAGAGGATTAAGGGTAGAGGGTAGAAAATTTAAGGGTTAAGGGTAGAGGGTTTAGGGTTCAAGGATTACAATTTACGATTTAAGGGTAGAGGGTGTAAGGTTGAGAGAGAGGGGTTGAGGGTTTAAGGGTTGAGGGTTGAGGGTTGAGGGTTGAGGGTTGAGGGTAGAGAGAGAGAGGGTTGAGGGTAGAGGGTAGAGGGAAGGGTAGAGGGTTTAAGGGTTTACAGTTTAAGGGTTGAGGGTTTAAGGGTTGAGGGTTGAGGGTTGAGGGTAGAGGGTTAAGGGTAGAGAGTAGAGGGTTTAAGGGTTTAGGGTTTAGAGTTTAGGGTTTAAGGGTTAAGGGTAGAGGGTGTAGGGTTTTTGAGAGAGAGAGGGGGGTGTTGAGGGTTTAAGGGTTGATGGTTTGAGGGTAGAGGGTTGATTAGAGAGGGTAGAGGGTAGAGAGACGAAGACTGAGACAAAGAGACAAAGGGTTGAGGGTTTTAGGGTAGGGGGTAGAGGGTTAAGGGTAGAGGGTTTAAGTGTTTAGGGTTTAGGGTTTAGGGTTTAAGGGTTTAGGGTGTAAGGGTTTATGGCTTACAGTTTACGATTTAAGGGTAGAGGTTTTAGGGTTGAGAGAGAGAGGGGGGGGTTGAGCATTTTGGGTTTTTAGGGTTTAAGGGTTGAGGGTTGAGGGTAGAGGGTAGAGGGTAGAGGGTAGAGAAAGAGAGGGTTGAGGGTTTTAGGGTAGAGGGTAGAGGGTAAAGGGTTAAGTGTTTTGGGTTTAGGGTTAAGGGTTTATAGTTTACGGTTTAAGGGTAGAGGGTGTAGGGTTGAGAGAGAGAGGGGGTTGGTGGTTTTAGGGTTTTAGGGTTTAAGGGTGGAGGAGGGTAGAGGGTAGAGGGTAGAGGGTAGAGGGTTTAAGGGTTGAGGGTTGAGGGTTTAAGGGTTTAGGGTTTAAGGTTTAAGGGTATAGGGTAGAGGGTTGAGGGTAGAGGGTAGAGGGTAGAGGGTAGAGGGTAGAGGGTAGAGGGTAGAGGGTAGAGGGTACAAGTTTTAAGGGTTTAGGGTTTATGATTTTGGGGTAGAGGGTGTAGGTTTGAGAGAGATATATAGAGAGAGGGGGTTGAGGGTTTAAGGGTTGAGAGTTGAGGGTAAAGGGTTGAGGGTAGATGGTTGAGAGTTGAGGGTTGAGAGTTGAGGGTTGAGGGTTGAGGGTAGAGGGTATAGGATAGAGGGTCGAGACAGAGACAAAGACATAGAGAGAGAGGGTTGAGGGTTTTATGGTAGAGGGTTGAGGGTAGAGGGTTTAAGTGTTTAGGGTTTAGGGTTTAGGGTTTACAGTTTACGGTTTATGGTTTAATGGTAGATTGTGTAGGGTTGAAAGAGAGAGAGGGGGGTTGGGGATTTAAGGACTTTAGGGTTTAAGGTTTGAGGGTTGAGGGTTGAGGGTAGAGGGTAGAGGATAGATGGTAGAGAGAGAGAGAGGGTTGAGGGTTTTAGGGTAGAGGGTAGAGGGTCTAAGTGTTTAGGGTTTAGGGTTTACGGTTTAAGGGTAGAGGGTGTAGGGTTGAGAGAGAGAGGGGAGGTTGGGGGATTTAGGGTTTTAGTGTTTAGGATAAAGGGTAGAGGGTTGACGGTTGAGGATTGAGGGTTTACGATTTACGGTTTAAGGGTTGAGGGTTTAGGTTTAGAGAAATTAGAGGGTTGAGGAGTAGAGGTTTGAGGGTTGAGGTTGAGTTTGAGGGTTGAGGGTAGAGGGTAGAGGGTTGAGGTTTGAGGGTAGAGGGTAGAGGGTAGAGGGTTGAGGGTTGAGGGTTAAGGTTAGAGGGTAGAGAGTTAAGGGTTTCGATTTTAGGGTTTTAGGGTTTAGGGTTTATGATTTAAGGGTAGAAGGTGTAGGGTTGAGAGAGAGAGATAGAGAGAAGGGGTTGAGGGTTTAAGGGTTTAAGGGTTGATGGTTGAGGGTAAAGGTTTGAGGGTTGAGGGTTGAGGGTTGAGGGTAGAGAGAGACATACACATAGATAGAGAGAGGGTTGAGGGTTTTAGGGTTGAGAGTAGAGGGTTAAGGGTAGAGGGTTTAAGTGTTTAGGGTTTAGGGTTTAAGGTTTAAGGGTTTAGGGTTTAAGGGTTTAGGGTTTGAAGTTTACTGTTTAAGGGTAGAGGGTGTAGGGTTGAGAGAGAGAGGGGGGGTTGGGGGTTTTAGGGTTTAAGGGTTGAGGTTTGAAGGTAAAGGGTTGAGGGTAAAGGGTTGAGCGTATAGGGTAGAGGGTAGAGATAGAGAGAGAAAAAGAGAGAGGGTTGAGGGTTTTAGGGTAGAGGGTAGAGGGTTTAAGTGTTTAGGGTTTATGGTTTAGGGTTTACAATTTAAGGGTAGAGGGTGTAGGGTTGAGAGAGAGAGGGGCGATTGGGGGTTTAAGGGTTTTAGGGTTTAAGGGTGGAGAGTTGAGGGTAGAGGGTAGAGGGTAGAGGGTTTATGGTTTACGGTTTAAGGGTTGATGGTTGAGGGTTAAAGGTAGAAGGTAGAGGGTTTAAGGGTTTAGGGTTTAGGGTTTAGGGTTTAAGGGTTTAGGGTTTAGGGTTTAAGGTTTTAGGGTTTAAGATTTAAGGGTAAAGGGTTGAGGGTAAAGGGTAGAGGGTATAGGGTAGACGGTTGAAGGGTTTAGGGTTTGAGGGTTAAGGGTATGTGGTTTACGGTTTAAAGGTAGAGGGTGTAGGGTTGAAAGAGAGAGAAAGGGTGGTTGAGGATTTTAGGGTGTTAGGGTTTAAGGGTTTAAGGGTAGAGGGTTGAGGGTAGAGAGTAGAGGGTAAAGAGAGAGGGGGGGTTGAGGGTTTAAGGGTAGAGGGTTGAGGGTAGAGGGTTTAAGGGTTGAGGGTTTAGGGTTTAAGGGTAGAGGGTGTAGGGTTGAGAGAGAGGGGGGGTTTAGGGTTGAGGGTTGAGGGCAGAGGGTTAAGGGTAGAGGGTAGAGTGTTTAAGGGTTTAGGGTTTAGCATTTAAGGGTTGAAGGTTTATGGTTTACGGTTTATAGGTAGAGGGTTTAAGGGTTAAGGGTAGAGGGTAGAGGGTTGAGAGTTTGAGGGTTTAAGGGTTGAGGGTAGAGGATAGAGGGTTTAAGGGATTAGGGTTTAGGGTTTACGATTTAAGGGTAGAGGGTGTAGGGTTGAAAAAGAGAGAAAGATATGGGCAGGTTGAGGGTTTAAGGGTTTAAGGCTTGATGGTTTACGATTTAAGGGTTGAGGGTTATGGGTAAAGGGTTGAGGGTAGAGGGTATAGGTTTGAGGTTTGAGGGTTGAGGGTAGAGTGTAGAGGGTCTTCCCCTCCCGATCCCTCTCTCAGGTCTTCCCCCCACCCTAATTGAATAACTCTCTCTCCCTCTCAAGTCTCTCTCTCCCTCTCTCTCTCTCTCAGGTCTCACTCTCTCCCACGCTACCTAGACAAATCTATCTAACTCCAATCCCCTCTCTCACACTCCCTCTTTTTCAAGTCTCATGTACCTCCCACCCTACCTCAACAAATCTATTTCACTCCAACCCCTCTCTTGTTGTCAGGCCTTTCCTCCCACCCTAACTAGATAACTCTCTATCCCTCTCAAGTCTCTATCACTATTAGGTCATAGCCCCTACCACGCTACCTAGAATAATCTCTCTCAATCATATCCCCTCTCCCTCTATCTCAAGTCTCACTCCCTTCCTTTGTATATTGTGAAAACATTTTTAAGCAACAAATTTGGCAAACACCAATTTTTTTTAACATTGAAATGGTAAAATAGGGGTTGACCCCATGATTCAGGCCCACATTCTTCTACATTTGTCTGGTTCAACACTTTATTCGACTTAGAAATGCCTTTTTTATGTAGTTGACTCATGTTGTACCAATCTATGCTTGATCCATCACCTTTTTACCACCAATTTGCATGTTATACAACATAGATGAAGACATTTTGAAGTTTCTACATCAATTTGCATTATCTCAGGTAATATATTCATTTTGGTAATATTGAAATGTTTATATTTAGTATACTTTTTTGTTTTTTGACAATAAACTAAATTCCTTTAATGGTTTTATTAATCATAGCAATTGGACATAGAATTGAACATCGAATTCGAGGGGAGTTGCATAAAAAAATAATTTTTATGACTTTGAAGAAAAAAATGAAAAACATGACATAATTTAGATGAATTCATGTTTAAACTTATATAAACAACATCAAATTAACAAAAAATTGCTTATGAATTCTATCTATATTGCTTATAGTAGTCCATTTACATCATGGCTAGTGAAATTAAATCTATTTCATTTTAGGTAGATGTTTATATTCAGTTTTTTTGTTTTATTTTGACAATTTATAGACCATTCATTTTATGATTTTATTAATCTTCATTGTTACACATTGAATTCAACATTAAATTAGATGAATGTTGTATGTAAACGTTTAATTTTTAGGAGCTTGAAGATATAAAATGGAAAACATGACATAATAGATTCAAATTCATTATTAGTGATGGTTGTGGGAAAACTTTTATTTTCAATTAATTTTGAAAACCTAAGAGCTTTCATCAATGTTAATTTGCAAGTTTCCATTAAATTATTTGTACCATAAAAAACTCACCTTCATCATGAGCTTAGATAAATTCAAGTGACTCAAGACATAGTTGGTTTAATGCAAGTTTTCATTCATTCATACCATTTACCTTTCTAAGAAATAAAAAAAGAAAAAAAATTATGCAATTGAAAATGCTTTTTGTCTTTCTAAGTTACCTCATTGCCAAAGAAATAGTGAATAATTCCAAGATATAGCATCACAATCCCTTCTTTGAATTCATGTTCTTCATAGCTTGGTTGACAATCACAATGTGGTTTTGACAACAATAAGCACAAGATTCTCTAGTTTCCAAAGGTGGCATAAACACACCCCGGGTTTGACACAAAATAATGATTTAGCAACCCTTTTGTTGTCAACACATGCATATAGGCCTACAAAAAATTATTACCAAGTTTCATAGATTTTCCCCAGATGCATCAAAAGTTATGGGTTTTTTTAAGCTCGCTATAAACCCTAGGTTGGGGACAACAATGTTTTATAAGATATGCAATGTAAATTAATGATTTGAGTTTTAAAGATATGCAATAGAATGTAATTAGCGATATCAATATGTTTCATAAAATGCTTGGTGTGTTTCATAAAATGTAATGTAATCAGCAGTATGAATATGTTTGAAAAAATGCATTACAAGTACTTTTCTTGCGGTATGGAGGTAGATGCATGTATGAAATTTTTTGTAGCATAGACATGTTTGATGATTCCAAACAGCTCGTTGCCTTCTTTCATAAATGCTTTGGTGTGTTCTATAAAATGCAATGTAATCAATGTTATCAATATGATTTATAAAATGCATTACTTAATTTTTTTCTATGTGTGTTTGTGAACATGTAGCATTCAACTTCATGCCGAGGAAATGAGAAAATCCTCTAACACTAGAAGAAAATGCAGTTAAAAATGAAAGGAGAAGACAATAAAAAATTGTAGCTCATGAAGCAAAGGAAGTGCAGCCCATACAACCAAAAATTCCCATGTAAACTAAGAGAGATTTCCAATTGGCAAAACAAAGGGCATGAATGAACAAATATCATGGAAGGACACAAATGGATCTCAAAGTTGGGGGTACATCATCAACCATAGGTGAAGTTTAATTCACATCTCTAGTTGAAGACGCACAACAACAACATGTGCTTTTCCAAGTACATCAAAAATTACATCTCCAATTGAATACAGGCCATCAACAACATTTCGTTTCGAAAGTACATCAGCAAACACATCTCTATTTGAAGGCATTCCACAAATGACATCTCAAGTTGGAGGTACAACATCATTTACATGTCAATCTCAAGGTATGTCATCAATTGCACCTTCGATTGAAGGTACACGATCTATCCCCGATGTTGTTGACATTCATAACGTTGACACAAATTTACATTTGAGAACTCCTCCAAGAATTTTTCATAGAAAACCTATATTTTTTATTGATATTGATTCCAATGTTTTGAAAGGGATGCCTGATAAGATTCCAAAATTTACATTTCAAAGATATGCATAGAGGATATGGAGTTTATTTTTTGAGAACCTAAGTGAGGGTGGAAGATGCCAACTATTTGTTGAAATGATGAGGCAACTCAAATTTAGGCCCACCATGAAGGCTCTTGGGCTAAGAGTTTTGAATGACTCAAGTTAAAATTCCATTGTAAAGAACTTGATGAGTGCATATGAGAGTGTGGGTTCTACCTCACGCACGAAGGATAGTTGTGCCACATGACGTGTGATGAGAACAAAAATGTTAAGAATTCAAACAAGGAATGAGGTGAACTTTAAAAAGACAAGTAATTCTTTGAAAATAAGTAGATCATCTCTAATGAGAGCCAACGGAAGGTGTGAAAGAGTGGAGGATCCACATAGAAATGAGTTATGGGCATTGTTAAGTAGAGTGCCATGGAAAGATAAAAGAATTGCTCAAGGATTGAGATCTTTAATAGTAGATTATTGGGAGGATAACACAAGGACCTATCCTAATCTAACATATGTTGTAATAAGAAGAATTGGTAGTAAAATCCATGAGCCACATCCAAAGCATTATTTGGATACCACTCAAACCCAATTTTTTGCTGATTTTGTATAGAAGTTTCCTGAAATTAAAGGTATTTTGAAATGCTAAAGCCTTTTTATGTCAAAATAAATCACACGCACACTACTTGTTGTTGTAGAGTTCATATTGAGTTTTCTAACCATTATAATTTTTATTGACGTATATGTGTAAATATGCATATTGGCAATGTTTTGTAGGAATGCAACATAAGGCCTCCACCTAAATCCTCAAGGGAATTCTTATCTTTTATTTTATGTGAAAGATAGGGTGGTAAAAAAAATTATAAGTCATGTTTGGATGGCACATGTGACCATTGTGGTGGCATGCAATGATTTCCAATCTTCCAACACTTGACTAGTACACACAAAATTGGAGATAGAATTGTGGAATTTGGAAAATACAAGACAATGGCCTACAGTCTAAAAGATGAGAAAGAAGAAAAGAAGTGTGAATTGGTCAGTGATAAGATTCCAGTGTATCCCTTTATGGGAATTTTCCATGATCAAGTGGTCTATGAGTATGGAAGGCATACACACAGAGCCCAATGGTTGGACTCATAGCTCAAGTTATGCAAGGACACGTTTCCACTTCATAGCATAATTTCAGTTGTCAACTTCGTGGAGAACTACACACTATAGTCACAGAATGAGGTGCAATCACAATACTTCAACTCCACATAGTTTTCTATATTTTTGCATATAGCATTCATTCATGCAAATGATAGTACAGAGGAAAATAAGAAAGTATTGAGGGAGTATCAGTGATGATCACACACATTCTACAAAGTTTGTGCAAGGTTGCTTTCAAATGTTCTATGTTGATCTGGATAGTAGGGGCATATCATTTATTCAACATATCATATGGTCAAATAACTATACATCAAAATTCAAGAACACTAGAATGTTTTACTGGTTGAGTAGGATGCATAGGATCAGTGGTGTTCAACATATGTGGAACTTCCCAGAGGTCGAGCATGGAAAGGGGGAGCATGATGGAGCAGGTGCATGTATCAAAAGAGATCTAGCATGAAAAGAGTTAATGTATAAAGACAATTTAAAGTTGATAGATGAAGATCAATTGTCTAGTGGTGCAATCATGCAATGGGTCCAGGTAGTGAAGGTAATTCTTTAGTTCTTATATTTTTTCATTTAGTAGATGATACTAATATTGCAAAATATGAGTATTTTTTGTACACTAACAAGATCTAGTGAGATACACTCTTGTAGAAGCTCCAATGTAGGTACATGGACTATCCATACATAGAAGATGACACCCAAACATGTGGAATCGCTTTGAGCTACATTCAACTGGTTGAATCCCTTAAGAGTCCACTGTGCAAAATGGCTGCAAACTTCAGCATGTTGTTACTCAGACATTGTGATGCTTATAAAATTCTTGATGAGCCTATGGGATCGCGTTGGGCCCCTCTACAATAACCTCTCTTGGTTTTTTCTATCTCTGAGGCATTTTCCCATAGTGGCAAATTTTTGCTTGGGGAAAAAGTTGTCAAATACAAGTAGTTGAAAGTTGCAAAGTGGTTCAACTTTCATTCTGCAACTTGTGTGATGAAACAAACTATTTCTATTTGTCTGGGTGGGTACATTTATGCTATTCATGGTCCTCTTTCACACCCAAACACACGGAATTGCTCCAAGCTACATTTAATCGACAAAATCCCTTAAGAGTCTAAAGTGAAAAATGACTACAAACTTTAGCATGTTGTTACTTAGATATTGTGATGCTTAAAAAAATCTCGTCTGAACCTATGGGATCAAATTTGGCACCTCTACAATAACCTCTCTCAGATTTTTCTATCTCAAAGGCCTTTTCTTGTGGTGGCAAATTTTCGTTTTGGGAAAAAATTGTCAAATGCAAGTAGTTGAAATTTGCAAAGTGGTGCAACTTTCATTCTGTAACTCGTGTGACCAAACGAACTATTCTGACATGTTTGGGTGGGTAATTTTATGCTAGGAATGGTCCTTTTTCACACCCAAACACATGGAATTACTTTGAGCTACATTCAACCAACATAATCCTTTAAGAGTCCAAAGTGTAAAATGACTATAAAATTTAGCATGTTGTTACTCAAACACCATGACACTTAGAAACTTATCTTGTAATACTATGGTGTCATGTTGGGCCCCTCTACAATAACCTCTCATAGTTTTCGCTATCTCAGAGGCCTTTTCCTGTGGTGGCAAATTTTCACTTGAAGAAAAAGTTGTCAAATGCAAGTAGTTAAAAGTTACAAAGTGGTGCAACTTTTGTTCTGAAATTGTAACATAGGGTACTGTATTCAAGTTAATTTCATTAAAACAAACAAAATCAAACCTAAGTAAGCAAGAAAGAAAAAAGGAGGAAATAACAAAAAAATTGGAAAGATCTCACCAAATTCCTTCAACCTCCATGAATCACCTTCCTTGCACCTTCTCTATTTGCTGCAATATGATGGATGCCCTTAGCCTTTGTGTGAGAAAACTAAGTTTATGACATGACCTAGCAAGTGTTGAAGGATTTGATCTAAAATGCAAGAGAAGATAAATCTACATGCAATAAGAAAATCTGCAAAAGACAATGCTAGATGAAAAGGAAGAAGAGAAGAAGAAGAAGAATTATGCCATATTAAGATATAAAACTAAGAGATGTCAAAAATGAGATCAAAATTATCATTTTATAGAAAATGAAATCTTGAATGGATGGATGAGATGAGAGATTGGAAAAATGCCCTAGAATGAATGGTTAAGATTCAAAGTGACAACTCTCAATTAGGGTTAGGGTAAAAATCCCCAAATGTGTGGACAAGATTTAATTTAAGAAATTAAATCAATGGTAGAGAATAAACATGACATTGGGATGAAATTAGTAAAAATCAAGAAGTTAAAGATTGAACAAGAAGAAGATATTTAGAAAATCAAGTTATTTTAGAAATAACTTACTTTGTGGAGAGAAATGCTATTTTGAAATTAATATTTTAAATTAATTCCAAAATGGTGAATTCATGTGACAATAAATAATAATAATTTAAAATTATTTACTTGGAAAGAGGGAAGTTGCCAATTTAAATGAAATGCTTTTATTTAAATTTAGAAAGAAAATCAATAAGGCAATTTAATAATTAAAATTATTCAATTGTGGAGGAAAATTAGAAAGTGGGTAATTTTAAATATGATTTTATTTAAAATTAGAAAGAAAGTTGAAGAGGATAATAATTAAATAAATAATAAGAATTTATTTAATTATGAGAAGACATAAATAATTAATGGCGTATTAAATAAATAAATAAGATCTATTTATTTAATAATCATGAGGAAGTAATGGACTAATACTAATTAAATAAATTTAGGAATTTTTTAATTATAGAGTGACATAAGAAACTAGCGACGTATTTAAATAAAGTTTGTTTATTTATTTAAATAGCTAGGAGTAATAAAAGACGTGAATTAATTAAATAATTAATCTTTATTTAATTAATAGTTGACATTGGACTATAGGACATAATTAAATATTTTAATTATGTTGAGATGAAGAATGATATAGAAGAATGTGGTTTGCGGGTCTAGGCCATTTTTATGTGTCTACATTTGTCCCTTTTTGTCATAATGCAGCTTGTCACATTGTGGCAAAGAAAACAAGTCAAAAATATGCCCTAGTGCAAAATAGGATGAGGAAGAATGATGAGGAGGTAGCGGTATGCCTCCTCAAGAGGACAATTGAGTTCAGAGGACACGGGTGTGCTCTCGAAATGGATGAGAAGATGAGAAGATGAAAGAAAAAAAGTATATAGGAAAGATAGATAAGGATGATAATGATGCAAATTAGAAGAAATGTTAGAGAGAAGAAGACGCATGTTAGGATAGAGGAAAATGCAAGTTAGTGTGGAAGAGGAAATGCATGTTAGAATCCTTCAACGTTTGCCAGAGTACTAGTAAGTGTTGCTCGAATCATCATTGGGCAGTAAAAATGACACAAATGGACAACAAACACCAGGGTATGACATAGACCAAGGTGTGCAAGGTCATCCACTTGCAAGACAGACAATTACAGACAAGGAATGTCATAACTCATACTAGAGGCCAATTTTCCCTAGCCTTTTTGTCAAGACAATCCACAAACAGCAGTCAAAGAAAAATATAATAGGTGATGAGACGTCATCGCACCTCTAAATCCTTCATGGGACATCCTCGAGGTAGCTAGTAACATGACCGAAAGACAAGTCAATAAAAGATAAGACAAAATAGCCAAAAATTAACAACCATTTACTTGTATTGCCAATGTTTGTTTGTCGAAGATTAATTGTTTGAAAGTTTGACAGTTTTGACGGTTTGACGGTTTGATGGTTTGATGGTGCCTAAGGTCAGGAAGGACACATCCTGAAAAGGCAGATGACATTTTGACGAGGTCCAAATCCAAGAAGGACACATCTTGAAGAGGACCAAAAGGAATGAGATTGACATTTTGACTAATATTTTGGCAAGTTGACTAATTTTGATTGTAGGATTGGTTGGCTTATGTTGTTTGATTTTGACCAATTTTGACAGTGACGTTTCAAATGACTGTCTTGCGTGAAGTGTGACTATGTCTACTTTATTTGACTGACGTGACCATGTTTGACTCATGATTTTATTTGGACAAACCTAAAGGGACTGACCTAATGTCTCGGGGATTCAAATATGAATCTTGCCTACATAGAAAATGCGCAGAGACAATGTAGTTCAGACTGGGATAAAGATTGACTGACGTGATTGATGGGACTGACAGGATAGACTTTGACTTTGTTTTGAGATTTTTGACACTTTTTGAATGTTTTTGTATTTTCTCCAGGTCATTTATCATTTTTTTTAGGTCTTTTTCAAGACTTTTTCAAATTTTTATGACTTTTTTCAAGACTTTTTCCAATTTTTAGGAATTTTTTTAGGACTTTTCTGATTTGTATGACTTTTTGATGTTTTATGAAAATATTGAGAAAATGCATGTGAATGATGCCGACACACATGAATCCAAGGAAAACCATGATTTTGCTGCTAGTCAAGCTGAATACCAATTGACAGGTGACGATGACAATGACAATGTTGTTTGACGTGGGAATGACACATCCCGAAACAACGTGAAGATGACAATGATATGACAAGAGGATAAAAGTTTGCAGCAGGGCCAGGGACAAAGCCAATGAATTTTTTGGATAATGTGCTAGGTTTTTCATATTGTTGCATTTGGAATGACTTTGTTAGGGCCAAAGGGGATGACAAGGGATCTTTAGACCATTGACAAGGGAAACCAAGATGGATGATAGGTAAAAGCCCAAAGAGATGGATGACTTAGACTAGGAGAATTAGCATATGGTCTCCAAGGATGATGTCGCATAGTAAAAAAGGAGGCTATGAAGGTAATGACATGATATTTAATGAATAAGGTATGACAAAAATATATACATGTCAAGATTTTTCCCAAAACATGACTTGTGTTTGTATTCTAGTCCTTATCAAGATCAAAGTCGATGGGAAAATTGACAAAAAGTGATAGGGTTTAGATGAGTAGATGGAAATGGCATGTGAAATGAGACAACTTGACCCCAAGTGTAATGGTCCACATAGATGATTTATTCTACACATGATGCCTATTTGCCAGGTTTTCATCATGGTACTTATCCAAAGCGCCTATTTGCCAGGTTTTCACTATTGGAAGAAATTTTTGTCTCTACTATTTTTTATATTTTTTGATATTTTTTTTTGTGTCACCATGACGCCTGTTTGCCAGGTTTTCATCAAGGGACAATTTTTTTCTATTTTCAATGTTTTTTGTATTTTTGCATTTTTGCCAAATAGCCTTGATGCTTTAGATGACCACTAACTGTGTTGAAGCCTTTGACGGTGTCGATGTAGAGACTGGTGCTATGACATGCCAATACTGACCTTTCTAAAGTAGTTGCCTTGTCAATATGATAGCACTTGCATACAACTTATTAATTTCATTGTGATCCTTGTTGATACTAGAGTTGGCCTTATCTGAATACGCACATTGCGATAGAGTGCCATGAGAATCCTTATGATAGAGATTTTCTGCCAAGATGCGATGGATTTGTGACATGGGATGTTTGGACTTTAAGGAGGATGTAGGATCATGACAGATGATGGTGGACATGGATGGGTTGGTGGGGTGTTTGGATGTAGCCATTTTTTATTCTCCAAACATGGGGTAATGGATGATGGAGGTTGGATTTTTGATAGCATTTGGAACCAACACTTTGATATGTCTTGCTTGATGGCCATTTTGAAGGAGGTGGACATGTATTATATGTGGGAGTCCTCTTGTGTTGTGGCTCCACATTTTCATTGACTTTTGGATTTGGAATATTTTCTTTGCATGATTCATTCTTTTCTTGACTTGATCCATTTTGTTTTAGGATCCATTTTAGCTTTATTTGTCTGCTTTACTTTTTGTCTGATTCCATGGCCTTTGACATTTGATTTTGCATTTTGGATTTTTAAGACTTTTGTTGGTTCCAAATGGAAGGTTTATTCATGATGGAATGATGGTTTGGGGTGTGGAGGGAAGGGGTATTGTCAACAATCTTATGACAAGGACTACTCATGACACCCATTTTGATGTTTGTACTAGATAAAGTTGCCCCCAGTATCGAGGAGGGACTACTAACATCATTTAATTTTTTGACTGATGAATAGCCAAGACCTTGATGTTTGTAATGTGCCTGAACTTGTACGGGTTCCAAAATTCCTTGTTCGTGTAGGCCTAGTCCTTTTCCTTGATAATGCATGTTCTGAAAGATTTTGTTGGTGATGGGATACTTGTTACTTTGGAAGCAAGATGCTAACCCATCCTTATTTTGGAAATTAATGCTTGAAATATTCTCATCTGTAAGGAAACCTACTCGGAAAAAGATAGATGATCCTAATTGATAGGATGTTGTAGTTTTGCTGACATGTTGGAAAAATTTGTGATTAATATCTTTGGTCTGATTTGGTGACATGTCAGACTCCTGTGATTCTGTTGGTGCTTCCAAGTATATGTCAAAACCATCTTCATGTTCATTGTCATAGAGCCCCCTAAATTTAGCTATAGCTTGATCATTTGCAAATATGTCCATGCTAGAAGACTCTTGTTCTAGTGGTAGATCATCTATGCGTCCCATGGAGGCAAGTGTCTCACTTTTAGAAGTGTCAATATCCAAAGTTTGGATAGGTTCATCTATAAGTGTTTGATCATGACTGGAATAGAGTTCAAGGAGTGGATCATTTTGGACTTCTTGATCAAACATAGTGTCTTGATCAAAGATGGGTTCATTTTGAATGTCATGATTGGAAATAAGATCTTGACCAAGGATAGGGTCATCTTGAATGGCATGGTTGTGCATGGACTCTTTAGCAAGGATAGGTGTATTTGGAATGCCATGATTTTCTAGGAGGACTTCTTGAATGGATGTAAATATGGGTTCATGGGATAGACTACTTTGATCTTGACATGACAGGGATGTTATGATGTTGTCTTTTGGACTTGCCTCTTGACATGTATCCTTAAGTGTAGGTAAGAAGATGGGTTTGAAGACCATGAATAGATATGTTTTCATGAAAAAATGTATGTTGGGATGGAGTGTCTTGGAATGGATTGGTGTATGATGGACTAGGATATGACATGGAGGTTTGGACTTGGTTGATGGATAATGGGATAGGATAGGACATGAATGCATGACAAGGATATGATGTGGATGGAGGACTAGGATACGACATGAGTGGAGGATTAGGATATGACATGGGTGGAGAACTAGGATATGATATGGATGAAGGATTAGGATATGATGTGGATGGAGGACTGAGATATGATGCAGATATGTGGAAGGGATGAGTGTATGAAGGACTAGGATTGATGGATGGTTGGTTTCCCTTGTCAAGGTTAGGGTGGGTAATGAAATTTTGTTGTGACTTAGTGTCATGGATGGTGCTAGGGGACTCCTGATAGTAGATGGATAGAGGACTAGGACTCATGGATTGTTGGTGAGATGGATAGATAGATGGAGGACTAGAGGTTGAGGTGAGTTTGGACTTGGATTGGAGGTATAGCATTTTGAAGTCCCTAGCCAGTTGTGCTTGACCATTACTAATGAATTGGCATTCAATTCGACTAGCAAGCATGTCATAGTGACTTGAAGACATGATGGTGGATGGAATGAGACTAAGACTATGCAAACTGATAATGAGGACAAAAAGGAATGTCAAATGCAATGGTAATGAAGACTAAAATGAGTGTCTTATGTCAAAATACTTTTAGGAAATGTTTTCTAACCATTCAAAGTTTTGGCCAATGTCTCAATTTTGATAGCCAAAGGACTGATTTGAAGGACAAGATGATAAAATGACAAGGTGAGATTTCCGCACTAGACTTATGAGTTGGAAATGTCTCACAAGAGGGTAATGTCTAAGGACTGGTTTTTTTTTACTTGGTCCAATGAAAATGTATTTTTGAGACAATGGTTTGACAAAGGAAGGAAAGTGTTTCTATCCCAAAGGTGTTAGTTTGAGGCCTTAAGAATTTGCCTATGAGGATGAGGATTATGGATTGCAAGCTAAATGTAAATGCAAAGATGGATGACTTGGACAAGTGTTTTCTTGGTTTTGGAAAAAGACTGTTGGAAGAAAAGAGGTTTACAAATGCTTGGTCTCAGGTTCCTACAGTAATAATGTTTTCTGAGTTGACAAGAAAATACATTGTTCCAAGAAGCAATTGTGTTTCAGGAAGGAAAATGTGTTGCACAACACTCATATGCATCTCAAATTCTAGAAAATGTGTTGCAATATGGAAGATGCGTTGCAGGTTTTAGCAGGTATTGTGCAAAATGGAAAATGTGGTGTTTAGGATTGCAAATACGGTGCAACAACAATTGTGGTAATTAGTAAATAAAATGCGTTGAATGACAAGAAATTACGGCATTTCAATTGGCTATTGTAGCTCGACAGAGAATATGCGACTCAGGAATAGGAAATTGAGGTGAAATATGATGAATGCGGTGTTTAAAATTGTGAATGCGGCTCAACAGAGCGATTGCAACTCATAAATGAGCAATTGCGGTTTGACAGGACGATTGCGGCTCAACAGAGCAATTGCGGCTCATAATAAATTTCAGCAGTTTGACCAGTTTGTTTTAGATTTAGGCAAGTTTGATGTTCATTTGTTGAGTTTGTTGATTTAGACAAGACATAGAATCTAAAACATTGAGAGTATGTTCAAGGATTGAGCATGAACCTTTTTTATTTTCATTGGTATTTGAACAAGAAGACACTTCAAGCAGAATCACTCTTGATGGTCAAAGGGTCATCATAGCAATCACAACCCACGGCTTAAAATCGCGTCGACTCACACAGTCGTGTCAACCCCTAGAGGGCGCCCATATTTTTGTCTTTTCCAGGTGCGTACTCAAGGTTAGATTTCTCGATCCCTTGAGCAAACAATCTGTGGCAATTATATGGTGAGTGTCTTGGGGGAAGATTCTTCCCTCCCCTTGCACTGTGATTGAAATGATGTTTGGATACTGACACGGATGGCTTTCTACAATATGGTTCGTAGTAAAGGTTTTCGTTCGGCATGGAAATAGATAAACTCCCTTAGGAGACCTCCCAATCTTTAGAACAAAGATTTTGGGGATGGTTATCTTGCTCACTTCCATTGAATATGGGTTTCCCCAAAATTCACTTTTGATTATAGTGGGTTGGAAAACCTAGCTTTGGTTGTTCCCACTTAGGTCGTTCTCGTAGGGTGAGTACTTTTTCCCACTACGGAAGGCTTTCTAAAGGATTTAAGAAAAACATAAAATGCATAAAGAAAAATGGGTAAGTCTAGTTTTTTGATCGCCCAGTAAAGGGGAGAGCATATACCTATTATCCAATCAAGCACAAAAAACAAGTGGTTTAGTTTTAAACCCAAATGATGATTTTCTACACTAAGGGAAGATGTTGCTTCACAACAAGCATTGGATTCATTTTAACCAAAAAAAACAAAATTTGGTGACTATCCTAGGATTGATAAATTCCAAATTAAAGTGTCTATCCTAGAATTGATAAATTCTAGATTAAAGTGCCTATCCTAGGATTGGTTCATTTTAATCCCCATACATCAATAAAAATAATTGGTCGCAGTTGCATCGAATCCAGATAACAATTTAATAATGAAACGAACCAGTCATTTACAGTGCAAAATGGCAGATGCAGCTCAACAGAGTGGATGCGGTTTGGGTTCTGTTGAGTGTGTCGTTCGTGAGCTCGTATGCGTTGCAACAGGTCAAATGCGTTGTTCGCGAGCGCAAATGCGATGTTACAAAGCACTTGTGTCGCGTAGGTCTATGGTTGCGTTGTTTTGTACTCTTGTACCTGCAAAACAAAATATAAGGTCGTACGAGAACTTGCAAAAATGTGTTAGTGGGTTGGGTTCACCAATGTTATGATGGATTTCTGCAAAATAGATTGTTAGTCTAATAAAACATGTAATATTAATCTAAATCCAACAAATCAGTAGAATGCATAGGAAAGCAAAATAAAAAAATGAATAAGAAAGCTCTCACCCAATCCTTTCTTCTCCATGGCTCATTTCTATTGTACCTTCTAACTTTGTTGTGATAATGAATGCACTTAGATTATGTATGTGAGCAAACTCTAAATATCTATCCCTAAACAAAGCTTTGAAGGATTTGTACAAAAACTCTATGCAAAATAGAAATTTAATTCTAGTATGCAAGTTATTAATAAGCCTAAAAGATGATATGATAATGACAATAATGAGATTACCCAAAAATAATAAGAGATGTCAAAAATGAGATCAAAATTATAATTTTATAGAAAATGCAATCTTGAATGGACGAATGAGATGAGAGATTGGAAAAATGCCCTAGAATGAATGGTTAAGATTCAAAGTGACAACTCTCAATTAGGGTTAGGGTAAAAATCCCCAAATGTGTGGACAAGATTTAATTTAAGAAATTAAATCAATGGTAGAGAATAAACGTGACATTGAGATGAAATTAGTAAAAATCAAGAAGTTAAAGATTGAACAAGAAGAAGATATTTAGAAAATCAAGTTATTTTAGAAATAACTTACTTTGTGGAGAGAAATGCTATTTTGAAATTAATATTTTAAATTCATTCCAAAATGGTGAATTCATGTGACAATAAATAATAATTATTTAAAATTATTTACTTGGAAAGAGGGAAGTTGCCAATTTAAATAAAATGCTTTTATTTAAATTTAGAAAGAAAATCAACAAGGCAATTATATAATTAAAATTATTCAATTGTGGAGGACAATTAGAAAGTGGGTAATTTTAAATATGATTTTATTTAAAATTAGAAAGAAAGTTGAAGAGGATAATAATTAAATAAATAATAAGAATTTATTTAATTATGAGAAGACATAAATAATCAATGACATATTAAATAAATAAATAAGATCTATTTATTTAATAATCATGAGGAAGTAATGGACTAATACTAATTAAATAAATTTAGGAATTTTTTTAATTATAGAGTGACATAAGAAACTAGCGACGTATTTAAATAAAGTTTGTTTATTTATTTAAATAGCTAGGAGTAATAAAAGACGTGAATTAAATTAAATAATTAATAATTATTTAATTAATAGTTGACATTGGACTATAGGACATAATTAAATATTTTAATTATGTTGAGATGAAGAATGATATAGAAGAATGTGGTTTGCGGGTCTAGGCTATTTTTATGTGTCTATAGAAACTCATGTGGCCAAACAAACTATTCTAATGTGTTCATGTGGGTACGTTTACGCTAGTAATGGTATTCTTTCACATCCAAACACACAAAATCACTCCAAGCTACATTCAACCGACAAAATCCCTTAAGAGTACAAAGTACAAAATGGCTGCAAACTTCAACATGTTGTTACTCAGACACCGTGATGCTTAGAAAATTCTCATCTGAGCATATGGGATAATATTAGGCTCCTCTACAATAACCTTTCTTGATTTTTGATATCTTGGAGGATTTTTCCCATGGTGGCAAATTTTCACTTGGGGAAAAGGGTGTCAAATACTAGTTGAAAGTTGTAAAGTAGTGCAATTTTTTTTTTGCAACTCGTGTGACAAAAATAATTGTTTCGATGTGTCTAGGTGGGTAAATTTATGCTAGGCATGGTCCTCTTTCACATTCAAACATATAGAATCACTCTGAGTTACATTCAACCGACATAATCCCTTAAGAGTCCAAAGTGTTAAATGGCTGCAAACTTCAACATGTTGTTACTCGAACACTATGATGCTTAGAAACTTAATTTCTAAGCCTATGGGTTCACGTTGGGCCCCTCTACAATAACCTCTCTCAAATTTTTCTATGTCAGAGGCCTTTTCCTATGGTGGTGATTTTTTGCTTGGGGAAAAAGTTGTCAAATGCAAGTAGTTAAAAGTAGCAAAGTGGTGCAACTTTCATTCTGCAACTTGTGTGACCAAATAGACTATTCCAACACCTTCAAATGGGTACAATTATGTTAGGAATGGTTATTTTTAGCACCCAAAAATTCAGAATCACTTTGAGCTATGTTCAATCGACTGAATCCCTTAAGAGTCCAAAGTGTAGAATGGCTGCAAACTTCAACATGTTGTTACTCAGGCACCATGATGCTTATAAATTTCTTGTCTGAACCTATGAGATTTTGTTGGGCCCCTCTACAATAACCTCCCTTTTTTTTTCTATTTTGGAGGCCTTTTCTTGTGGTGTCGAATTTTCGCTTGGGGAAAAAGTTGTCAAATGCAAGTAGTTGAAAGTTGCAAAGTGGTGCAACTTTTGTTCTACAACTCGTGTGATCAAACAAATTATTATGATGCATCTGGATGAGTATGTTTATGCTAGGACTGGTCCTCTTTCACACCCAAACACACTGAATCATTCTGATCTACGTTCAACCGCCTGAATCCCTTATGAGTCTGAGGTGTAGTTGTTGTCACCGAATAGTGTACCCTTGCTGAGATGCAAAACTCAGCCTATGAGTGAAACATTGGATCTGAATATTCAATATCCATGATGTATGGTTTGATGTCATATGCTTATTTTTGCGTGAATAAAAACCATGAAACCATAGCTCATTGATTACTATTATGCTGATTTTTCGTATGAAGAAAAACCATAAGACCATAGATAAGGCAGTGAATTGTTTGAAAAAATTCCTCAAAGAAATGTGGTCTCATGGTGATGGAATGTCATGACAAATGCCAGGACAAGAAAATTGTTGTGGATTATCATGGAATTCCATCACCATGAGACCACATTTCTTTGAGGCAATTTTTCAACCAACTCACTGCCTTGTCTATGCTATTGCTTACTATTATTCTTTGATATATTTTTTCCAAGCATCCATAGCTTGTTTGAAATCACTTTTTTTAGGATTTTAGCCATAGCAGCAAGGCAATGAACTATTTGATAAAATGCTTTGGTAGACAAGTATGAAAAATGTGGTAGCATAGACAAGGTAGTGAACTTTTGAAAAAAATCCTCAAAGAAATGTGGTCTCATGGTGTGATGGAATGCCATGACAAGTGAATTGCTATGGATTTTCATGGCATTCCATCACCATGAGACCACACTTCTTTGAGGCATTTTTTCAACTGGTTCACTACCTTGTCTATGCGACCGCTTACTATTATGCTTTGATATATTTTTTCCAAGCATCCATCACTTGTCTGAAAGCACTTGTTGTAGGCTCTTAGCCATAGTAGCAAGACAATGAACTGTTCGATAAAAATATTTGGTAGACATGTATGAAAAATGTGGTGGCATAGACAAGGTAGTAAACTGTTTGAAAAAATGCCTCAAATAAATGTAGTCTCATGGTGATGGAATGCCATGAAAATCCAAGGAATTTGCTTGTCATGGAATTCCATCACCATGAGACCACATTTCTTTGAGGCATTTTTTTAAATAGTTCACTTCCTTGTCTATGCTATTGCTTACTATTACGCTTTGATAGATTTTTTCCAAGCATCCATAGCTTGTTCGAAAGCACCTATTTTAGACTTTTATCCATAGCAGCAAGGCAATGAATTGATTGATAAAATTCTTTGGTAGATATGTATGAAAAATGTCGTAGCATAGACAAGGCAATGAACTATTTAAAAAAAATGCCTCAAAGAAATGTGGTCCCATGGTGATGGAATGCCATGACAAGCACATTGAGACCATATTTCTTTGAGGCACCTTTTTTAACAGTTCACTACTTTGTCTATGTTATTAATTATTATTATGATTTTATATATTTTTTCCAAGCATACATAGCTTGTTTGGAAGCACCTATTTTAGGCTTTTAGTCATAACAGCAAGGCAGTGAACTGTTTGATAAAATTCTTTGCTAAACATGTACGAAAAATGTGGTAGCATAGACAAGGCAGTGAATTGTTTGAAAAAATTCCTCAAAGAAACGTGGTCTCATGGTGATGGAATGCCATGACAATCCATAGCAATTTTCTTGTCATGGCATTCCATCACCATGAGACCACATTTCTTTGAAGCATTTTTTCAAGCAGTTCATTTCCTTGTCTATTCTAATTCTTGCTATTATGCTTTGCTAGATTTTTTTCAAGCATCCATAGCTTGTTCGAAAGAATTTTTTTTAGGTTTTTATCCATAGCAACAAGGAAATGAAGTGTTTGATATAATGCTCTGATAGACATGTATGAAAAATGTGGTAGCATAGAAAAGGTAGTGAACTCTTTGAAAAAATGCCTCAAAAAAATGAGGTCTCATGGTGATGGAATGCCATGACAATCAAAAGCAATTTGATTGTCATGGAATTCCATCACCATGAGACCACATTTATTTGAGGAATCTTTTGAAATAGTTCACTACCTTTTCATGGCATTCCATCACCACATTTATTTGATGCATTTTTTCAAACAGTTCATTGCCTTGTCTATGTTATTTCTTACTATTATACTTTTTGATATATTTTTTCCAAGAATCCAGAGCTTGTTCAAAAGAACTTGTTTTAGGATTTTAGCCATAGCAACAAGGCAATGAACTGTTTAACAAGATGCTTTGGTAGACATGTATGAAAAAAATGGTAACATGTACAGGGTAGTGAACTATTTGAAGAAATATCTCAAAGAAATTTGGTCTCATAGAATGCCATGATAAGAAAATGCAATTGGTAGCTGCTCCTAGTTATTAGTTATGCAATGTGAAGTAACTGCATAACTGCTTAGGTTGAATTTGTAAAAACCATATTGTAATTGAAATTTTATCATCTATCAACATCTAGTTATTAGTTATGCAATGTGAATTAATGCTTTGAGTTTGAAAGATGTGCAATGTAATCAACAATATGAATATAAACTACAAAAATCTATTTTTTACAATTCATTAGTTAAAATATTTATTTTATTTTCTCTCTATATCTATATGCTATGGAAATACCTTTCAATTTCAAAAAAAAATAGTTTTTATCTCTTGTTCTACAATTTTTTGTCTTTTTTAAATATGATTTTTTCCTGATTTTTTCCCGATTTTTTCAAAAACTCTTATACTTTTGGTTTGTTGATTTTTCCCCAAAATATTTTTGTTGCTATGCATTGGAAGCATGAAGCATACACATGAATACACACGATATACGTGAAGTATACACATGAATAAGTGAAGCATACATGTGAATAAGTGAGGCACAAGTAATTAAAGAATTGCAAAGGATACAAACCACTAGGAATGGAGCTTATTTACACAATACGCTTTAGATGGGGCTTATTAAGCAATTGACAATAATTAATCAAGAATTAGATGTAAAAAAAATATATGCCTACAAAATTCAAGCATACAATTTACACAATACAAATGATAACATCATTCAAGAATGGCAGTAGCAAAATAAGATTTTTGTTAATAAAAAAGCCGTAAGGATATACAATGATATATATTGATAAAAGTATATACAATATATCCAAAAAATCCATAAAGGCTTAGTACAAAAGAGCCATATGGACATAAAATGTCACATATATCAATAGTACAAAACATATATTCCAAAATTCCACATAGGCATACAACAAACGACCCTAATACATAGTCATTTCCCTCTAGGGGAAGGAAAAAGATCTCATGTTGCCTTCGAAATTCAGCTGGATGGAGTGCCTGTTGGTTCTCTTGTATTTCAAACATGCTTGTCAGTCCTCCTCTCTTCACTTTGGACCTTTTGTAACACATTTTTAGGCATTTAAAATTTAATTTTTCAGATGCGCCATTTGACAATCAATGCATATGCGTTAGTACGTGATGCATGTTCTTGCGGAACAATCATATGTGAAAAATCATCTAGGTTTGCTTAGGTCAATTAGGAACATCAACTCATTTGAAAATTCATGCACCACATTTGTATGTCTGCATCGCAATTGATATTGACATTATCGCATATAGTTTAGTGCAATGCATCTGATTTAGTGCAACACATTTGCATGATAGATAGGACAAAAATAATGCATCACATTTGCAAAAGAAATGACGCATATGCTTGATTGATTAGTTGTGTGATGCATTTGAGATAGAGCACCGCATATGCATGTTTATATGACAAATTTGAGATTTTGTGATGCATGTTTAAATTAGAATGACACATTTGAGATTGTGCATCGCATTTGATGTTGAAGTGACGCATCTGACTATCAAACTTTTGAAATTTTTTGTGATGCAAAGATGAATGTTCTATTTTCTAACACATAGTATTTTGATGCCCTTCCAGGTTGTATTAGATCTGATTTACACTTGGGAGTCACAACCGATGACATACGATCTTAGAGAAGGTTTACAGAGTGTCGAGACATGCATGATTTGGAGATTGGGTTTGCACCATGTCTGTACTATGCCCACTATTCAGGCAAATAGAGGTATGTTGACTGCACTTTGTGAGAGGTGGCATTCTGAGACCTCCTCTTTTCATTTTCCTACTGGAGAGGCAACAGTCACTTTAGAGGATGTATATAGGATTTTGATATTTCCCATTAGGGGTGAGAGGGTTATGCATGATACCCAAAGGGAATATAATGAGATCACCAGATTTTATGTATATGATGATATTAGGCGGTTGGGTATTGAGCATTATGAGATTAGATGGCATGTTTTGGTGGAGAGATATGAGAGGATAGATTGCATGCTTTCTACATTGATTGTTGGTATAGTTCTTTCTGACCGTCGAGGTCATGGATTTCCTATTGGGTGGGGGCAGATGCTAGTTGGTATGTTAGAGTGAGAGGTTGTTTATGCATGGGGGCCATGTTTACTGGCCATGTTGTATTTTCACTTGCATGATATTGCATCTCGAGATGCACAATCGATGAGTTGTGGTACCACCCTTCTTATGGTTTGGGCATGGGAACACATTGTTGTGTTTCGTCCCCCAGTTACTTCTAATCGAGATGCTAGATCACCCTGTGTTTTCCATTATGCAGGAAACATTATGTAGAGTCATGTTGGTGATACTGGTTATTGTCGGCATGCTTTATATACTTTGGTTTAGTTTACATGGAGACCATATATGGATTGTAGTCGATGGTCAGACGAGGATAGGCATTTTCCATTTTGTCGATAGACTCACTATTTGATTGGGAGGAAAATGTCGAGTGTACATATTATTGAGAGGCACCTTCCTAGCCGAGTTTTGAGATAGTTTGGAGAGGTTCAAGATGAGCCTTGAGGACGAGCTGAGTTTTCTCGATCTTCTAGAGAGGTTCCATTATGGGGGTCTATGATTCTTGTTGCTACAACTAAGGCAGACATTTAGGCTTTACAACCTATTCAGTGGGGATGGAGGGGCAGGGTAGTAGATCCTGGTACTATAGTAGCATATGATGCTTGGTGGGTGGAGCATCATCTTATTTCGTATACAGATCTAGATCAATCAGCTCCAGTTGAGAGATGGAGGACAGGGCCTAGGGGTCGATGTGGAGGTAGGGTTGGAGGCAGGGGTGGTAGAGGAGGCTATGATGATGGTAGAGGAAGAGGTGGTAGAGGTGGTTGACATGGTCGATGAGGGAGGACAGGTGGTCGAGTAGGTGGACTATCCCCTGTTTTTGAGGTGGAGGTTGAGGGTAAGGATATACCCATGTTAGATTCTGGTAGTGGAGGAGATGCGGAGATTGGGGGAGTGCATGCAGCTGAGGATGCATTAGGAGAGGAGCATGAAAAGGAGGAGGTCAAGAGGGATGATATGGATATTGATGTCCTCGAGATTTTGGCAGGTTATGGTGTAGATGAGGAGGAGGAGGAGGTGATGGGGGAGTAGGAGAGGGAGCTCTAGGACAAGATTGTGGAGGGCTGGAATGCTGAGGTGGGAGAGAGACAATGACAGGATGCAAAGGCTCCCATAGACAGTGATATAGATTTGCAGGCCCGAGTAGAGGCCTTGGAGGAGAGGATCAAGGTTGTGACTGCAGAGTGAGATGCTATGCAGATGGAGAGGGATAGTGCCCTTATGGAGAGAGATTAGGAAGTCATTAGACAACAGGAGACAGAGGGCCGATTTATTGAGTTGAGGGCTTTATGTATTGGGCTAGTTGTATCCTTTTCTCGGGAGCTATTCAGAGCTGAGGATGGAGAGAGATATTACAAAGATCTCTATGAGGTAGAGGTACCACCTGAGAGGAGAGCTCCTAGTTATTCTCAGGCACATAGCGACAATTCTAAGAACAGGTCTCACAACCGGACTCAGAGCATAGATGATGTGGAGGGTCCACCTAGGACATGTCCATATGACAGGCCTCCATCTACCCAGAGAGTACACCATCGACAGTCACCCCCTCAGACTCCACATGGGAGTAGTGGGAGTATTGGACAGTGACATGTTTATTTTTGTAGACATTGCACTTTGATCATTGAGCTTGCAAGCTCCATTTTTATTGATACATTTTGAAATTGTACTATGACACATATTATTTTGACCGATATATATATCATTTTTGGCAGTGATTGATGTGATTTGCAATTGTTTTATATGATGATGCAATTTATTTCTATATGATTATGCAGTTTTTTGGATGATGTATATACATGTTATGGATTATAATGTTTACTCTATGATGTTTGATTTCCTATGCTTATGTATATTTTATATGATGATGGATGCATAGTATTGACACATGTGATGAATGTATTTTATACTTATGTAGATGAGATGAAATACAATGCTATTATTTATAATTCCATGTGGATGTATGTATAGTTTACACTATATTATAATTGGTAAATGCATGTATGTCATGTATATCTAAATGCGATGGATATGCATATTTTTGTATTTGTTTAAAATGCAACATAAATGTATGGTGTACTATATATAGACATATGACAATTTCAACATAATGGTTGTAAGAATGTGTGCATATGTAGATTATGTATTTTTTTTGTGTGTCACAGGACTCCGTCATTATGTAGGATAGAAGAAATATTAGCGCGGATTATTTGAAATGTTAGTATTAAAAAAAAATGGGTATTAGTAGAATGTATAATCTTCAATATTTTTCCAAGTACATTCAATCCTTGCATTAAATCATCATTGGGAGGGACATGACACAAATGGATAGTACACACCATGATATGAGATAGACCATGATGTACGAAGTCATCCACTTGCAAAAATAGATAGTTGCAGACAAGGAGTGTCTAGACACATACTAAGGGTCAAATTGCCCTAGTATTTTTGTCAAGACAAACCACATACAACAATCAAAGAAAAAGACAAAGTCAGGATACATTATTGCTCCTCTAAATCCTTTATGGGACATCCTCGAGAAAGCTATTCTCACTTGAAAAACCAATTAAAAGACAGTCTGCAGACAAAAATCAAAGAAAAATAGTCTTGAAACATCATTGCTTCCGTAAATCCTTCATGGGACATCCTCGAGAAAGCTAGTAACGAAACTCAAAGACAAAGCCAATAAGATAAAACCAAATAAGCCATAAATGTTCAAAAATTCAATAAAAATATTTTCCAAAATTTGATTTGTTGGTGTTTGTTTGTTAATTTGATTGCTCGACATAGCCTGATGTCAGGGATGACACATACCATATAAGACATTGAGTCTAGTTTCAATTTTGTGACTATCTGTGTAAGGCATGACAAAGCCTGGTTTTAGAAAGACACGCACCATATAAGACGTTGAGACTGATGGCATTGATGTGACAAACTGCATAAGGCTATGATGATTGATAATGTTTGTTGTCAAGAAGGACATATCTTGTATAAGACACAAGTTTGATTGTTTTGGCAATTTTTTTGGTTTGACTTGATGGCATTGCTGACATGTCATGGCTTGTTGATGCGTGACTTGTGTTGATGTTTTGACTATTATGTGTGTGTGTTGACAATGTATGACTTATGTTGACTGACATGAGATACCCTAAAGGACTGACCTAGTGCAGCCTCGGGGGCTCATCGGTTGATGGCCTTGCCTATGTTATACACACAAAGACCTCATAGTTCGACTAACTTTGATTGACATAATTGATTTGATAAATATGTACTTAACTTGATGATATGTGATGTGTGTGATAGTGAATGTGATAAACCCTAATGGACTGACCTAGTGTGGTCTCGGGGGATCATCGATTGATGGCCTTTCCTACGTTATACACACATAGACCTCATAGTTTGACATGACCAATTACTTTGACATGTAGAAAGAATGCGTCATTATCTTGTGTGTGATATGTGACAAACCTAGAAAGATGGACCTAATGCCTTAGGGGCACACTGTTAGATGGCCTTGCCTACGTTCAGTCGTAGAGGCAATATAGTTCGACAATGTCTACAACTGACTTGACACAATAGACTCTGACTCTTTTTTTGGGATTTTTGATATGTTTTGATTTTTTTCTTTTTGGAGTTTTATGATGTTTTTGGATTTTTTCAGGACATTTTATGACATTTTTGAGTTTTTTTCAAGATATTTTCTGATGTTTTTGAGTTTTTTCAAGATATTTTTTGATGTTTTTGAGTTTTTCAAGACATTTTGTGACGTTGGATGAGCGAGTGCAAGGTCCAAATGACTTAGGTCGAGGATTTGCCCCCAGTCGGGTATAAGACCAATAGGATGGGATGGGGAGATGGAATGGACTTGATGTCAATCATTCCAAGTTATGGTAAGGACAACTATTTATTATGGGCGGTGGTGGAAAAGTCTGATTGGAATGATGTTAGATGAAGGAGCGAAGTCAACTACTTATGGCACCTGTTTACCAGGTTTTCACCATGGTACTTATCTAAAGCACCATCGAAGTGGTTTTCACTATTGGAAGAATTATTTCTCTTTACTATTTTATGATTTTTCAAATTTGTTGGTGTTACAAAGACACCTATTTGCTAGGTTTTCATCAAGGTAATGATTTTTTGTTTTTTTTTTGTCTTTTAATGATTAAGACAAGGTTCTCAGAAGCTATGCATAGAACCTCTTCAAATGAAGGTTGTTGATTGGTGATAAGAGTGGTTCTCCTTCAGGGGTTGAGAGTTGATATGCTCCTGATCCAAAAGCTTCTATAACAATATAAGGCCCTAACCAGTTTGGTTCAAACTTGCTTGGTTTTTCTCTTTCAGCTTGATTCTTTGGGTTCTCCATTAAGACCAAGTCACCAATGTCAAAATGTCAATTTAGAACTTTCCTGTTATAGCTATGACAGAGATGGTTTTGATATGCTTGAAGATGATCTAGTTCCTTTTGTATTTGTTCATCTAAGAATTCTAACTCATGAAGTCTTGATACTCAGTATTCTTCATCATCAATATGGCCTTTCAGAGATACCCTTAGGGAAGGAATTTCAACCTCAATAGGTAAGATAGATTTAGAACCAAATACCAAAGAGTATGGGGTGGCACCAGTGGGAGTATGAATGCTTGTGCAATAAGCCCATAAGGCTAGATTTAGCTATAAATTCTAGTCACAACCAGTGTCATTGATAGTCTTTTTGAGGATTCTAATGATTGTTTTATTAGACACCTCTACTTGGTCGTTACCTTGTGGATAATATGGAGTGGAAAAGTGGTGTTGGATATGGAATTCTTCACAGAGATGGAAGACTTCTTGGTTCTTGAATGGATGACCATTATCATCTGTGATAATGGATTGAGGAACACCATACTGAAAAATTATGTAGTTTAGGATAAACTTGGAAATTTGTGTGTTGGTAATATAGGTCATAAGAATAGCCTCAATCCATTTGGTGAAGTATTCAGTGGTGTTTATGATGAAATTATGGCCATTGGAGGATGGTGGGTGTATCTTACCTATTAGGTCAAGTCCCCATTAGGCAAAGGGCCATGGTGAAGTTATCGGTCGGAGCTCCTATGCAGGCATGTGTATCAAGTCTTCATGTACCTAGCACTGTCGACATTTATTGATGAAGACGTATGAGTCCTTTTCCATGATAGGCCAATAATAGCCCAATCTCATGATATTCTTGGATAAGGTAGGACCGCTAGAATGGGATCCACAAATACCTTCATGTACCACATGTAAGGTTGCTTGTGCTTCTTCAGAATCGAGACATCTCAATAAGGTATTATCTAAGGCACGTCTATAAAGGGTATCTTTGATTATGGTATATTTGGAAGACTTACGGATAAATGTCCTAGGTTGGTTATTTGACAGGTCTACGGGTAGGATTTGGGCATGGAGGTAGTAATATATGTCCTTGTACCATGGGGAAGTAGGACCAACAATTGCATACACGATCACGGAATCGGGGACATCATAGGTAGGGACCAAAAGTTGTTCGAACAAAAACTCAAATTTAGGCATGTTGCTAGGTATATCCAATAATGAACCAATGGTTGCCATAGTGTTTGCTGCCCTGTTCTGAATGTGGGGTATTTGTTGAAAGCTGATGTTATCAAAATACTTCTTAAAAATTTTTGCCATGTGCTTGTAGGGGGTAAGTTTCTCATATTTAGTTTCATACTCATCATTGACTTGTTGAACTACTAGCTGAGAATCTCCATAAACATGTAAATGCTTAATCTTCCATTGGACTGCCATTTTTAATCATGTCACAAGGGCTTCATATTCTTCTATGTTGTTTGTGCAAGGGAAAGCAATTTTGAATGACTTAGGAATAGTGTCCCCTTGTGGTGTAACAAACAGTATACCTACTCCTGAACCACGATTAGTATGAGACCTGTCAAAGCATAATTTCCAAGTGGTTCTTTTGTTAATGGTGAAGATGAAATCATCAGGAAAATATGCTACTAGAGGATGGTCAACCTTAATTGGTGTGTCTGCCAACTGATCCACAATAACTTTCCCTTTTATATCTTTTCGTTACACATACTGGATGTCATATTCACTAAGTATCATTACCCATTTAGCCAATCAGTTTGTTAGTTCTACTTTACTTAGGAGATATTTTAGAGGATCTATCTTGGCGACCAACATGGTGTGGCGGTTTAGCATATAGTGCCTAAGTTTTTGAGTAGAAAAAACTACTACAAGACAAGCCTTGTCTTTGTTACTGTAGTCTAGTTCATATCCCAACAAAGTATGGTTGATATAGTATACTACCCTTTCATGACCTTCATCGTCATTTTGTGCAAGTAAGGCTTCTGGTGTTGATTGAGTTGTCGATATATAGAGCATCAAAGGTCGGGTATCTATAGGCAGAATTAACATAGGTGGTGTAAGCAGATAATCCTTGATCTTTTTAAAGTATTCTTGGCATTTGGGTGTCCATACAAATGATACCCTCTTCTTGAGCAAATGTTAGAACAAATGTATCGTGTCTCCTAAATGTACTATGAAGTGTCTGATAGATTGTAGTCTCCCTTGTAGTGTTCTTAGCTAACTGATGTTGGCTGGTGGAGGCATGTCCATAATAGCTCTTACTTTTGTGGGGTTCACTTCAATTCCTCATCTAGAAATGATGTATCCTAGAATTTTTCCCGATTTAACACCAAAGACACACTTTTTTGGATTTGGCCTTACTTTGTAATTTTCTAGTCTTTGGAATATCTTGTCTAATACTTTTAAATGATCTTCTCTTGTCAATTTTTTGGCTATCATATCATCCACATAGTCTTCCATGAGAGTATGTACAAGGTCATGGAATATAGTCATCATTGCACGATGATATGTAGCTCCAACATTTTTGAGGCCAAAAGGCATGACGTTCCAGCAATATGTTCCCCATGGACATGTAAAAGTTGTCTTGTGTTGGTCTTCAGCTGCAATTTTGATTTGATTATACCTAGAGAAACCATCCATGAGGGATAGCGTTTCATATCATATTGTAAGGTCCACTATCATGTCAATGTTCAACAAAGGGAAGTCATCCTTAGGACATGCCTTGTTGATATCTCTGAATTTTGTACAAATGTGGATGCCCCCAGATGGTTTAGTCACCGACACAAGATTAGAAATATTGTCTACATATTCTATATATCTGATGAATCTAATATCCAATAGCTTCTTAAGTTCAACTTTGACTACTAGAGCAATTTGTGGATGCATTTTTCTTAACTTATGTTTGATGGGCTTAACACCTGGCTGTAATGGTAGATGATGCAATATAAGATCTGGATCCAGCCCAGGCATGTCAACATATGAGCATGCATAGTTTATCCATCTTTTTATAAAGAAGTCCTGAAACTTTGGTTGCTCTATCTCTGTCAAAGATGCTGCAAAGTATATTACTCATGGGTTTTCTTCAGTGTTTATGTTGATCTCAACAGATTCTTCAACTAACATTGGTGACTTTTCCTGAGCAAATGGGATAATGTTCAAACCTCCATCCTTGGGTGCCTTAGAGAGGTTTTCTCCCTTAGATGTGTCCTTTACTTTTATTATTTCTTCATCCAATGGGATATTTCAATTTTCAGCTAGGGACTTATCATTTTGATTGTTTTTCTTTGTGTTTTAATTTTTGTGATTGGAGGTGTGAACAGACTCCCCAAAATATGCCATGTTATCCAAGTCTATGGTAAAGCCATCTTTATGATCACCTCTAGGTATGCCTTCTCGTAGTCCCATGAATTCAACTATCGCTTTGTCACTCTTGAATATGTCTAAGATGGGTGTGCCTTGTTGATCCCAATCAATAAGTTGGGAGTATACGAGGGGCATGTCATCATCAAAGTTATCAAATGTGGAAGATGGAAAGGTGAGGATAGATTGGTTGACATGGTCACAAAAGTTTTGGACTAACTCCTTTTTGTTCATTTTCCTAGGGACAGGTAAACTCTGGGGTGAGACTACTGTAAGGGATAGGTCGTCAGAAGATGGTTTGTTAGGTGCCCAAGAGGTAGGATCAAGGGTTTACCAATAATAAAGCTTAAGCCATTATTATTTTGACCAGGAATTTTTATGACGAAACTCAGTTGATTTTGATGAGGTATTTTTCATTTGGTCAAGTTCCCCAAATAAATTATCTAGGTCCATTATGTTGGTGGAGGAAAGGGAATCCCATTCATATTTGTTTGAGTCAGGGGAGTCACAATAGAATGGGTAAAATGGTTCTTGGGATAGCTCAATTTCCTCGAAAGCACTTACTTCCTCTTGAGATGGTAATGAAGTACTAGGAATACCAATTCTAATCAGTTGAAACCCTAGCTCTAGGCCTTTTGGTCTTTGTGAAGCAATGATTAGTTCAGTCCTTCCATTCTGATGTAGTCCTAACCCACTATGTATGTCATATCCTTTCCTTTGCATTATCATGAAGCCTTTTCCATATTGATCCTTAGATATTTGAATAGACGGTGGAGGGTTTTCATTGTCTTCATTATATAAACAAGAGGTGACATCTTCTTGGTCCATAGCTTCTTTACTTGAACTCTACCCATTTTTTGATTGTGATCGTAGGAGGGACATGTATTGCAACAATTGACTATTTCCTATCTGTTGTGGGTAAACCATATGACTTGGGAGGAACCAGCTAGCTAACACAATAGGATGCTTTCATGTGACATTATCCATAGCCCTTATATTGGATCTCGACCTTGGGAGCGAATGATGATGGTTGTGATGCAATGGATTTGGAAAGAGTTGATGGATCAATATACAGGGATAAGGTGGAGGATGAAGCCTCTTGATTGACTGGTACCTGTCATTGTGGTATTTCATGTAGGCTTGTGCAATATTAGAAAGGATCTGGATCACCATCAATTGTGATTTTTGTGCCATTGTACAAGAATTTAAGACATTGATGGTACATGGAAGGTACGGCTTTCATAGCATGTATCCAAGGTCTACCCAATAAAATATTATAGGGAAGGGTGAGATCCAAGACTTGGAAGCTTGTGTCCATAACCATAGGGCCAATTATGATAGGGAGTGTTACAACTCCTTTAGATGATCTTTCCTCATCATCATATGCATTAATGACTATACTTTTGGTGGTGTCCATGCATGCTTCTGATAAACCTAACGCCTTAACCAATTTCAAGGTACAAAGATGTAACCCTGCTCCCCCGTCTACCAAGACTCGTCTAACTTTGGTTTGATGGACAAGAACTTCAAGGTGTAGTGGGTCATTATGATTGGTCTTCTCAGTTGAATAATCCTATTGAGAGAAGGTGGCATGATGTAAATTGGTTAAATATCCCACCGTTTCTTTGAAATGATTGAAATCCAAGTTGGTAGGGATAGTTGTTCTTTGTAAGGCTTTATCTAGAATGGCTCGATGATCAAGTGATAGGGTCAATAATTCCAAGATGGATATTTGTGTTGGGGTCTTCCCCAACTGATCAAATAAATTATACTTAGTCTTGGAAGACTGTGTTGGTGGCTATGATGAAGGACCTAGAAGGGTAATCTTAGTTCTACGTGTATTGACAACACATTCAGGATGCTTCTTCATGGTAATGGTATGGATATTTTGATTAGCAGCTCATATGTGATTTATGATCATACCTTTGCCATAGTTGTACTTGGTATTTGCATAGTTAGCTGAGGCATTAATCTTAGTTCCCAAATTGGGTGCCTTTCCTTTCCCATGATCATGTAATGGATTTGTGAAGACCTTGTGATCACTGTTTTTGGTGTGTTTTTGGCCATTGACTTCTATGGTTCCATCTTCAACAAAATATTGTATGATGTTCTTCAGTTGTCAACATTGTTGTAGGTTATGTCCCTTAGTTTGATGGTACTCACAATAGGCGTTTTCATCCTACCATGAGGGTTTAAACTGTCCAGGATCATATTGTTTTGGATCAAGAGGTTTTATGAGGTTATGTTTAATCACTTCTTTGTAAACCGTCTCGATTGGTTCCCCCAAGGGGGTAAATTCACATTTAGAAAATATCCTCTATGGTCGTTGTTGTGAATTTTGGAAAAAGTGGGCGGTTTGATCAGCATCATTAAGCATGTAATGAGAGGGGTTGTAACCTCTAAGTGTGATGACAGGTCCTGCGTGTAGGGTCTTAGCATCAATAATATCGTCATTAGTGACATTTTTGTTTCTGGACCAAAATTTGTTTCTATCGTTGGGAGTGTTTTGATGTTGAACAACTGGATTCCTACTTGGTGTCTTAATTTCTCCTTTGTTAATGAAATCCTTCTCAAGTATTATGCCTTTTTTCACTCAAGGAAAGAGGTACAACAATGTACTCATAAGTCACTTCATATTTTTGGATGAATATTTTCAAGGAATATCGTGACTTTTTGTTTCTCTAGTATCTCAACAGGACAATGACTAGCTAAACTCCTCCATCTTTGGAAGAAGATGGTGAAGTTTTCTCCGTCTTCTTGTGTGGTATGACACAAGGTATCTATCATGATTTCATTGTCTATGTTGAAGGAAAAGTGTTCCAAAAAAATTCAACTAATTCGCCCCATGATTTTATGTCATATGGAAGTTTGGAGAACCATTCCAATGTTATCCCAACAAGGGTTCGCAAAAAATGTCTCATAAGGTATGTGGGGTCATATGAGATGTCCATGCATGTTGTGGAAAATTCTCTGATGTGTTCTAGAGGATTCCTCTTCCCATTATACTTAGGCAAATTCGGTATAATGTATCCATGTGGGAAGGGTGTCATGTATAGTGCATTTTCAAAAGGACATGGACATAAATCTTGTGCTGAAATGGTTCATTTGCCTGACATTGACATAGTGTCTATTTGTTGTTGGAGAGATTGCATTTTATTTTGGAGAACATCTACTTGTGTTAAAGACATGTTGGTTGCATTGTTTGGATCGATGTCAGTGTTCTCAAATGCAATATTCTACGACGAATTTTTATTTGGTGTGGGAATATGTCCTGATAGAATATTCTGATTCGGTGTAGGAATATGTCATGTTTGTGTAACCCCTATATGTTGATTGGTAGTATTGGTGTTGATATGTGGTATATCCTGTGTTGTGTTTGTGCCAATTTTGGGTCTTTTACTTCCAATTTTTATGCCAAAGGGGTTTGATGAGGATGCTCCCGCAATAAATGTTAGGCCTTGTGTTATACCAAATGGTGTTGTGTTTACAATTGAGGTAGTTTGAGTGGGTATGCCAGTTGGTATTACTGCAGTAATATGAGGAATAGATACACTTGATGTCATGGTTTGTGTTGGTTGCGTAGATGAATCCGGTTGCATAGATGAATCCTTCAGTTTATGGATGTCAAATATTTGAGGTAGTGTGGCACCTTCTACTAATAGCTTTGCTAGGTATCTATTGGGATCTTGTGCTAAACACTCATCTGCAAAGGACACAAATTCAGGATCTTGGATAGCAACGTCTATGTCCTCCACTTGAATTTTTCCATGTGTGTCTCTAGTGACAATTTTTTCAAGCAATGTTTTGTGAGGTCTCGTTGATCCTGATGGTATGTTTGAGAAGGGATTGATGAAATCATGTGGATCAACCATTTCTGTACGTTTCTTTTTAGACCTTGTTTCGACCATGAAAAAGGTTGCTCAAAATAGGTAATGCAAAACTATGTCTAGAAATGATATGTTGTATTCTATGTTTTTGGGATTTTCTGGATATAATGAATGAATGTTGCTATTTTTTTTTGGTATTTTCTTGGCAAATAAAGGATGTCTAAAATGATATTATGCTAGGGTGATAATATGCAAAATTTTAAGTAAACTCCTAAGGTAATTGATTGTAAATGATTCTAAGAGGAGGTTACCTACCACCTACAAATTAACCAAGGCTATGATTTTAACTTTGTCAAGGAACCTAATGTAGGACAAGGACCAAAAGATAAGGTGAACTACCAAACTAGACTGATGAGTAGGAAGGATTCACAAGTAAGACAAAAGTGACTAGGTTCAATGATAATGACTATCAAAGCGTGGATTTCTCCAATAATGTAGAAAGTTGGCCTATTCTGAGATATGCAAATTCCTATGATGCAACTATGTTTCGTAACAAAGAAGTCTATCCCTAAAATTAAATGACAGCTAAAAATGAAAAATGCAAGGTTTTGAGCAAGTTTCTAGTTTTTGTCCAAGGTTGACTATGAGAAACAAAGACTAAGATGACAATTTGGTTTCAGTTTGTGATTTTGAATTTCAGGTTTCTGTTGACAGGAAAATGTGGTTCAATTTTACAGATGTGTTACAAAATTTAACAGATGTGTTGCTATAGGTTAGATGCGTCTTTCTGAAGAAAACTATTTCAGTTTGCTAATAGACAAATGCGACTTACCCTAACAGATGCGACTAAATGTTTAACAGATGCGATTCTATATGTCAAATGCGACCTATAATGACATATGCGACTCAAGATTTAATGATAATGGACCCTAGTTTGTTGACAGACAAATGCGAGTTTTTGGTTAACAGATGCGACTCAAAATTATAGTTGCAGTCTTGTATTTATCAGATGCGACTCGTTTCTACAAATGCGGTGTTTTGATGACATGATTTTTCCAACTGACTCTGTTTCGTGATCAAATTTTGGCAACTGAAAAACAATTAGAAAACAATGTGTTTCAATTTTGATGAGCATGAATATGTTAAAATTCAGAAAACATGTACAATTCCTAAGGCTAGCAGTGACAATACTTGTTGAATTCTCACTTGGGTTTCCCCAGCTATGCTTATTCAAAGCATATGACTAGAAGCTTGACCACATTGGCTCCCCTCCACAACATACACTTCTTGGGTCAGCCAAGTTTTAGTTCCCATGAATCTCCCATGGCAAACTTTTCATCTCTACTATTGAACAATAATATTGTGAGACGACTTCAAAGGTTTGACCTCTTGCACTAGCCAATAGAATTTTTTTGGTTTAAACTACTACAAGTTGGATTTTTAGTATGGAAACCCATTCAGAGAGCCATGCAAGAGACAATGTATCCCAATCTATAGAGGTTACGCTCTACAGGTTTTGACACACCACAAGGGTACTGGAGAATCAAGTGCTTGTCCGTTGGGATCTTTGTAATATTGAGTTTCCTCAAGGATTAGAATTTCTATACCGATTGGGAGTAGCCTGGTGAAAAATCTCATCATCGGTTTGAGTCGCTTTGGTTACTCTTAACCACCAAATCAAGCCCAATTTCTAGAGTCAGTAACAGTTTCTCTTACACCCATAATCGCATGAATGTGCAAGGGGAGAGGATACTTCTATTACCAAATCGGGGATCTAATCTAAACAAATACAAGCATAGAGGACACTGGTTAATTTTAAGCCCAAATGAAAATTTATTTATCTGCTCAAGCAGTTTGTTCTTAAAATTAGTCTCTTCTTCGAATTGGTTATGCAAATAAAGTGTTAGTAGTTTTAAGTTTCAGTCTTCATCAACGGTTCTACAAAACACGGATTAGTAGTTTTCTTTTGTTTCTTTGTCTTCGTCACTCGTCCTACAAAACAGGTTGAGAAATCTTATCTTCTATGAATTGACCTGCAAACACTACATTAACTCCTCTAAATAGACTAAAAAATGAAATTAGTACTAAAAAAAACTAAACATTAAACGCGAAAAAATGGAAGTTCGTAAAAAGAAAAAGAAAAATTTACCAGTCAAATGCATCACGAGTTCATCAGTCATATGCATCACAGAATGAAGTAGATGCATCGTGGAACAACAAATGTGTCATGGTATGTCATATGCGTCTTAGAAAGTCAGTTGCGGTGATTCATACTGCACTTGCATCATTCCATACCTATTCTTGCAATTTTTTTCTTTTAAAAAAAAGACTCATGAATTTTTGAAGACGGTGTCTTCACATCAGGTTCACCAAATGTAAACCCTGGAAATAAGGCTCAAATAAGATCATTAGCTATAAATAAAACAAAATCACTTAATCTAATCCTATGTTTAACAACAAAGAACAAAGAAATAAACAAAATGATAAATGAAACAATCTCACCGAACACCTGTATACTCCTTCCAATGACCTCGATTTCACTTCTCCATTTTTCCGTTTGTGTGATAGTTGCCCTCAAATTTTATCAAGTATGCAAGTATGGCATAATGACTATTGACTTGGAAAAATATCAAAGATTATAAGCTTCCTAAAAGTATAAATATTGGGAGGAGGAATAATGGTGAATTTTAGGCCAATTTATAGAAAATTGGTTTTCGAACGATTGGCTCAGATTCAAAAGAAAGATCGACGGTTGAGATTGAGTAATGCCATGCGATAGAGATATGTTCAGTTAATAACGTGAGTGAAAAAGTCAACATGATAGAGATTAAATTAAATAATAATTTAATCTGATGTTGAAACTATTTGAAAATCAAAAGAATAAGAATTGCATGTGAAAGATAAAGTAGAAACATTGTGTTTGAATGCACAAATGAATTAATTAAATAAATAAAGTCATTTAATTACTAATAGTTTGCACGCAGAAGAATAAGAGTGACTGATTAAAGCAGAAAGTCTATTCGTCAGGAATAACTCAAGAGATAACTGACTAATGAATAATTAGATAACTAAGCGATTATCTCATCATAGAGGACTATTCGAGGAATAATTATCTTTATGAATTAAATGATTATTTAATTCAACATTCAAAATTTGGAGATTAAATTAAATAAATAAAGATTTATTTAATTGACTATCGAAAAAGGTTATTGAATAATTAAATAATTTGAAATGAATATTTAATTATAGTCTGAAAATGCGATAAAGGATAAATTAAATAGTAAATTATTTAATTTAGAAAAGGGATTAATTAATTAGTGACGTAATTAAATAAATAATTTTTATTTAATCAATCAAGAAAGGTCATCATGAATTAATTAAATAATTAAAGTTATTTAATTAATAGAAGAAAGGTGACTTTAGAAAGTAATTAAATAATAAACATTATTTAATCATGACTATGAATATGAGGACTATGTCAAAAATGGTACTCGCAGGTCTAGACCAATTTTCAGTGTCTAAACCTTCAACTGATACAATAAAAAGTAAAGATGTTAATACATAGAAATTGAATTGTGGAATGACATATAACAAAATATAATCACTTACCGCATACATATAGTCATCATGCACATTTACAACATTACCATGTCCACGATATGGAGTGACAACCACCTGTAGTAACCATCAAGATAGAAATTAAACTACATAAAATTATCATGAAAATTTTCTATAATAGACAATAAAAGAGAAAATATAATGTCAAATTGACTAATCTGTTGCATACCTCTCTCAATGCATCAAAACTGGCTATTGTTGCAGCAACTCCATGGTCCATCATGCCACCAACATCACCAGGGTTGTATGATGTCTACAATTGCAAACAAAACAACATATCTAATAGTAATATAAAGAGGTTCAGGTAGTCCCTTTATAGCTTTCATAAATGAAAGAGTAAATGGTTGGCCTCAGTTGAGACTACAATATAGTGCTTATAGATCACTGAATGTTGAAAGTACGAAGTCCACTAGGATAGTCCAAACTCTTGCAAATGACAAAGTTCAGTGCTCATTGAGATTCGTATTGCATATACTAATGAACTAATGTTAATGAGGGCACATTGTTTGTTGAAATGCATAAGACAACTAAGAGGGAGGGTGAATTAGTTGTATCAAATAACTTTACTTTTAAATTTAATCTTCTCTCTTTAACTTGAATCTGTTATTAAGTGTTAACATGAAATGCAGATAATAGAAAGAAAACACCAAAAACACCAGATTTATGTGGAAAAGCCAATGAGGGAAAAACCAAGGTGAGGATTAATTCACAATATAGTAGTAATGCAATACCAGATATAAAGGCTCACTACCCAGATACAAAAGGCTCACTGCCCATATACAAGGGCTCACTACCTTCAAAGGACTCACTGTCCAAAAAGGAGGCTCACTACCTACAAAAAATAAAAGAGATAAATGAAGATCCACCACTAGGGTTCCACACATTCACAACCTGATCAGAAGATTGTAGATGCAATTAGCTCACTTCTTTTAGGAATCTAACACCTTAAAGTATTGTTTCCTCAATTCGCTTTTCCACTCTCTAATTTTCACACTTGTTTGCACACTTCACTCACTTGCTCGATTCGTGGATGGATGGATATCAAATTCGCTACAATTTGATTTTCTTTTATACCATCTTCAACCTTAGGAACATTCTCCAAGGTCGGCTATATAATTTCATTTACAAATTCAAACTAGGTCGGCTACTCAACATTCCCCTGGTGGATAAGAATGAGAGAGGACCAATTACATATTTAATTTAGGACCCAATCATCATCTTGGATCAAGCAAACACTTTCTTAAGACGATGCAAAAACTTAATGTAATGTGTAGACACCAGGTCAGCCAAACCTAATGAAAACACCAATGATCTTTAAAGTACACACATCTCCAACAAGATAATCACATGTGGATCACTCAACATGGTTCACCAGATATTTTACCAGCTTTGAGAACACCTCAGTTACATCTGTAACAATTACAACAAACTTCATTCACAGAGAACTCTTCATCAGTCCAATAAGACCAACCAGCAAAAAATAGAAGCTTTGGAGCAGGTCTTCTCGAGTGCCAAACCACAAGCAATTTTTTCAGAACATAGAAACCATCAGAATGATTCATCTCCCAGATCTGCAAGATCTAAAACCAAATATCAAAAGACTGCGGAGCCAAATCATTTCTCCTAGTCCATAAGAAAATAGTTTTGCCAAACCAGTTCACGCACCGATGAACACATCTTCTACTCGCCATCGACTTAGAAGCTAAAACTTAGTGTATATGATCCTTTGAAGCTTATGAACATACTTACAGATCTGCATAGGCATAGGATCAACACAGAGGAAATGTGAAGCACAATATTGGAGCATGCTCAAAACACATTTCAACACTATTTTCATTATTTCTCAAATTTTCTCAAAAGCACTTGGAAAAAACACAACTACAACTTCATAAATATAGCTCCATGTATTCTAAGAACTTCTACAGTATCTCAGCTATAAAAATACCATTTGTACACAACATTAAATTTGTTGACATCAATGACAACATTAATGACAACACCATCAAACATATCCATACTTGCAACAATCTCCCCCTTTGTCATTGATGGCAACACATGATGTGAAAAACCATCAAAGACAACATACATGATTTTCAAAAGCGACAACCTTCCAAGCATAAAATTTTCACATGATTCTCTCTCTCCCCCCCCCTTTGACATCAATGGAAAGGAAATTATTACCATATAAAGTTTTGTTCACTCCCCCTTATGAGTACACCCACATCACATACTGCAACAATGCACTTCTCTACTCCCCCTAAGGAGTAGACCTCCATCATTAGTCAAGAAAAAAAGAAGTATGTGAATCCACTGGACTGATGCACCTCCATGTACACTTAGTTCAAAGAAGGAGGGGCAGTAACCCCTAAGCTCCCTCTGAAATACTCAAAACTATCCTATAGAAGGGCCTTAGTGAATATGTTTGCAACTTGTTCTTTGGTAGGTACATATTCAAGTCTAACTTCATTCTTCAATAATTTCTCCCTCAAGAAGTGATACTTGATAGATATGTGCTTTGTTCTATAATGCATCATTGGATTCTTTGAAATGTTTATAGCACTTGTATTGTCACAAAATATATAAATAGCTTAATCACTTACAACACCTATGTCCATCAAGGTTTTCTTCATCCAAAGTACCAATGTATAGCAAGATGCCACTTCAATATATTTTGCTTATGCAGTGGATAAAGAAACTAAATCCTATTTCTTGCTCAACCATGAAACTAATCTTCCTCCAAGGAAGAATGCACCACCACTTGCACTATTTTGGTCATCTACATAGCCAGCCCAATCTGCACCAGTGTAGGCATTCAAAGTGAAATCATTGTTCTTCGGATACCATAGTCCATAATCTAAAGTTCTTTTAAGATATTGGAATATCCTCTTCACAGCTATTACATGTGCTTCCTTAGGTTCTGCTTGAAATCTTGCAACTAAACATACTGCATGCATGATATCAGGTCTAGTAGCAGTAAGATATAACAGTCCAGCAATAATAGATTTGTACATGCTCTAATCAACTTTAGTAGATTCAACATCCTTACTCAGCCTACAACCAGTTACCATAGGGTTACAAACCGATTCAGAGTCATCCATTCCAAACTTCTTTAACAATTCCTTAACATACTTGGATTGTGAAATGAATACTCCTTTGTTAGTTTGATTTACTTGAAGTCCAAGGAAGAAATTCAATTCACCAATCATAGACATTTCAAATTATTTTTGTATCTCTTTAGTAAATATCTTACACATACCTTCATTTCCACCAAAAATGATGTCATCAACATATACCACAACTATCAATATCTTTTTTTTCTCAACCTTAAAGTAAAGATTGTTGTCCGTAGACCCTTTGCTAAATCCTTGCTTTGTCAAGTATTTATCTAATCTTGCATACCAAGCTCTAGGAGCTTGTTTAAGTCCACATAATTCCTTCTTAATTTACAAACAATGCTCGATTTGTGAGACATTTGAAAACCTTTTGGTTTCTCCATATACACTTCTTCTTCTAGTACTCCATTCAAAAATGTAGACTTGGCATCCATCTGATATACTTTGAAGTCTTTATGATCTAAAAATGCCAAGAACGTCTGAATGGCCTCCATTCTTGCTACAGGTACAAAAGTTTCTTCAAAATCTATTCCTTCAACCTGTGAATATCCTTTACATACAAGTATTTCTTTATTCCTTACCACTTCACCATCTTCATTCAGCTTGTTTTTGAATACCCATTTTGAACCAATTGCATTCTTGTTTGTAGGTCTAGGGACTAGTTCCCATGTCTCATTCTTCTCTATCTATTGTAGTTCCTCTTTCATTGGGTTAACCCAGCTTTCATCATTGCATGATTCATTCACAGTCTTAGGTTCTATCTTAGAAAGGGGCATGTGTAGGATCATGGTGGGCCAAAAAGTGGCAATATGAAAAAGTAGTGTTTTTCACTCGCCAAAAAATGCGGAAATCCCAAGTTGACTTTCTTTTGGGTTGGGTGTCACTACATTGCTCCATAGCAATGCCCAAGCCTAATTTTTACAAATCGAATATCCGTTTTGAATGGGATATTCATTTTGAATTGGATATCCGATTTTTAAAAGTAAAAAAAAATCGGATATCCGATTTGGGGTTGGGAAATATTTGAAAACATTTAAAAATGTATTGTGGCGGTAAAATTTTGGTGCCACAAATCAGATATCCAATTTGAAACGGATATCCAATTTTCGGCACACATAGACCCAAGAGTAATTTGGAGGTGTAGGGTGGAAAAGAGATAGAGAGAGAGATGGAAAGGGAGAGAGGGAAAAGGAGAGAGAGAGAAGAAGAAGAAGAAGGGAGATGGGAAGAGGGGAAGAAGGAGAGAGAGAGAGAGAGAGAGAGAGAGAAAGAGAATTAGGAGGGGGAAGGGAGAGGGGAAGATGGGAAGAAGGGGAGAGAGAGGGAGAGAGAATTATGAGGGGGAAGGGAGAGTGGAAGATGGGAAGAAGGGGAGAGAGAGGGGGAGAGAATTAGGAGGGGGAAGGGAGAGGGGAAGATGGGGAGCAGGGGGGAGAGAGAGA
>CM021110.1:66335592-66397819 GCA_007115665.2 Sequoiadendron giganteum | reverse complement strand
GAGAGAGAGAGGAGGGGAAGAAGGGTCTGAGAGAGGGAGAGAGAATTAGGGGGAAGGGAGAGAGAATTAGGGGGAAGGGAGAGAGGAAGAGGGGAAGAGGAGGAGGGAGAGAGAGAGAGGGGTAGAGGGGTAGAGGGGGAGAGAGGAAGAGAGAGAGAGAGAGGGGGAAAGAGAGAATATTTAAATATTTAATATATTAGTAATATTAATTAGTTATATAATATTTTATATATTAACTTAATATATATATATATAAATATTTATACATTAACTAGAATATATAAATAATATTTAAATACTATGCATAATAGTATAATATATTATATATTATACATAATTCCGTAAGAGATTATCATAAATTAATTGAATTATAAACTATATTGTATATTCTCAAATAGATATATTAGAATAAACTATAAATTATTTATTGAATTTTTTAAAATCATATATTAAAAACTATATTAGATTTTTTTAAATTATATATAAAATAAATCGGATATCTGATTTGAAAATTTCAAATTTTTAAATCATATATTAAAAACTATATTAGATTTTGTACAATTATATATAGAAAAAATGAGATATCTGATATGTCTGACACAAAACCTACTACCTAGGGATTAGCATCAGGTTTGCTTCATTATTTGGCTAGGACATGCCAATCCTAAGAAGTCAACACAAAAAACATGTTTAATAGCTTACCTTGCTTTTCTAGACTTCGCCCATGTGGCTAACGACTTTTTTTTTACCCTAAATTGATGAAACGAAAAGGATTTTTAAAGGAGATTCTCAGCTTTCTACCAATATAAATTATACAATACTTTGAATTTAATAAATAATTATTATTCATTTTCTATTTGAATTACGACTAAAGTCTCAATTGATAGGATGATTGAAAAACATCTATAGCTTTCAAACCGTATCACATTTTTTGAAACCAAAACATGTGTCACATTCTATGCTTTGCATACTATAGGATTAAAAAAAAGATTGAATTTCATGAAGTTTTGACCAAGTTAAGGTGGTTAGACATACAAGTTTTTATATTTTTTAAAAGTTGTAATAAAAAATTCATAATTAATTATTTACTTGGAAACAAAATACAAAAAAATATGCATCACATCGGGACATGAGTCCTCTACTTATATATAAAATATTATTAAAAAATATTATCATTTTATTGTGGTTAGGGTGGTTAGACAAACACCTACTTCTTATTTTTTCCCTGAAATTTAAGTACTGCTGCATTGAAATTTCAAATTTTCACCAAATAGATTTTTTATTTTTTTAAATATATCTAGTAGTTTAGAAACTACATTCAATTTTCTATAGATTCTATTCTTACATATTTTTGAAATAATATAGATAACTTATTCAAATTTTTACGTCAAGTTTCCTAACTCTAATTTTTTTGAATTTTCATTACCACTTAAGGGCCTTTTTTTCCATGATGATCCTGCACATACCCATAGGTTACCCCTATTCTGAAATTCAGTGTTTGTAAGGATGCATAAAAAAATTTCTAGATGGAAGGATACACTCTTAAGTCATGAAGGAAAATTACAACTCCTTGTTGCTACACTACAAGGTATTATTGTATACTTCTTTTCTTTATTCAAGATTCCTAGATATGTTGTTTAAACTATTGAAATACACAAGACAACTAAGAGGGGGAGTGATTCAGTTGTATCAAATCCTTTACTTTTAACTTTATTCAATTCCACTTTGTCTTCAATCTGTTATTAAGTATGCACATGAAATGCAAATAATAGAAACACAACACCAGAGACACCAGATTTATGTGGAAAACCTAATGAGGGAAAAACCGCGGTGAGGATTAACTCACAATATAGTAGTAATGCAATACCAAATACAAAGGCTCACTTCTAGAGGGATCACTACCCAAATATAAAGGCTCACTACCTAGATTAATGGCTCACTACCTTGAGAAGGACTCACTGTCCAAAGGGAGGCTCACTTCCCATAGAAAAAACAAAAGAATATAAATGAAGATATACCACTAGCGTTCAACACATTCACAACCAAATCAAAATATTGTAGATGCCTTCAACTCACTACTTTCAGGAATCTAACACCTTAAAGTATTGTTTTCTTACTTTGCTCTTCCACTCTTTGATTTTTGCATGTGTTCGCATACTTCACTCGTTCAATTCGTGGATGGATGGATATTGATTTCTCTATGACTTCACTTGCTTTTATACCATCTTCAACCTTAGGAACATTCTCCAAGGTCAGCTATACAATTTCATCTACAAATTCAAACTATGTCGGCTACTCAACATTCTCGTGGTGGACAAGAACGAGGGAGGACCAATTAAATATTTAATCTAGGACCCAAATAACATCTTGAAGCTCACACATGCTTCCTTAAGTCAATGCATAAACCAAATGTAATGTGTAGATACTAGATCGGCCAAACCTAATTAAAATACCAATGATCTTTGAAGTACGTGCATCTCCAACAAGATAAACACATGTGGATCACTCAACATGCTTCACCAGTCATTTATCCATATTTGAGAACAACTCAGATGCATCTGCAACAACTTCAACAAACTTCATTCGTAGATAATGCTTCACCAGTTCAATCGAGACAACTAGCAAAAACATAGGAGCTCTAGGGTAGGTCTTCCAAAGTGCCAAACCACAAGCAACTTTGTCAAAACACAAAAATCATCAAAATTATTCATCTCCCAGATCTGCAAGATCTGAAACCAATTCACAGACCGATGAGCATATCTTCTTCTCTTCATCAAACCAAAAGTTGAAACTCAGTATATATGATTCATTAAAGCTTATGAACACACCTACAGATTCACATTGGCATAGGATTAACATAGAAGAAATGCAGACCACAATACCAGAGCACACACAAAACATACTTTTAATCCTGCTTTCATTATTTCTCAAATTTTCTCAAAAGCACTTGGAAATACACAAATTTGTGTTGACATCAATGAAAACATTAATGACAACACCATCAAACTCATCCATACTTGAAAAAATCTCCCCCTTTATCATTGATAGCAACACATGATGTGAAAAACCATCAAAGACATCATACATGATATTTAGAAGTGACAACTTGCCAAGCATGAAATTTTCACATGATTCTCTCTCCCACATCCTACATGATTTTCAGAAGTGACAACTTTCCAAGCATAAAATTTTCACATGATTCTCTCTCCCCCTTTGATATCAATGGCAAAGGATATTCTTTCCATATAAAGCTCTGTTCACTCCCCCTAAGGAGTACACTCACATCACATACTACAACAAAGCACTTCACTACTCCCCTTGAGGAGTAGACCACACACATTAGTCTAGAATAAAAGGTCTATGAATCCACTAGAATAATGCACCTCCATGTGCACTTAGTTCAAAGGAGTGGAAGTGACCCCTAAATTACCTTTGAGATACTCAAAAGTATCATTTGGAAGGGCCTTAGTGAATATGCCAACAACTTGTTCTTTGGTAGGTACATATTCAAGTCTAACTTCATTCCTCAATACCTTCTCCCTCAAGAAGTGGTACTTGATAGATATATTCTTTGTTCTAGAATGCATCACTAGATTCTTTGAAATGTTTATAGCACTTGTATTGTCACAAAATATAGAGATAGACTCATCACTTACCATACCTATGTCCATCAAGGTTTTCCTCATCCAAAGTACGTGTGTACAACAAGATACTGCTACAATATATTCAGCTCCTGCAGTAGATAAAGAAATTGAATCTTATTTCTTGCTCAACCATGAAACTAATCTTCCTCCAAGAAAAAATGCACCACCACTTGTACTCTTCTGGTCATCTACACAACCAGCCCAGTCTACATTAGTGTAGGCATTCAGAGTGAAACCATTGTCCTTCGGATACCATAATCCATATTCTAGAGTTCCTTTTAGATATTTGAATATCCTCTTCACAGTTGTAACATGTTCTTCCTTCGGTTCTGCTTGAAATCTTGCAACTAAGCATATTGCATGCATAATGTTAGGTCTAGTAGCAGTAAGATATAATATTCCACCAATCATGGATCTATACATGCTTTGATCAACTTTAGCAGATTCATCATCCTTACTCAGCTTACATTTAGTTACCATAGGGGTACATATCGGTTTAGATTCATTCATTCCAAACTTATTTAACAGTTCCTTAACATACTTGGATTGTGAAATTAATATCCCTTTCTCAGTTTGATTTACTTGAAGTCCAAGGAATAAATTCATTTCACGAATCATAGACATTTCAAATTCGTTTTGCATCTCTTCAGCAATTTTTTTACACATACCTTCATTTCCACCAAAGATGATGTCATCGACATACATCACAACTATCAAAATCTTGTCTTTCTCAACTTTGAAGTAAAGATTGTTTTCTGCAGACCCTTTGCCGAATCCTTGCTTTTTCAAGTATTTATCTAATCTTGCATACCAAGGCCTAGGAGCTTGCTTCAATCCATATAGTGTCTTCTTTAGTTTACAAACCATGTCTGGTTCGTCTGGTTGCTCCATATACAATTCTTCTTCCAATTCTCCATTCAAAAATGCAGATTTGGCATCCATCTGATATACTTTGAAGTATTTATGAGTTGAGAATTTCAAGAACATTCAAATAACTTCCATTCTTGCTATAGGTGCAAAAATTTATTCAAAATCTATTGCTTCAACTTGTGAATATCCTTTACATACAATTCTTGCTTTATTCCTTACCACTTCACCATCTTCATTCAGCTTGTTTCTGAATACCCATTTAGAACCAATTGTATTCTTGTTTACATACTATTTCCCATGTCTCATTCTTCTTTATCTGATGTAGTTCCTCTTCCATTGCTCTAACCCGACTTTCATCATCACATGCTTTATTCACAGTCTTAGGTTCTATCTTAGAGAGTAAACACAAATTTACCTGAACCATTTTGCTTCTTGTCTTCACTCCTTCACTTTTGTCTCCAATTATTTTTTTGTTCAGATGATTTTTCTGAACATATTTAGGAGTCTTAGGTTTAGGTTTTGAAGTTTCTTCCTGCTCATCACTTTGCTTTTTCTCTTCCTTTTCTTCTTCTTGTATTTGTACACATATTGGTTCATCAGGTTCAACTTCAATTATTTCCACTACTCTATACATAGCTTCATCAACCTTTACATTAGTACTTTCAATTACTTTTCTCAGCCTCTTATTAAAACATCTGTAAGCCTTGTTGTTACTTGAATATCTAAGGAAAATTCCCTCATCACATCTAGCATCAAACTTTCCAATATTTTCTTCATCTCTTCTAATATAACATCTACTTCCAAATACCTTAAAGTATTTTACAATAGGAGTCTAACCAGTCCATAGTTCATAAGGGATCTTAGTGTTGTTACCGCTGACTTGAACTCTATTAAGAATGTAAACAATAGTGTGAATGGATTCTCTCCAATACACATCAGGAACATTTGCTTCTTTCATCATAGTTCTGGCAGCCTCTTGAACAATTCGGTTCTTTCTTTCCACAACTCCATTTTGTTGAGGAGTTATAGGAGCAAAGTAATGTCTTTTTATACCATGTTCTTCACATAATACATTGAACTCACTAGATGTAAATTCTCCACCTCTATCAGACCTTAAGCATTTGATTTTTCAGGTTTGCCTCATTTTCTACTCTTTCCTTAAATACATTGAATCTATCAAGAGCCTGAGTCTTTTCTCTAAGAAATGTAACCCATTTCATTCTAGAGTAATCATCAATCAAAAACATAAAGTACCTATCACCACTTAGACTTCCTGTTCTTGTAGGACCACAAAGGTCTATATGGATTAATTCTAGCATTCTGGTAGATGATTGATCCTTTGCTTTAAAATTATTCCTTGTCTATTTTCCCATCTGACAACTTTTGCAGATTGAATTTGAAGGCTTTATGATTATAGGCAAATCTCTGACAACTTATCTAGAACTGATCCTAACCAGATTGTCAAAATTCACATGTCCCATCCTCCGATGACAGAGCCAACTCCCATTAATTTGAGAAACAAAACACTGACCATCTCCACTTTTAAGCTGATAGATGTTTCCAAGAGTTCTTTTTCTAGCTACAACCATACTTTTGGATCCTTTCTTGATCTCACACATGTTATCCTGAAACACAAGCTTAAAACCTTTGTTGCATATTTTTCCAACACTTAAGAGATTATGCCTTAAACCCTTTGCATAATAAAAATCATCAGTATTATGTTTTCCATCAAAGGTAATTGTTCCTTTTCCAACAATCTTAGCACCAGAATCATCCCCAAACATAACTATTCCTCCATCATACTTCTCAAGTTTAGTAAACTTACTCTTATCTCTGGTCATATGATTTGAACATCCACTATCAATCACCCAAAAATCTTCATCCTGTCTAGCATGAAATGCACTTACCAGAGTACCTTCTGATTCATCCTTCTTACTCTTTGGACCAAGTTCTTTTTCACATCTTCCATGGTTAGAAGGTACAACTTTCTTTTCCAAGGCTAGAAACAAACATTCATCTTTATCTTCTTCAAGGTCAGATTCATCATCATAAATTCTTGCATCTTCCTTAACATAATTATTGTTATTATCCTTATTCTTATTTTTTGTAGCTCTATTAGGACATCTTGATGCATAATGACCAATATTTCCATAAATGAAACACTTAAAAGGCAACTTACCTTTGTATTTACCAGTACCTTTCTTCAATCTCCTTGTGAAATTTGCTTCCAAATATTCTGCATCATCATCATCATCATCATCATCATCATCTTCTTCTTCTATCTTCATGGATTTAAAGGTTATTTCAGTCTTCTCCTTAGCTCTTGCAATTTTTCTCATTTCAAATGTAGTCAAGATACCAAATAGATGCTCCTTAGTAAATGTCATCGGATCATATTGTTCTTCAAGTGCAGATACTTTGTCACTATAATTGTCTGATAAGGTCATCAATATCTTTTCAATTATACCTTCATCTGACATGGTACCACCTTGATTCTTGATTTTAGTTGCTATAGTTTGAACTCTCTGATAATAGCTTGCAATGTCTTCTCCATCTTCCATTCTCAAATTCTCAAATTTTTGCTTAGCAATTAGTTTCCTTGACAACTTTACTATATCATTCCCTTCATCAATATCTTTCAAATTTTTCCATACTTCATAAGCAGTAGGCAGAGAAATAACTTTTGTCCTTTCAGTTTTAGATAAAGCACTAAAAATAGAAAACCTCTCTTTCATTTTCTTCATAAGCTACAACTTCATCAGTAGAGGAAGGGCCAACTATTGGTATCATATACTGTCTCCGCAACTTTCCAGGTGTTGAAACTCAGTGAAATTAGATAACTTCTCATCTTCTCTTTCCAGTCAATGTAATCAACTCCATCAAACATAGGAAGTTGCAACTTGTGTGCCATCTGATCTACCTCAAGCGATTAAGATTTTCACTGAGGAATCAGAACTCTGATACCAATTGTTGAAATGCACAAGACAACTAAGAGGGGGGGTGAATCAGTTGTATCAAATCCTTTACTTTTAAACTTAGTCAATTCCACCTTTTCTTCAATCTATTGTTAAGTATGAATGTGAAATGAAAATAACATAAACACAACACCAGAGACACCAGATTTACGTGGAAAACCTAATGAGGTAAAAAATATGGTGAGTATAAACTCAAAATATAGTAGTAATGCAATACGGGATACAAAGGCTCACTACCCAGATTAAGGGCTCAGTGCCTTGAGAAGGACTCACTGTCCAAAGGGAGGGTCACTAACTATAGAAAAACAAAAGAATATAAATGAAGATCCACCACTAGGGTTCCACACATTTGCAACTAGATCGGAAGATTGTAGATGTCTTCAGCTCACTACTTTCAAGTATCTAACACCTTAAAGTACTGTTGCCTTACTTCACTCTTCCACTTTCTTTTTTTTGCACTTGTTCGCACACTTCACTCACTTTTTTGATTCGTGGATGGATGGATATTGATTTCACTATAACGTGACTTGATTTTATACCATCTTTAACCTTAGGAACATTCTCCAAGGTCGGCTATACAATTTTATTTATAAATTCAAACTAGGTCAGCTACTCAACATTCTCACGATGGATAAGAATGAGAGAGGACTAATTACATATTTAATTTAGGATCCAAATAACATCTTGAAGCTCGCACATGCTTCCTTAAGTTGATGCAAAACCAAATGTAATTTGTAGACACTAGGCCAGCCAAACCTAATGAAAACACCAATGATCTTTGAAGTACGCACATTTCCAGCAAGATAAACACACGTGGATCACTCAACATGCTTCACCAGTCATTTTTCCATCTCTGAGAACAACTCAGATACATCTACAACAACTTCAACAAACTCCATTCATAGAGAACACTTCACCAGTTCAACCGGGACAACCAGAAAAAACACAGGAGCTCTGGGGTAGGTCTTCCGGAGTGCCAAACCACAAGCGACTTTGTCAGAACACAAAAACCATCAGAGTAGTCATCTCCCAAATCTGCAAGATCTAAAACCAAATGTTAGAAGACTGCTGAGCCAAACATTTCTCCCAGTCCACAAATAATTAGTTCTGGAAAACCAGTTCACACATCGGTGAACATATCTTCTTCTCTTCATAAAACTAGAAGATGAAACTTCATATATATGATTCATTAAAGATTATGAACACACCTACATATCCGCATAGGCATAGGATCAACATAGAAGAAATGCGGACCACAATACTAGAGCACACACATAACACACTTTTAATCCTACTTTCATTATTTCTCAATTTTTGTCAAAAGAGCTTGGCAAATACACAAATCTATGTTGACATCAATGACAACACCACCAAACTCATCCATACTCGCAACATAAACATTTGAAAGAATCTAAAGGGACTTTTGTAGTCTAGTATGGAGGAAAAGGATAAGATGGCTCTACTCAATTGGGACATTATCTACCTTCCTAAGGCCTATGGGGGTCTAAGATTTAGGAAAACCAAATCTACCAATAAATATTTATTGGCTAAGATTGGTTTGGACCTATTATAGAATGAAAAGGACAGGTGTGATATCATGAAATAAAAATATTTAAACAACATTCAATTCATTAGAATCATATCCAAATTTGAACACCCTCGTGGGTCTTTGATTTGGAACAATGTTATAACATCAAAGAAACTATTATAGGGAGGTCTAAGATGGAAACTAGGGAATGGATCGAGGATTAAATTTTTGGAAGACTCTTGGGTCATGAACCAATCTCTAAATCAAATGGTATTCAAGGACTTTCAGGGACCTATAATAAATTTCTTTGAAAGGAGGGTTGCTGACTATCTCAATGGACAACTTGGATCACAAAAATGAAAAGATATTGGGAATTACTGCTATAATAATCAAGAGCTTAGGAAAAAAGCTAAAAACCTTCAAAAAATCCTCTCCTTAACAAGAGTCCTATGTTTCAAAATGAATACAAGTTCTTTTGAGCTAAGGAGAGAAAAGGAAAATTCACTACTAAGTCTACTTCTAGTTTTTTGTCATCCCATGATCATTGTAGAGGGTTGTGGGAACTCATATATAAATATCACCTCGTACCCAAGATAAATTTATTTTGGTTGATTGTTCCTCACAATAGAATCCTAACCCATAATAACTTAAGGCAAAGAGGCTTTCATATCCCTAACAAATGTACTCTATGTAAATAGGAGGAATTAGTGCCCCACTTGTTACTAGTACACTACCATTTCTTAGAAGAAATGTGGGGCTATGCCCTACAAAATACTGGAGTCTATTGGTCTATGACTAGTAGAATTAAAAGCCTTGTGGAAAATTCAATTTTTCCTTACACTCATCCTCTTGTTATGGAAATTTGGAGATAGGTAACCTCCAACATTGTTGGTGTATCTAGAAGGAAAGAAACAATAGGATATTTCATAATGAAGAAAAGAGTGCCAAGGAGATCTTTGATTATCTCTCTAAAGTGCTAGTTGAGAATGTCTCCCTTTGCAATTGGAAAATCCCAAACATTCCTCCTACTGCTTTTGACTCCAATGTTGCTCGTAGATGACCCTAACTCTTTTGATAATTCTTAAATGTTATCTAGAAAGAATACCAAATGGAAACTGCCCTCTTTGGGCTGGTCAAAACCCAACTTTAATGGGGTTGCCAAAGGAAACCTAGTGTGGATAGTGGTGGTGGTATTAACAAGGATTTTGATTGCAAATTTATTGTTGGGTTTGCTAAGGGCCTAGGGGAATAATATTCTAATGTGGTTGAAGCAATGGCAATGTTATGGGGAGTCAAGATTGCTTTGTGTCTAGGGATAAAAAGATTACAGGTTGAAGGTAACCCAAAGATTGTTATTGATGTAGTGAAAGGTAAATTCAAGGTAGGATGGGCTATCTCTAACATTATAAATGATATCCAAAACTTTGTAATGGAATTTGATAGATTCAATACATCCCATACCTACATAGAAGGAAATAGGGTAGTTGATGCTATGGCTAACATGAGGATTGCTTTGGAATCCATAAGATGTTGGAGGGATAGCTAATGTCTCCCAAAAAATGTTAGAGGTATATGAGCCTTGAAGAACAATATAATAACATTCAAAATGTGGAGGACTTGCAACAAAATCATAATGTTTAAATATATATTATTATATATTCTTGATAAAAAACCCTTCCCAAAGTTTCTCCCCTCAACAAAATTATGAGGGGTTGGACTTTGAGGGTTTGGAATAAGGATGAGAGTATGACCAAGTGGGTCTCGAAGACAACTAATAACCCCCTTGCGCATATTTTCCTTTGGGTTCTACTTATTAATCTATATGTCATGATGATGATGGGATTAAGTTGCAATGATAAAAAAGTGGAAGTTGAAGTCACGAGATAGTTAATCAAGGTTAGAAACTCAAAAATTAAACATTACCCCATGATATGGATCATACCACCCAAGATGGCTTACACTAATATAAAAACATGCTCCAACCCTTTCAAGAAAAGAATTAGGACTGTTTGCATGAGGGAGTTTATGATCTAGCCTAAAAATGGTGTCAAAAGGGGAAAATCTAACAAAAATCCTAATAGATTGACTTTACCCAAGGATTCCTCCTATCTCGAGCATTATTTGCCACTTAATGCTTTATCCTTCACCTTTTTCGGCAATCTTAAAGTTCTTTTCTATAAAAATCCTCATCACTTCTAGAAGACACTCTTGCCTCTATTGCTTAAATCACTATAGTGGAAATCTTATTTAGTGCTACCAACTTTATTTTCACCAGACCACAAGTGGAGAACATGTGAGAACAAAGCCATAATCTTGTGAGGAATTCTGAAATTACACTCTTCTCTGGAATATTTTTGTGGAAGATGAGTTAGCACCGCTTATGGATTTTTTGAGCGACCATGATTGAAACCTTTTAATCCAATTTTTCAACACCTAAAATAGAAGACATATCAAGATGGGAGGCATATCCTTTGAAGTTAATAAAGAGGTCATAGCACAAGCCACAAGTTTATCATGCAATGGAAAGACATTGAAAAAGAATAAGGTACAAGACTTGGAGAATATGCACCTATTTTTTAAAGAAGTTGAAACCCTTATTAAGTTGCATATAGGCTACGACCATGACAAAATCCCAAACTCATGGGATAAGGTATGCTTCATTCTAATGAAATATATCACTCTTGAGGGTCATTTTAGATGCTACTAATTCTATCACCTCCCTCTTTCAAATCATCGTAGAAACATAGTGCTAATTAGATTTCCCTTTTATTTTCTATCCTCGCTTGAGTTATCTATGAAAGAGGCCATTGATATGACTAAAAAAACATACAAAAACAACCCATTCCTATCCACTAGGGGCTCATCCTCAGACAATATCATTTTCATCTTTCTTTATGTCCTCCCAAGCCCATTAGGTTATTCTTGGTTGAAACCCTCTATTGTTCCTTCTCCTTCTAAAATCCCCCCAAACCCTCATAATGATAAATTTTTCAAACTTCCTTCAAAAGGAAAGTTGTTTTTTCCTGCTAAGTAAGCTACTCCTAGAAAAAATTCAAAGTCCCAAATTATGTAACCCAAAATTTCTAAAACCCAAAAATCCTTGAACTAAAAAAGCACTATTGTTGGGTTGTGTGAGCTTAAACACACCCCCAAATAGCTTGGAAAAATACTTAACAAAATTGTGAAAAAAGAAACCCACAACAAACTTCTTTGTGGAAGAGGCCACTTTTGATGAGGAGGATATTAAAGATAATAATAAAACTATGAAAAAAGAAGAGAGTAAAAAAGAGCCTGAACCAACTATAGATGTTGAATACATTAATATTAGTGTGTGGATATCTCATAGATTGACTGGAAAATAGGGCCCCAAAATAACTGTGTATGAGATTTTCAATGATGAGTCTGAACAGGTTAAGGAGGAAGATGATAGCAACAATGATGATAATGAAGAGGAAGTTGAGGAGGATGTTGATGGACCAAAATTATTTCAAAATTCCAATGTCATGCTTCAAGAACTAGAGGAATCCACCTCTACTAAAGAACACAATGAAGACAAATTCCCCAATTATGAGAATATTTCCCAAGATTTCATGGAACTATCGACTAGGGTCAAAAACTTGGAGAGGAAACTTAATGGCCTCTCCTGTTTTACCCTAAAATTCATTCATCACGTTGTTCTCACTCTTGGATCTATCTTGCGAGAGGAGATAGAAAAGCATGAGAAGATTACCGATCACAATTCTAGCCACCAAAAGTAGGAGGTTTTTAAGTTCCTCATGGAGGATTGGGAAAATATTCCTAAGTAGGATGTTCTTGTTGTTGTTAGTTTTTTAATTTTATAAAGATTACTTTGTTGAGACATTGTTATTAGTTTGTTGTCACTAGTCTATTTATGGCATATGACCCTAGTTTCTTTTTTGTTTATAACTCTCTGGTATTGGGGCCTTTTGTGTTTGGGTACAACACCCTATAAATGTTGCTTACTTTATAAAAAACAACAATAATTATTCAAAGTCATATTTCCTAATCAACTCATAAATAGATCAAGTTAAAAATACATGTATCCCACATCACATGAATTCAAAGTACTTTAGCTTATAACTCATACCTTCATGTAGAACCATTTTTTAAATCAAGAATGAAATACAAGAGCATATAAATAATAATAAAAAGTACATAGGAAACATGTCATGAAAAATCAACATAGTAACCAAAAATAGCATAATAAGAACACTACAATTGAGGATAAGAAAAACACACAACCACGTACACAAAAAAAATCACAACCCAAGTCATAAGATAATAACTCAAGACATTAAAATGTAGAGCAATAAATTTTAAAATATCTTGAAAAATGTTAGAATTCATTTTTCAACTAGATGAAGTGTACCAACTACTTCACATAGGAATGATAAAAAACTTTATATCACAAGAACACGATACAACTTTGATTAGTCATTTAAATATGTTCCTACTAGCAAGCTATAGGACCTCAAGTTTGTAGATGTAATAGCTCATAGTGATGGAAGTTGTATATAGATACTACCTAAGGACTATTTACCCAACCAAAGAACTATGAGCTTGGTGTTCCAAGTGACAAGACTAAAAAATGAAGAGTAGTCCTCATTCTCTATTTGTACAAATCCTAGGATATAATAACCTTCTAGGTCCTCAAAATACAAGACCACTATACTTAGTTGTAAGGGTAGCAAAAGGAGTAAGGTCCAACTCATGCTCACTCACTTACAACTAGTACACACAATTTTTTTTCTCATACTCAAGTGTAGTTGTAGAATGGGTATTGAGTTGCCAACTAGGGTCAAGGTTCCAAACTAGGCTCACCCATACTACTACCTAGTACACAAAAAATATCCAAATCTAAAAATTTATCAAGGTGTACTCAAAATACTTAGTATTGTAGAAGCATGGAATTGAGTTTCCATTAGGTCTATTCACAACCACCTAGTATAACACATTGGTCAAATTTTAATAATATATTACAAACTCACCAAAACATGTTAGGAGATCACATATACCAATTAAGACCTTCATCACAGAGATATAGAGAAAGATTGTATCATATAAAAGTACAGTACCCAAGGATATTCTAGAAAATAAAAAACATGATCTACATATCAAATTGATCTTGTACATGAAATTTGGGCTCAAGAAATTCAAAGCATAAGTGCACCACTCTTATAGAGAGATAACTAATAGGATTTGCCCTATTTGACATCCTTTCTAGTGAGGCTAAGCCTCTTTGCGCCCTATTTGGAGGGTTTATCCCATAAGGGGGAACCTATAGGGGGCACAAATGTTCCACACAAACTATTTCTAGGATCAAATAGCCTAGATCCATTCACATTGTTTATTTGATCCTTTTTTATATATTCAATACTAGAATTTAATGATAAACACAAAAGTCTCTATACTAATAAAAGAAAGATCTTGCATGCTAAAAAATCACAAATCCAAATAAACAACTTATTTTCATATCTTTTTCAAATCTTTTAATTAATTTCAATTTATTCTAAAATAACATTTGACATTTTGCATAAGGAAATATACTTATTAATTTTTCAATCAAAATAGCTATAAATGTCTAGAAAACCCTTACTCAACAAATCAAAAGCAATGCTCAAATATGTTCTAAATCAATAATAGATCATCAATTAAAATTACAAATTCATCATATAATCATTTTCATGCTTCAATTTGATCAATGCCCTAATCATATATGCTCATAAATTCTTCAATGTAGTTTCACAAACAATCTCATAAATTTGTCATGAATGCTATGCTAGGCTTTAAGTTATCAATTTGATTTTTAAATTTAGTTCCCAAAATTAAAATTTACATGTTTTCAATTCCATCCAATTCAATCTACCATGAATCTAGTTTCTTTTTAATTTATTCTTCTATCTTTTCCTAGGGTTTACATAGTTTCAAAATCTTTCTTTATAGCTAAGAAACGTAGGATTTAGCCTTACAAATTCACTTTCAAATTTAATACATTCAAAGATCATTTTTTTAATATATTTCCAAATTCATTCTAGTCAATTCTCTAATATTCCAATTTCTCATAATTTAATTCATCTAATCATTTCAAGAGTTGCAATCTCACAAAACACACTTTCTTTTATTACAAGCAATCATATAATTCACATAGATATTTTAGAATGATTGATTATAATTTTACAATCAATCCTAATTCATTTGATTATGAAATTGAAATTCTTTCTAAATAATTTCATGAATATGAATCCAACCTCTTCAAAAACTCAACTTGAAAAATTAATGTAAATTTTAAAACCCTTAAGTCCAAAATCATTTGTGAATTCTCCAAAGTTCTCAAAAAATTGTTTTAGTGTGTATACATAAAAATAATAGGGTCTAAAAAATTTATCTTTCTAAAAAAATCCCCTTTCGAAAAGTTTGCAAACCTTAATTGGGAATGTAGACATATAATATAGATTGAGAATATAGATTTGCATGTGATTGTAGTTAACTCCAATGTGATACAATAAAAAAAAAATGGTTGAAATTTCAAAGTTGTGTCATACTTCAAGCCAACTTATCAACACAAGTGAATTTTAGCCAACTAAAAGTTATTTTTGATCAAACATATAGCCTAGCTAGATTTGTTCTAGCTATAAATCATATATATGAGCCATAATTTTTCCAACTAGAAGTGTCCACTAAATACATATGTAGTATCATTTTTAGGTCAATCTAGCAAGCAAATGAACTTCTTTGATTTATTTTTTTGTTTTCACAACTCCACTCATGTCAATAACATTTAATTGAATATTTCAAAAATATATATTCTAATAGTTTAATTTTTATTTTTTAAAATTAAACTAAAACTAGTTCATTAGCACCAAATTACAATTTTGATTCTAATGTCAAAAAAATACTAAAATTTATTTTTTTAAATAAAAAATATATGATGCACTAGCAAAGACTTTTTGTTAAGATATCATTTTTATTTTATTTTAGATAAATAGTTAATACAAAAAGTGAAGTCCCCTTGAAATAGTTATGTTTTCAATAAACATAAATTTTAAGATTTAAAAAAAATCATCAAAATGGAGAAAAATTAATTCATTTATTTTAATTTCAAGTTATAAATACAAAAAGATTAAAGAAAAAAATTACTATATAACTTCTCACTTAATCTCATTTTTTGAGCATTTTATCAACAATTAAATTATAGTATAATAATTTTATAAAATTACATTCACATAATTTTTTTATATATTTTTTTAATAATTTTTAAATACAAACATAAAATACACTAAAAATCTACAGTTCATTAGTTTACATCATTTTGAAATTCAAAATATGTAACTTTCTAATTCATTCAAGTTGAAAAGTTAGGTCAGTGTTGATTGTTTCTTTTATAAAAAATAGACACAAATTTGAACTTTTACCCAGCTAAATACATTAGATTACACACAAACAAAAAAATACTTATCCATTAACATAAAACCATTTGCAATAGAACCTTTCATATATTATCTATGCTATATACATCTTACATTCATACCACAAGCATATATATACACATCATGCATATGTTTGGGTGAGTCACTCTTATCTAATCTTTTTCAATCCACTAACATATACATGTGTTTGGCTACATATATTTCTTTATTTAGTGATTGGATATTTCTCACATATCTTTCAAACTTGTGTCTATATCTCTTTTGTATTCTCTATTCTATGCATGCATGCTCTCTCTTATTCTTGTTCTTTGTATATCATATCCATAGTAATGTTATATTACTATTATAGCTTATCTATTTGTAGGGATGTGTCCTTAAGCTCATACTTGTACATCTTTACCCATTAAGAGGTACCACAAGGCATTTAGTACTTTTACAACATACTTTTTAGTACCTATAATAACCTCTTTCTTGTCATGTTCTAAACATATTAGAGTTAGCTTCTAACACCTTTGCAAGTTTTCACCATCAACCTTTATTAGGCCACCCTTTCAAGTTTTTAAATTAATGGATATAGATCTAACCACCCTTATGGGTTTTCAACTTATTCTATCAAGTTATATGTTGACTCTATTTCCCACCAATGAAGAAAATTTTTAATTTGAGGAAATAATGAATTGATCCTTAATTGAAGAAATTCGATTAAAATATAATATTTCTAGATCTTGTGTATCTCTCAACTCAAGAAATTGAAATATTAAAAAAGTATTTAATTCTAATTTAAGGATTTTTCTATTACATATATAATTTTAGTTTATACTTTATTGTAAAGAAACTAAAAATTAGCTTTATCACTTTACTTTGATTCTCAATTCTAATATTTAAAAATTCATACAATTAATATTCTAAAATAAGCAATTGCAAATCAATTCTAATTTGATTAATCCATTATTCAAAAAAAAATCAAATAAAAGCTAAATAAGTTAAATTCTTATTTTGTTTATCAATTTGATTAATCATTTTTATGTATGTCATTTGCAACAGGATTTGGGATTTGGGGAACCCAAACTCGAGCAAGCTGACATGGTGGATTGGGGCCAAATCTCAACACTATATCATTCCACCCATACCTTCAAAGGATATCGTGCATCATTTGGTTTCTACGAAGAAAAGCTCCCCTCCCCCTCCTGGGTATAATACTTCGTTCTCGCCTGCAAAGACTGTAACTTCCACATTTTTCAGGTTCTCCTACACCTTCGTTGGGTTTTCCCAGTTCAGGGGGCGATGCTCTTTCTAAATTGGGTGTTTCGAGGGGGGAAGATCCTCCCAATAGTGCATGAAACTATTGATTCCTCTCAATGTGACAACTATTGGACCGAGGTTAAGAGACAAAAGCCTTTGACTAGGAAACATCATATGTTGCTTAGATCTGCCACAAAAGGTAGTAATAGTGGGGCACTGATTTAAATATCTCTCTTGATGTGAATTATAAATCTTGTTTTCAATGAATATAGAGTGCTACCCTCTCTAGTAGCGATTTGCCAAAAAAAAAACTTATAAAAGAACAATAGTACACATATTGAAATAAAAAGGTGAGTACACATTGAAATTAAAAGGTGGGTGGAGTACATGAAATCATACCCCAATAGTCCACATGGAACTAAAGACCAAATCAAAAAACATGTAGAAACCAATCGCTAAGTGGTGATAGTAGTAGCAAAGGGGGGGGCGTTGGGGCTCTTGGTAAATTTTAAATAAAAAATCACATTTGATTATCTCATATAATTAAGTCCATTGTTTTGACTAATTAATTCAAACAACATTTACTTCACACTTTGAATTACAAGTTTGTCAAGGGTGATTGACCAAGCTTAATTCACCTCCCCTAATACTTATTCATGTCAAACATTACATCTCAATTCACATATCTCAGTAAAATTGTTAAAGAATATCAATAATCCATTTAAAGTCATATATTTTAGCTTATGTCATTTAATTAAATCATTGTCTAACTAACCAACTTTCATTATGTGAACAAGTATAGGAGTAGTGAAGCAATTTAAATAAACATTTATAATTATTGCAACTTTTTCATTCAAAAGAAGTGGGAATTAGAGATGTTACATCATCAAGGAAATTTCAGACTTCCCTTTATATATAATAGGCTTCAAACGATGCTCTTTGCATCACATTTTCCTATATACAAGAACATTAAGTGGAAAACATGCTTTGCACTTGAAATTATGCAATGGACATAATTGTTTGTATAGGATGCATTTGAACAAGTTGGTTTGTCCTAGCATCCAAAAGATAAGGATTTAGTTGTCACTAGTCTCTAATCATTTTTCTAATATCAATTCTCTCTCTCTCTCTCTCTCTCTCACACACACACACACACACACACATAATCACTCACCTCTTGGTAGTCAAGGTCAACATTACACTAAATTCTATAAGTCATAATTCTATCTATGCATTTCACCTCTTAATAGTGAAAGTCAACATTACACTAAAGCTAAAGTGAGCCATATTATATCTTTGCATTTCAATTATACCTATCTCAAGTTATTCAATTACTTAACATCTCAATTTACATTACTCAACTTCCACTCATTTTAATTGAAGGTTTAGAGGATTTAACTAGTCTACAATGTCATCAATTGTAGTATCAAGTGCACAAATTAGCATTTCCTTTGGCTTAGGAGCTAAGATCTTAGAGATATCAATTCTACTAAATTCATTTCAAATATGATCCCCTCATTTCTTAAGAGGACCAATTCTTTGCATTCAATAAGAATTGATCATAATGTCAAGTCTTTTTAAATCATTCAACTTCACCAATAAACCAAAAATCATTTAACAAATATTTACTACATAAACAAACTAATCTAACCAATTAAGATGTTGTACATCCATAACATTGTCACACTGACATCAGTTTCTATTCATATTTGAATTCCAGGAGTGTCAGTCAAAATAAGAAACGTCCCTATTTAAGTCTAGAATGCCCACGTGCTTATATTGTGGAAAACGGTGTTAGAAATACTTTCTTACTGTCCAACGTAAAGGAACTAATAGGGCCTATACGCTAATTTATTTACTTTGATACCTTTTCTTTTATGGATAGCTCGCCGAAAGTACGTGTCAACCAACTAAATACGACTTAGATATATAACTGGAGCCAGGGGTCCTATTATGTTAACCTCCAAGTAAAATATACGGCAAATCGTTTGAATTTTCAAAGCAACGTATGATACAATCTTGAAAAATCAAAGCATCCTATAAGAAAATCACTTGTCAAATGATTTAGAACTGAGAAGCATCATCTGTGATGAGCAGTCGGTGAAGAAACTGCAGAGACCAGATACTTCTGTCCCTGACAGAAATAAGGTGTTGTGTACTTTAAGCAATGACCATCTTCATTCAACGAACAAGCAATTCAGTCAATGACGTTAAATGATTTGTGTTGTAATCACCCATGTGAAACAGTTTTGCACAATATTGGTTGTGCCGTTGGCCTTGTTATTTAGGTAGTTGGTGTGCACTGTAGGCAGCATCTTAATAATGGCTGCAAAACAGAATAAGTGATCGTGTGAATGCTATGTGGTAGTGATGGGTCATGAGACTAGAATGAATGAATGAGTGAGATTTTAATGACGTTCACGAGATCAAACAGTCTAAGGGATCAAGGGTCAAAAAGTTAAGAGATTTTCATATTCTTTTCAATGTTGAATCTTCTGTTATGAATTTTGAACAGAAAACTAGCCGTCTTGCTGATCCTTTCTTCCTCAAATAACTCATGCAAATTGTCGACCTTTAAATTGCCCTAACATGAAAAGAAAGCAAAAATTGAAGGAGTCAGCAGTCACGTGGTTTCTAATTGTAGCCTGCAACTGTGGTCCGTTGGTATTCATCAATGCTTGCTGTCAAAGTTTGTCGTTTTGTCCTATCATCTGCAAGTCTATCATTCCTTCAGTCGTGATTGTATCCTAACAGCCTGCAGCTTTCTGGCTTTATTTTGGCAGTTGAGGTTTTCCCTAAGTGGAGAGCTCAAGCCTCCAAGGGAAGAGACAGCTTTCTCTGCCAAATTAGGACCCACACTAGAACAAACTAGCGATGGAGATTAGCTGAGGGCCAATGGTACTGCCCACCTACCAAGACTCCTACGAAATTAGGGTGCGCTCTTCATCATGATCCATTTCAGACGGTACTGTGTAGCCTTTTGATGGTCCCTGTTCTCTTTGTAGGCAAGGCTTTTTACAACGCTAGGTTTCTTGATTAAGATTCATGAAAGTGTATTAAAGATGCATGGTTCTTTAGACTGTTTGATCTTATGGATGTCATTAAAATTCCATCCTTTGATCAGCATGCATGAATGCGTCTACAGTAACGGAATTGAGTTCAATTCTCCATTTCCATTTCCATTTCCATTTCCATACCCTTTTATCTCCCTTAGCGAAATCACAGCAACAGCTTACAGAAATGTAAACTTTTTGATCCTTATTGCATGCTTTCCCCTCTCAAGTTTTTCTATTCTTTCTGTCTGTTGAACAACAAATTCAGAAAAACAGAAATACTAATCTAGCTGTGTATTCACTGCACGTACACACCGATTCTCGGGAACTAGAAATTCATTCGCATCAATTGTACGTATACAAAAATGCGAGTCTCCTGACAGTCTATAATATTATGAATAAACCAGACAAGAATTAATCCAGACGCAAAAACAATATAAATTACTATACTACTATGTCCAATGGAATTTTAATCTTCATGAAAAATGAATCTTAAGCAAGAACATGGCAACTTGAACTTAATTTAAACGACGCGTGTTCGAAACTGCGTGGAGAATCGGAAGGACTCACTCAGATACAATGCCACCTAGTAATATGAAATTACTGTACAAATGAGAACAATCTCACTGGGAAACTTGGCTGATTTGCTTTCCCCTCTAAATGCGAACAGTAAATTAGAGAAAAAGTAAAGTTTGGTAGCATTGCTTTTGAACTGACCGGCTTCAAATTGAATGTCGGTCTGATTTGCTTTACGTCGGGTCCATTTGAGAATTGAGAATTGTGAAGCTGGTTCTAAGATTTTTTACCAAGGGTGTTCTTGTTGTTGTGCATCCAGACCTTGAGAACACGCCTCTTGACGCCCGCTTCATCACAGAACTGCTGCACGGCGGGCTCATCTTGCTTCTGAATCCTCCACCCTAGCTTCTCTGCAAACACTAACATCTTCTCCTTCTGTTGGTTAGTAAACTTTGTTCTGAACCGCTTCTTCGCCGCTAAAGCCGCCGCCGCCGCCGATGTCCCCGCTGCACTGACGTGCTCTTCAGAAGCGAATTGCGGCAAGGGCAAGGGCGAGTGAGCGTGAGGAGAGGTAAGCGGCAAATAGGCGGGTCTTTTCCTGTTGCAGAAAGGGCAGGAGGGCTCTCCCTCCACTTCTCTGCGGTGGAAGTTCCGGTGGCAATGGCAGACAGCGCAGGTGAGGGCCTCCAGCGTCCCCTCCTCGCCACTCGCCATGAACTCTCCGCACCCGTCCACGGCGTGCCCGCCTAAACTGGCCGCATGATTCTTCAAGCATTCTCTGTAGGCAAAAGCCTTCTTAACCCCCACAGCCTCCGCTCCACTCTCACGGATCTCGTCCGAACCAGAAGCAGAAGCACCACCACCATTACTGGCATTGCTAAACATCTTCATCTTGGAAGACTCCCGTACTGAATCATAGTTCATCGGCATTCGCATCCTGATCTCCTCCCCTTCATTCCCTCCAAAATCCATCCTACTTAACTCCTAAGTCCTAATTACTCAAACATTTCATTCCTAAAACCACAAATATAATTTAGGAAAAATGAAAAACTCAAACCCTTGCACCGCCTGCTTGCACCTCAAAGCTTCTCAGCCGATTCAAACCGTAGATCCGGCGCAAAACCCCAACTTCCTGCCTTGCAAGACGATCTTCTTAATCCGACCGCTAAGCACGTTTTAATCAAAAGCTCCAAATTTACAATATGGCGCAAATTAACGAGAAGATAATTGACGAAAATGGTAATCCGTGAGAGAATCGAGTCAGACCTAAGCAAAAACGAAATGGACTTTCCCAAAGCAAACCATGGGCGTGAGAGGTAGAGTCAACATTAACGCTGTATTTTAGCGCCGTTTATCAACTGCACATAAGAAAATTACAAAACCCTACTTAACACCCGTTAAACATCGTGCTGCTCGGGAAAGAGCACTTTGAATAAGATTCAATGGCTCCAATTATCAGCATCACGACTCCAACCTCGTCTCGATTCGACACGACAGGCCTTGCCTGCTAAAATCCCATCAATCGAACCGCGTGGAAAGCAATCCGATATTTATCGACCGTGGAAGGCGGAACTGGAAGCCCCGCGTGAGCTTCCATCCACAACACCCGCCTCTGCACGCCGAGCTACCGTACTCTTTCAACGAGGACGGATGACTTCTCCTCTTCTGTTCCGACACGCCATTTGTATGCTTTACGACATCATATATCATCTTGTCCTTGTAAACTTCAACGACTCCTCCATTAATTCCATTCCTCCTTGCTCTCCATCACTGTTCCAACTCCTACGATCCATGCTACCAACATATACGAATAGATACGTGTCATCAGGAAACAAGTTGTAACTGACCAAGTGCCCAGATTATCTCCCATGGTGTCCGCTTTTAAATTTAATTTGTTTTCCACTTGTGTTATGGTCTAAGCCAAATGGAAAGGGCAGTCAAAGGATGGTGTCACAAAATTAGCTAGACAAGCTTTGGTTTGGAATAACATCTAAGATAATGGATTCTAAAGTCAATTCTTAATTTAGTTTCTAAGGAAAAGGGGAATTAAAGGATGGAGTTATAATATTAGTTAGACAATCTTTGGTTTGGAATAATATTTACAATAGTGGGATCTAAAGTTAATTCTAAATTTAGTTTCGAAGGGAGGAATAGATTATCAAAATTGAATTTGAAAATCGATGAAGGTACCATCTTTATGACTCTTTTTTAAAATCGTATTTTTAAAGAGAAGATTATGGATAAAGAGAAGGAAATCACTTGTTTTTAGAAAAATATTGATATTTGAGTTTTGGTATTTTGACCAACTTAAATTGTAGGCTTTTTGGCTTGTCTTTGTTTGAATTGTTTCATGGGCCTGACTCACATTGAATTTGAGGCATGCTCACATACCATCTATCTTATTTTTGTGATTAGTATCTAATAGACATATGAAATAAGCATTAACAACTACTTAACAATGCTAGCAACAATGTGTTCAAGTAAAAGTAAGAGATGTGAGGTTGAAAATGAGCTAACGAAATCAAAAGAAATATGGGATTGTGAAAGAGCCTTTCAAAGAAAATCTCCGAAGGAACAACCAAATAGAATTAGTGTTATTATATGCCCCCTCTAATTGGTTACATGCAAATGATGTAAGCAATTGAAAGAGAGAATAAAATTTAACATGTAAAATATATGATCATGCAAAGGTAAAGAATCGTGTAACAAGTGATATAGATATCATCATGTGAAAAACAAGAGATTAGATAGCAAGATGTAAACAAAAAAGAATATTTAATAAGAGATAATTTATAGGTACCCCCAATGTTGCTTGCAATGAACTAAGGACAATGATTAAGTGATAATAGCCAAAGTGCTAGATATGAACACATGAGCATAGATAAATGTAAGATGCATGCATGATAAAGCATAAGCATGTGACATATAAGATGTAAGCATGTATGCATGTAAGAATAAACATTTAGATGGAATGATAATCAAAGAAGACAAGATGAATGACATAAAAGGGGAGGAACCCAATTGGAGAAATATGACTACAATAAATAGTCAAAAGTAACATATGAAAGACATACAAGTCAAGAGACAAAACACAAGAAATAATATAGAACGTGAAATGAGAATGGACACTCCACATAACAAAGCCTAAGCTCAATAATGGTATAACATAATAGAAGACATGTAAGAGAATTTTACAACAAGCATATAGCTTCATTAAAAAGGCCAAATTCAAAACATAAATATATCAATCTATCTTTTTGGTCAACATGATGAGAGTGTCAATCATCCCATAACTTTGCAGCATCCTAAATCTATAGTGAAAATACATAGAAAATTCAAAAAAGAAGTGACATGGACCACAAAACACATGTTCAAAGTCATTTGTTCCAACATGTGCCACTAAATGTGTCTTTGTATCATCCAAATTATTAACTAAAATCATAAAAATAACATTAAAAGTAAAGAAAACCAAAATCACAAAGTCTTTTATAGTTAGGTTGGAAGAATCTTCCCCCACAAGGCCATCCTCATCCCAGTCATGAATAACAAGCCCTCAAATCAAATCATTGTATCTTATATTAGGTAGTCTTGTAATTATATAAAGTATCTCTTAATAAATATGTTCAAAGATGCGCTAATTTTTATTTTTAATTTCTTATATCCATTGTTATTTTTTATTTGAATTCGCATTTGCTTGTAGATTTTGGACTATGTGTAATATTCCATTTCTTTCTTTGGAGTCCAAGTAGTTTGAAACCCCTATAAATATGAAGCATATCTAGATCTATCATTTATAATGGCTTTGCTATTTTCCTATTTTATTGGTACATACATTGTTTAAATATGTTTCTCATATACATCCCTTGTAGGCATACAAATACCTAATACCTTATGCTTATATGAACTAATAGGTTGTACCACTTGTGATTCTTTTGGCCTTGTAGATTAAAAAAATTCTCCATTTAATATGAATATATTTAACTAATTTAATTTTTTATCCTTGTAAGCTCTTATGGTCTTATAAATTTTTAATATCTTCTTTATTCTCTCACCAATGTTCTTCATTATGAAATTTATATAAAACATGTGTAAATCATCATTATTCTCATATGGTGGTTCCTTAGGTGTTTTTATAGATGTATCCATAGTAAAATGCCTTAATTATGATAAAGGAACATGGATATCTAACAATAGTAGTCATACCACCTTTACAAATATATTTGATGCATTGATGTAATATTGTGTAAAAGGTAAAATTTAATCTACTTTAAATTTAACAAATACATTAATATGAGTTGTGAATGAAAAGGCTAACTTTCAGGAATTAATATGCAATGGGAGTGAAAATGCTAACTTTCTAGATTGTGAAGTACAAAATTTATAAATTGAGTTTAAAAGCATAGATAGTATAAAACAAGGAACATAGCACCAAACACTAAAGGTCACTATCCAAGATGTCAACACATCACTCAGGCATTTGCAGTTCATGTTTTCATCCTTATGGATTGAAATATTAAAATACTTCTATAAAACATCCAACTTCAAATTATACCCAATATGCTCAACTAGAAATGGGAACACGCCAACAATATGTATTAGGTAATAAAAATGTGTTAAATAACAAGATTTACATCACATTAAATATAAAATAGAGATGAATAATAATATGTAAGCACTTGCAAACCTCTATAAGTTGAGTGCTCTTCAAAATACATACAAATAAAAAGAAGATGAAAATTGTTTGGGCTACTTGGAAGCTTTCCTTCAAGTCAAGCCCCTATTTTGGCCTTTTGACCTCCATATCCAATCAATGATAAATAGATTAGAAAATTAGTGTGTGCTCCTATAATAAGTGTATCTAGGAATTAAGAGTAGTGGCAATTCAGATAATATAAATTAAATTGAAAGAGGTTAAAAAGATGTGAATATCCCAAAGTGTTTAGGGGAAGTGCAAAAGAAACACTGCAATAACAATAAGAAAATAGGAAAGATAAGATCAAAAGAACGAGAATAATATCACCTTCAGAAATTGAGGAATCCAAAGAGATAAGAGTTGTTAATTACCACCATGCCTTTAAGAAGAATGTTAAGGAAGCATTGGTGTGCTCATATGGAGGAACCAACATGGTCAATAAAAATTGAAAAGGTATTTTTAGATAGCTTGAGAATGTAAGAGATTGAATGTGAGAGAGAGAGTCAAAAAATGAAAGATTCAAAAATGAGGAGGGAAGAGGAAGGAGCTAGCCAACCATTTAGATTCACCCCAAGCAATTACTATTGACCTAGGTAGGTAATAGGTGGAAAAATACTTATAAAATATCATTGAATGGGAAGCCATCACAAGATGTTAGCACATCACATAGATATCATTTTGACTCTGAAAAACATTTAAAACATAATAAAAATACAAGGTTAAGATATTTATAATATTATCTTGACAAAAAGAATAAAAAATACCATGGGAGACAAGGCCTTTACATCATGGGATATAAAATGGTTAATGTAGGGGTTGAAATGAACCTAAAACCACACTAGGGTATGGACACGAAAATGAGCATAAAATATAGCCTAAAATTGCAAGGGTGTGTGTTTTCAACATTACCAATTGAAGGCATTACTTAACATTTTATTTTATTCATAGATACTCAAGTAATATAAAAATAGATTTGAAGAAGGAATGATATGACATAAAATAAGCACTTCCTTTATACCCATTGCTAAAGGAAAAATAATGCATCCCGTAGTCTCAACTAATATAAGATTACTCATATTAAGTGAAACTCATAAATGTGCATATACTTATTTCCAAAGATGAAGACTGAACAAAAATAATCTATGCATATACATTATATTGACAAGAAGGATCAATAAACAAACACTTAGGCTTGAAATCCACATAACCCCTAACATTCAAAGGACCATAATAATTTTTATGTGGAGTTTCATCATGTGAAAAAATAATTGCTAGCAAATAAGTACCACAACTAGCCTCTTATCAAGGATGTATACAAGTTGATCCTCGTATTGATGCAAATAAACATTTTAATTCCATCATTTTTATACCTTATGAACTCCTCACACAAAATCCACATTATTACATGTAAATTATCAATAGAAAAGGATTTTGTGTAAATCTATAAAATTTGATGAGAAGCAACCAAATTATTTCCCCATAATAACAACCTCAACATGAAATATATTATTATTAATCATATATTGAATCTTATGCTTTAGTTTTATAAAATATTAAGTATCATGACTACTAACTCTATGTTACAATTTTTTTCTCATCATAACTTATACACAAACATTAGATGTATCTAATGGTCTAATAGGAAGAAATGTGATCATATTTTCACTTAACTAAAATTTGAAGAATATTATTCAAAATCTCATGAAGTTTATTATTTTTATTTTAAATTATGAGGCTTAAAAATAAGAACATTGGAAGTAGTAGAAAAATGATTAAATTTTTTCCTTTTCTCTTATTTTTCACTCCTTTTTTGGAAACTAGATTTTGATTTGAAATTTTGAAGGCTATGATGATGTGGAGGGAAATTAGAAGATAGATACTTGAGTGTGTTGGTTTCTATCAATTTTATCTCAACATTCCTCACATTGACACATAAATTCATAAAAGAAGCTTAGATATTTAGGTACACTATTTGCTAAATACCAAATAATAATGCATTATCAAAAAATATTTGATGGTCATCATCAATAATTTGGTAATGCATCTTAGTACACAGGGAATAGAATCAAATAAAATGATCATGTATATTCTCATTGGATGCTTTCTTACAATTTAAAAAATAAAAAATGGTGACCTTCAAACCAATATTCACACTAAAGTGGCTCACAAAAGAATTGGGAAAATCTATAAAAGAATGTATAGACTTAGGCGAAAGTGAATATAACTATTCAATAGAATATTCTTTCAAAGTATATGGTAAGATCTTAGTCAATAACTTATTGATGTAGAGAATTTTGGTCTAACTGCAATCCTACATCACCAAAAATAATAGTAGAGTATATTTAAAGAAAAATTCAACATGCTTAAATAGTTTCCCTTTTTTGTTTGGAATTATTTTTCACCAAACATACATGCTTGTAAGGCTACTATAGGAATTCCATAGATTTCCTTTAGGCCACAAACCTACCTATAACTATGTTATAATTCATCTAAAAGTTGTTAGAAACACAAAATAGGTTTCTACAAAATTATAACAAGCTACTACATGTGTGGAATAGGTTGCTACATGTGTTTTGCTATTGTAAAATTTGTTAATACCAGTGTGTTGGAACATGTTTCATGTTGACCACCTAGAAATTTCTTTTATTGAAATCATTTTGTTAAGTGAGTATCACCACTTTAAGAAATATAGTGAATATTTGAAGGAGTATGTAAAAGATTCATGATTGAAGGAAAATAAGTTGGGACTCTTTGTTTCATCATTTTTTATAATAGTTTCAATTCATTAGAGAACTTTACTATACCGAATACACTTAATGTTGGGCATAAATGTAAGAAATAAAAAAATTCAACACGCAAGTATAAGACTATTGCATGCATTGAAAATACCTAATATGGAATCTAAGTCTTTAAAAATTACATATTTTAATTTCTCTTTGAGAATAATATAATTTCAAAAAATTGACAATTTATTTTTAATTTCAATGTAGAGGTTTGGCTCTCAAGAGTTAGGGTCTTTATTAATCACAAGATAGATGTCATGACATTTTTTGGATTTTTGAAGCATATTTATATCATGATTTATGTTCAATGTTTGGTGTGATGTCACTCCATGGGATGCATTTTACCTATTATAATGAATTCAATTCATTTTAGAGTGTGTTTGGATTGAAAATAATTGTCTTTTTTATGTTGTAATTGATTGAGTAGGGAACAATTATTTAATGATGTTATTTATGATATATTTCATTAAAAATTATTTTAAATTACCAAAAAAGGGGCTCTTCTCCCGCCGTTAAAGTTTCTAAATTTCCATGGTAATAGAAGGAAAAGAGTTGTCATTTTTATAACTAAAAATAAAAGGGAAGAAGAAAAAAATAGTGCAATTTTAATTATTTTTGGGAAATATATTAAGATATAGTTGTATCTTAGTATGTGGACTAAAAGGATGGAAACTTACTAAAGAAAGGACAAGAATATTTAATTTATAGCTCATCCTCTTAAGGACAAACAATCAATTATATGGTTCATTGTTGAACTATGAAATATGAAGGCTCATGTGAGCATGTGTGTAAGCCTATTATAGACACTTGAATAATTTGGTTCATGTGTTTATTTTTTCCTTTCATATATGTGAAATCATGTAGTTGAATAATGTTTGGTTACTAGGTTATGTTTTCCTTCATTAGACCCCCTACCTAGATTATATCACTTATTATCATATATAAAATATAAAAAACTAGCATTGAAAGACCTTAAATGTGTCATATAATATCCTCTACCATTATACATTTAAAATATATGAGACACAAATCTAAATAGAAATGAATTATATTAAACATTAAGATCAAATGAATTATGTTTGAATCCATTAGTGATGTCATTTGTATTTCTATTGTGTAAGGCATCCATCTACTTATGCATATCATCAAACCTTTTGAGTAAAGAATCAAGGATAGAAAGAGGAATAAAAGATTCAACATGAGAAAAAATGGGTGGGTCTAGATAGGTGGAGAGATGACCTAAAATAACATAGGGTGACAACAACAACATGAGAAATAGGGATCTAAAAATAGTGCAAGAAATATGGGAGTAGGTACAAAATAAGTGGGGTGAACAATAGAATTAAGGATAACACTAGTGGGATGAACATGAGAAATAGGGTGGACATAAGAAGTAGGCATAATATGGTAAATGGGCACAATAGGGTCATCTCATGGCATATCGTAAGTGAAGAAGAATATTCAAGAGGAACTATGAAAGAAGAGGCTTAGGAGTGAGGAGATAAAAATAAAACTTAAAGGACTTGATGACATTATATTTTCACCTACACCCTTAAGCTCTTCCAATCCATATTATTTATTAATCAGACAAGTGTGGAGAACAAAATTAACTAAAGTAGAAGGATTAAGATCAATTACTAGATTTGCAAGATCTAAAGAGAGAATTTATACAACAAAAATTATATATTCCTTTTTTGTTTGAGCAACATTGGCATCATGATCAAATATTTCTTACTTATTATGACAACTAGTAATGCATAATGTTTTTTAATAATTCCATATATGTATCTTGGCTCATGGCCATGGTAGGATTCAACCTAGGACTTCTTCTTATTGAGAGATGAGTATGATGATGAAAATTTGGAATACAATGAAATACATAACTATAGAAGGAAATAAGGATCAAAATTAATTTAAATCTTCTATAAAATTCAAAAACTAAGAAAAATGATATATAAAATGTAGTGTAGAAAAATGTATCCTTTTGACATTTTCACACTCATTTGGGTCCTCCTTGTGGATTTTGGCTTAATATTGCCTTGATTTAGTGCTGTAATGTGAATAACACGTTCACATTAGGTCTTGGGCCCTTGTGAACTAATGGAATTTAATGATGCCTTGCAAAAGTGTTGTGAAGTGGTGTAACTCACTTTCACACTTTTCTAGGGTTTTATCAATTAACTAAGCATAATAAACATAATTTTAATCATAATAAATCCTTAATCTTGCCTTATTTGGAGTGTTGTAAAGTGTTGTAACACACTCACATTTCTCTAGGCTTTTCATTAACAATTAAGCTTTCTTATGCTTTAATTGGCCATATTTTGAATCCACAAGCCTCATTTATTGCATCTTTTCGAGGATAATTTTGACACCAACCAGTAACCAATCATAATCCAGGTGTTTTTTGCTTCTATGGCCCAGATTTAGAGATCCGGGACTCATTCACCACCTTGGGAAAAATATGGGTCCCACCTGGATCTTTTGGCCTCGAAACAAGTTTTGCACCTTTCTAAGAATTTTTTAAAATATTCCCAAAAATTAGGCCTGGGTGGACTCATTCGCCACCTTGGGCGAATGAGTCTCATGTGGCCCAAATTCAAATTTCTAGCGGGATTTTATTCTCCTAGATTTGATGTCGGCTTTTAGTGTTGCAATTTCAGGAATTATTGCATAATTGAGTATAAATACAAGGTTATTTCACTCATTTTCATCCTAAGCATTCAACTATTCATCCTTATATAAAATTGAGTTCACAAGAGCATTGAAAGGCATTCAAGGGCATATTATCAAGCATTTTAGAGCATCTTTCAAGTATCAATCATCATGTCAAATATTGCTTACATCATGTTATTTTAGAGCTAACAATTATGATGTAGGGTTTGTGATTCAAGCAAGCGTTCCATGCAAAGATCTATCAACATCAAGCAAGATTCCAAGTCTACATCTATTGGAGCCATTTCAAGCATATTTGCAACACCTTATTGCTAGGGTTTGGTGAGTTGCAACATTGTTATTTGTTCATTCATCATTCCCCATTCATATTTTCTTTCATTTCAAGGTTTAATTACCAACAAGGGGTTTGACCAAGGAAAACTCCTATTCTCTAACCCCACAACATTTTCCCCTCTTCTTGAGTGTGATTTGTAGGGCTAGGTTGCAGATTTGTCATGAAGCAAAGTTAGAGGAAATTTTTCAAATCCCTAAAGTTGTCAAAGTTGTCATCAAGCCTTGGAGAAGCTTGGAGAAGGTCTATAACTGGCAATTTGTAGTTTTAGATCCAGAAACCAGTCAAAAAGAGAAAAGCAGGCCGAGAGACACAAAATCAGGTCCCGAACTTTTGAAAAAGTATAAGTGGACTGATTTTCCACAAGTGGCAAATGAGTCCCAATGTACAGGCTTAACAAAGACTTTTACAGATCTGGATACCCTATTGGCTGAAACCTATTCCAACACATTTTCCCAGAAACAAGACTGATTCGCCCAACTTGGTGAATGAGTCCTAGTCACCATTAATAGTAGATTTTCTAGAATTCTAGACCTCCATTATGTCTTCTTCAACCTCCTAGGTGAACACTTTCTATCTCATAACTTTTTGTTGCACTTTGTTCACATTTATAGGTCATTAAAGGTTTGGCATTTCACATTGTGTTGCATTGTATTTTCCAAGTCTAAAATTGGTGGTGAATCCCTCATTAGATATCATTCAACCTTTAGGATAGTCCCTTTGTACAATTCCAATCTCCTTTGTATTAAATCTCAAGGGTTTGTTCTTGAGTAAATGGAGTGAAGATTGTATCTCTCCTTTTAGGTCCTAAACCCTAAAGGTGAAAGAGAGCACCAATTTTCTTCAATTCATTTTGGTGAACCTGTATTTAGAACATCCTAATTTTGATTTGGAGTGCATCTACATCCTCAATTTAGCTTGCATTAACATTGCATTAGGTTTTACATTGGTTAATTCACATTCTAGGGTTTCAAATCTTGCATTAGTGAAAGCTCATTTAGCTTGCATTTTTGCATTTAATTTCATTGAAAATTAATCAAATTCTACATTTGCATCTCACACATAGCTCGAAAAACATAGAATTCAATTTAAAAACTTTGAAAATTTTCAAAAAAATCATCACTGGGACTCATTCACCACCTTCGGGGAATCAGTCCCTCTACACATTTTGCATTGCATTTCTTGGAATTCACAGTTCACTTTCTGAGTTTTGTTTCATGTTGTTACATTTATGTTTCGGTCTGCAGACTTTCTGTTTCATTCAATTCATTATATTTTTCTTAAATTCATTCATCTTGTGCATTGCTTAAAATCAAAATTGCATTGTTGCATAGTTTACAACCTGAAAGATGCATCATGGATATGTGCTTTAACAAGCTCTAGATGTCATTAAATTCCTTAGCAAATATGTCAAGTTGTTCTTTTGGCAATGACCCTAACGAAGTTGAACTCTCTCATGTTCACTCAACTCCTAATGCATGTCCTCATGATGTTGACATCATTGGAGAGGATGATGATAGCATGAATAAGTTCCTAAATGATTGTCTTAACAACCTTGAAGCTAATGCATCCTTTTACGCATCCATGAAACAACCAAATCCCCCCACAATACCACCTCTTGAGATGTTTGGTTACTTACATCCTAAAACAAAAGTTGAACCTAAGTTCCCTACAACAAGTGAGCCTAGTTCCTCACGACAATAAAACACTCAACCATTTTATGATAACAAGGTAACAACCACTCCCAGCAATCTTGAAAAAACATATGGAAAATGATTTATAATATTGAGCAAACAAGGATGTAGTACAACAAGTGAACATGAAATTCATCAACTCCTATAGAAAATACCAACTGATGAAAATATAAAGGGGTTAGGATATCAAGATCCCTCTCATAACAGAAAGCTTCCTGGAGAGTATCTAAGGCTTCAAAGTGATGGTACGGTGATCTTTGATTCCCCTCCTAATATGAATATCCTTCTTCCTGAAGAACAACCAGTCACTCACAACAATGATAAAGATGATAGGATCTCCCTAGGTCCTCCACCTTAAACTTCAACTAGATAAATTGATGAATTTAGCAACAACAAAGCACCTTACAAGCTCTCACACACCCAAACAGAAACCGAACGACAACTGAAACATCTTATAGACATAGGTCGGCTTAAACTTCCACCTCACACTAGAAGAAAATTCCATAAAGATAATATGAATTATTGTACATATCATATTATTCTTGGGAATCTTACTGACGAGTGTGAAACTATAATAAGAATCCTTCAACAATTTGACATTATAGAAATAATCCCTTAAAGTGAGACCCCCTTGTCATGTAATAGTTGTAGAAAATTCTATTCTCACTATTAAATGACCTTTACCATCACCTACCTCGGCTCATTCTTAACTCACACTCAGTGGAGGCAAGACATTGATAGTGTTGTCCTAGTATTGATAGTTCATCCTCTCACTAAAGTGGGGGCTAAATGTAGTGTAGGAAAATGTATCCTTTGACATTTTCACACTCGTTTGGGTCGTCCTTATTGATTTTGGCTTAATATTGACTTGATTTAGTGTTATAATGTGGATAACACATTCACATTAGGTCTTGGGTCGTTGTGAACTAATTGAATTTAATGATTCCTTGCAAAAGTGTTGTGAAGTTTTGTAACTCACTTTCACACTTTTCTAGGAATTTATCAATTAACTAAGCATAATAAACATAATTTTAATCATAATCAATCCTTGATCTTGCCTTATTTGGAGTGTTGTAAAGTGTTGTAACACACTTTCACATTTCTCTAGGATTTTCATTAGCAATTGGGCTTTCTTATGCTTTAATTAGCCTTGTTTTGCATCCAAAATTTATTTCATATTTTTTAGGATAGTCTCGACACCAACTAGTAACCGATCATAATCCAAGTATTTTTGGCTTCTGTGGCCTAGATTTAGGGATCTAGGACTCATTCACCACCTTGGGAAAATGGGTCCCACCTGGATCTTTTGGCCTCGAAACAAGTTTTACACCTTTCTAAGCACTTTTTAAAATATTCCCAAAAATTAGGCCTAGGTGGACTCATTCGCCACCTTGGGCGAATGAGTCCCATGTGGCCCAAATTCAAATTTAATTCAAATTTCTAGCGGGATTTTATTCTCCTAGATCTGATGTTGGCTTGTAGTGTTGAATTTTCAAGAATTCTTGCATAATTGAGTATAAATACAAGGTTCTTTCACTCACTTTCATCCTAAGCATTCAAGTATTCATCCTTATAGAAAATTGAGTTCACAAGAGCATTTAAAGGAATTCAAGGGCAGATTATCAAGAATTTTAGAGCATCTTTCAAGTATTAATCATCATGTCAAATATTGTTTGCATCATGTTGTTTTAGAGCTAGCAATTGTGATGTAGGGTTTGTGATTCAAGCAAGTGTTGCATTCAAAGATCTATCAACATCAAGCAAGATTCCAAGTCTACATCTATTGGAGCCATTTCAAGCATATTTACAACACCTTATTGCTAGGGTTTGGTGAGTTGCAACATTTTTATTTGTTCATTCATCATTCCCCATTCATATTTGCTTTCATTTGAAGGTTTAATTACCAACAAGGGGTTTGACCAAGGAAAACCCCTATTCTCTAACCCCACAACATTTTTCCCTCTCCTTGAGTGTGATTTGTAGGGCTAGGTTGCAGATTTGTCATGAAGCAAAGTTGGAGGAAAGTTATAAAATCCCTAAATTTGTCAAAGTTGTCATCAAGCCTTGGAGAAGCTTAGAGAAGGTCTACAGGTGGCAATTTTTAGTTTCAGATCCGAAAACCTGACAAAAAGAGAAAAGAAGATCGAGAGACACAGAATGAGGTCCCAAACTTCTTAAAAAGTAGAAGTGGACTGATTTTCCACAAGTGGTGAATGAGTCCCACTGTACAGGCTTAACAAATATTTTTACAGATCCAAATACCCTTTTGGCTGAAACCTGTTCCAACACATTTTCCTAGAAACATGACTGATTCACCGAACTTGGTGAATGAGTCCTAGTCACCATTAACAGTATATTTTCTAGAATTCTAGACCTCCATTCTGTCTTGTTCATTTTCCTAGGTGCACACTTTCTGTCTCATAACATTTTGTTGCACTTTGTTCATATTTCTAGGTCATTCAAGGTTTGGCATTTCACATTGTGTTGCATTATCTTTTGCAAGTCTAAACTTTGTGATGAACCCCTCATTAGATATCATTCAACCTTTAGGATATTCCCTTTACAAGATTTCAATCTCCTTTGCATTGAAATCTCAAGGGTTTGTTCTTGAGTGAATTGAGTGAAGATTGTATCTCTCCTTTTAGGTCCTAAACCCTAAAGGTAAAAGAGAGAAAAAAAATTCTTCAATTCATTTAAGTGAACCTGCATATAAAGCATCACAATTTTGATTTGGAGTGCATCTACATCATAGATTTAGCTTGCATTAACATTGCATTAGGTTTTGCATTGGTTAATTCACATTCTAGGGTTTCAAATCTTGCATTAGTGAAAGCTCATTCAGCTTGCATTTTTGCATTTAATTTCTTTGAAAATTAATCAAATTCTATATTTGCATTTCACACATAGCTCGAAAAACATAAAAAGCATAAAACTCAATTTAAAAACTTTGAAAATTTTCAAAAAAATCATCATTGGGACTCATTTGCCACCTTGGGAAAATCATTCCCTCTCCACATTTTACACTGCATTTCCTGGCATTCGCAGTTCACTTTTTGAGTTTTTGTTTCACGTTGTTACATTTCTGTTTTAGTCTGCATACTTTATGTTTCATTCAGTTCATTGTATTTCGCTTAAATTCATTCATCTTGTGCATTGCTTAAAATAAAAATTGCATTGTTGCATAGTTTACAACTTGAAAGTCGCATCATGGATATGTTCTTTAACAACCTATAGATGGTTAAATTCCTTAGCGGATATGTCAAATTGTGCTTTTGGCAATGACCCTGACGAAATTGAACTCACTCATGGTCACTCAAATATTAATGCATGTACTCCTCATGATGTTGACATCATTGGAGAAGATGATGGTAGCATGAATAAGTTCCTAAATTATTGTCTTAACAACCTTGAAGCTAATGCATCCTTTTACCCATCCATGAAACAAACAAATCCCCCCACAATACCACCTCTTGAGATGTTTGGTTACTTACATCCTAAAACAAAAGTTGAACCTAAGTTCCCTACAATAGGTGAACCTAGTTCCTCTAGACAAGCAAACACTCAACCATTTTATGATAACAAGGTAACAATCACTCTCATCAATCTTAAAGAAACATATGGATAACAATTTATAATCTTGAGAAAACAAGGATGTGATACAACAAGTGAACATGAAAATCATCAACTCCTAGAGAAAATACCAACTGATGAAAATACAAAGGGGTTAGGATATCAAGATCCCTCTCATAACAGAAATCCTCCTAGAGAATATCTAAGGCTTCAAAGTGATGGTACAGTGATATTTCATTCCCCTCCTTATATGAATATCCTTCTTCCTAAAGAACAACTAGTCACTCACAAAAATGATAAAGATGATAAGATCTTCCTAGGTTCTCCACCTCAAACTTCAAATAGAGAAATTGATGAATTTAGCAACAAAAAATCACCTTACAAGCTCTCACACACCCAAACAGAATCGAACGACAACTGAAACATCTTATAGACATAGGTCGGCTTAAACTTCCACCTCGCGCTAGAAGCAAATTACCTAAATATAACACGAAGTATTATACATATCATAGTATTCTTAGGAATTTTACCGATGGGTGTCAAACTGTAATAAGAATCCTTCAACAATTTGACATTATAGAAATAATCCCTTAAAGCGCGACCCCTCTTGTCATGTAATAGTTTAGAACAGTCTATTCTCACTATTACATGACCTTTCCCATCACCTACCTCAGCTCATTATTAACTCACACTCAGTGGAGGCAATAAGTTGATAGCCTTGTCCTAGTAATGCATTTTTCGATGTCCTTTGGATGCATTATTCACCTTCCTCTTATATAGACTGAGATTGGGAGGCAGATGACTTTCTCATAGGTTGACTCGCATTTTCCTTACTAGTCTCTTGCATGATTTATTTTTCATTTTATTTTGTGTGATTGCATGTGTGTAATGTGATCCCCCATGGCGTTCTACTTGATGTTCTCTCTCTCTCTCTCTTTGTGCATTCATCTATTTGTACCTTCATTCTTCTCTATGTCGTGCATCTCTTTCACTTTCTATTTTTATCTCCTTTTCATTTGTCTTGTGTTTTCCTTTCGGGGATGACGCAAGGCATCAAGACATTTATGTATCTTCCATGTTGACCCAAAAGGCTTTCTTTTCCTTTTCCTTTTCTTCTTTTCATTTGTCTTGTGTTTTCCTTTTGGGGATGACGAAAGGCATTGAGACATTCATGTATCTTCCATGTTGACCCAAAAGGATTTTTTTCCCTTTTCCTTTTCTCCTTTTCATTTGTCTTGTATTTTCCTTTTGGGGATGATGCAAGTTGTCGAGACATTCATGTCTCTTCCATGTTTTTAATTAGGGGTAAAAAATAGGTTTTGGTGGGGCCCAAAACCCAGTACAAAATGGTTTTGAAGGGAAATTTCAACCTATCAAAGAAAAGAAAGCTACAAAGAATATAAACCATAAACCAACAACAACCCAACAACAGAATCTTAAAGATTAACATGACTACACACACTGCAACTTACATACAATCAAGGGCTTAAATCCCTTTTACAATCTGGTTTTAATTGGGACCAGAAACTCTTAGATGCATAAAGAACCCGCCTGCATCTGCCAAACATCAACAAACCAGCCGCTCATAGATGACACCACTAAGCCAAGAAAGATCACCTGCTTAATGGTGTAAGACACCATCAAAACCCTAAGAAAAAATGCTAGCAACTCCAAAAATCCCACCTTAATAGGGGATATGGAGAGAAAAACAAACCATTGGACACAAAGCCACTATTCAAACCAGGAGACCAACTCCAAATCCACCTCAATAGGAAGGAGCTCCCCTCGATTGGAGATAATTTCATGACCACCAATTCCACTACTGACTAAAGAATCCAACACCCTCAACCTCCACCTCTATTGGAGAAGCATCCACCTCAACAGGATCAACAACTAAGGAAGCCAAAGACAATCACCTTCCAACTCCACCTCCATAGGAATAGAATCCACATCCATAGGATTCAAGAAGAAGACTAGCACAACAACGGAACAAGCAGCCATACCACCCTTTGGAAAAACCTGGTAAGAAGCCAACACCCACAAACAACATGGCTCAAAGGTAAGTCACTGAGCTTGAAGGAGCTCGGCCCGTTGGGACAAAGAGAGAAACTTAGAATACCGCCCAGCTTGTAGCAAAAAAGAAGAAGCAAGAGAGCCCAAATCAACCATGGAAAACTACATTAGCAAAACCTCTTTCAAACCACTTTGCTTTAGCACAAAGGCATCAGAAAAAAACACCATCTCAATGAATAAATGGGCCTTGAAAAAGATCTTTAGAAACAACCCAACTGAGAAAACATCAACAAAAGATAGAGGAAAAGGGACCTTCAGAAAAACCACACAAAAGGTCAACACAAGCCTAGAAGGAAAAGCCCCACAAATAAGCCAGGAAGGGATGACACAAAAGGTTTTCTTTGTTTTCACTCTATTTTTGTCATTCTTCTAGTTCTATGTGTATTTGGGGGATGATGATAGTTCTAAACTCTCTAAAAACAATGTAGCAAAGAACATACTGACCCCAAATCCATAGATCCCTTATGTGTTTGGTGTTTTCATTTTGGGGGAAACCCCTCTCTTTTATTTTTCTCTTGCATGACATAACTTTACCTGGAAATATATGACTTGGCATAGGGCTTTCCAAGTTAGCTCTCATGTCTTCTTGTTTTCATTTTTCATTTGCTACTTTATAGTAATTTCTCACAACATGGTGTTTAGCAATTCCTTTAAAGTGGGGACATACATTGGCATTATTCTCTTGCATTTTACTTTTTCAGGATTCTTGGTGCAGTTCTCATACTTCATACGATGTGTTTTTTCACTTTGTGGATAGTATTGGGTGTAATGTATTTCAAGAGCGTGATCTCGCTTAGCATATTACATTCCTATTAGTGGCTTGATGTGATGCACTGCATCCCCTAAGTTGTGAATATTCTATTCTTTGATTAGTCCACTCTTGGAGACATTAGGCATAATGTTCCTTATGTTAAAGACCTCACATGAACTAAGAAAAACTTCTTTGAACATTTTCTATTTCGCATTTTGCATATATTGTTATATGGCCACCTTGCATAACACATCTTGCATGCCTATAGAGCAATCCTATTTTTTCATGATCTCCAAGCATACGAAGTTTTTCTTGTCTCATGAAGCTCAAAAATCATTTCTCTTTTTGTGTGGTGCCTTATTAAAATTATCAAGAGGTATAACTTTGGTATGGTTTGAACGAGAAGCCCTGATAGAGGCATGATATTCCACATAGCCACTTGCATGTGTTTGAGTGCATACCAGCCACGAGTGTATGTTTCTCACCTTTTAGGACTTCTCACCTGATGGAGAGCTAGGAGTTCCATCACCTCAGAGCAAGTATGCATTTTTTCAGATAAATAGGCTAGTTCTGATCCACATTGTGATAGACAAATGGTCGAAGCTTGTTCTGATTCTCTTTATTTCACATTTTCTTTTCTTTTCTTTGGTAGTGTATGCTTGTTCCTTGTTGTTGTTCTTTATATCATTCTCATGTGTGTTCCTTTGTGCCAATGTTGGTTTTTCATGGGATCTTGATCTTGGGGGCTTGATCACCCCTCTTGATTTTTTTTCCCCATCTTATTGGAATTTGTACATTTGAACCCCCTTGGTGTGTGTTTGTCTACTTTAGTGTCAGTTTGAAGCAAGTTCATCCTCTCACTAAAGTGGGGGCTCAATGTAGTGTACAAAAATGTATCCTTTGACATTTCCAAACTCATTTGGGTCCTCCTTATGTATTTTAGCTTAATATTGCCTTAATGTAGTGTTGTAATGTGGATAACACATTCACATTAGGTCTCGAGCCCTTGTGAACTAATGGAATTTAATGATTCCTTGCAAAAGTGTTGTGATGTGTTGTAACTCACTCACACTATTCTAGGGTTTTATCAATTAACTAAGCATAATAAACATAATTTTAATCATAATCAATCCTTGATCTTTTCTTATTTGGAGTGTTGTAAAGTGTTGTAACACACTTTCATATTTCTCTAGGATTTTCATTAACAACTGGGCTTTCTTATGCTTTAATTGGCCCTATTTTGCATCCACAAGCCTCATTTATTGCATCTTTTTGAGGATAATCCTGACACCAACCAGTAACCAATCATAATCCAAGTGTTTTTGACTTTTGTGGCCCAGATTTAGGGATCTGGGACTCATTTGCGACCTTGGGAAAATGGGTTCCACCTGGATCTTTTGGCCCCAAAACAGGTTTTACACCTTTCTAAGCACTTTTTAAAATATTCCCAAAAGTTAGGCCTAGGTGGACTCATTCACCACCTTGGGTGAATGAGTCCCGTGTGGCCCAAATTCAAATTTAATTCAAATTTATTGTGGGATTTTATTCTCCTAGATCTGATGTCGGCTTGTAGTGTTGCAATTTCAAGAATTCTTTCATAATTAAGTATAAATACAAGGTTCTTTCACTCATTTTCATCCTAAGCATTCAATTATTCATCCTTAAATAAAATTGAGTTCACAAGAGCATTTAAAGGCTTTCAAGGGTAGATTATCAAGCATTTTAGAGCATCTTTCAAGTATCAATCATCATGTCAAATATTTCTTGCATCATGTTGTTTTAGAGCTAACAATTGTGATTTAGGGTTTATGATTCAAGTAAGTGTTCCATTCAAAGATCTATCAACATCAAGCAAGATTCCAAGTCTACATCTATTGGAGTCATTTTAAGCATATTTGCTACACCTTATTGTTAGGGTTTGGTGAGTTGCAATATTGTTATTTGTTCATTAATCATTCCCTATTCATATTTGGTTTCATTTCAAGGTTTAATTACCAACAAGGGTTTTGACCAAGGAAAATCCCTATTCTTTAACCCCACAACATTTTTTCCTCTTCTTGAGTGTGATTTGCAAGGCTAGGTTACAAATTTGTCATGAAGCAAAGTTGGAGGAATGTTCTCAAATCCCTAAAGCTGTCAAAGTTCCCATCAAGCCTTGGAGAAGCTTGGAGAAGGTCTATAGGTGGCAATTTGAAGTTTCAGATCTAGAAACCAGTCAAAAAGACCAGAGAAAACCGAGAGACACGAAATTAGGTCTTGAAATTTTGAAAAAGAAGAAGTGGACTGATTCACCACAAGTGGCGAATGAGTCTCACTATACATGCTTAACAAATATTTTTACAGATCTGAATACCCTTTTGGCTAAAACCTGTTCTGACATATTTTCCTAGAAATAGGATTGATTCACCCATCTTGGTGAATGAGTCCCAACCAGCATTAACAGTAGATTTTCTAGAATTCCATACCTCAATTTTGTCTTCTTCAGCCTCCCAAGTGCACACTTTCTATCTCATAACTTTTTGTTGCACTTTGTTCACATTTCTAGTTCATTCAAGGTTTAACATTTCACATTGTGTTTCATTGTCTTTTCCAAGTATAAATTTGGTGGTGAACCCCTCATTAAATATCATTCAACCTTTAGGACAGTCCCTTTGTAATATTTCAATCTCCATTACATTGAAATCTCAAGGGTTTGTTCTTGAGTGAATTGAGTGAAAATTGTCTCTCTACTTTTAGGTCCTAAACCCTAAAGGTGAAGGAGAGCACCAATTTTCTTCAATTCATGAAAATAAAATCTCAAATTAAAACCCTAAAGGCCAAAATCTAGGTGTGTATGATCAACTTTTCACTAAAATAAAATAAAAATTTAAGTAGCTAGGGTAATTAAATGAAACAATCAAGAACAATTAGATTACCCTAGCCTAATTATCTAAGTCTAGAAACACTAGAGAAGAACACTATTGAATTTGATAAAAAGGATTAGGGTACTTAGCTTCATTTATGTTAGGACTAGGTTGTAACTTATGGTCAATGATTCAATTTTGTTATTTCCATCAAAACAAAGAATTTGTTCTCTTGATCTTCAAAAATATGTTTTCCTTAATTATCTAAAAATGGTGGTGCCTAAAGACACTATTATAACTTGTTATTATATGTGGAAGGAATTTATCTTTCCACCTTTAACCTTGTTCAAACATTGGATCAATTTGATAATCGGGACAAGTTGGAAGACACACTAAGTAGAAATACAAACTCTTATGTATATCCTTATGATCTTAGATGTTGAGGAAATGTTCCTTATATGATGCTCTAATGAAATATAATTCTTTGAGCTATAGATATTGGGTGATATAAAATAAATAATGATTTATCCCTTTATACAACACCCTAAAACCATAATTTGAATATTATGTGCTTGAGCTAATAGTTAATGGATAGTTAGAAGTAATTCAACTTGGGCCCATGATTAAATTTTAACATAGAAATTTGGGATCAAAATCACATGTGTGGCTGTAAATTAGATCTAAGTTTATAATTATGGATTTGAACCAAGGTGAGGAAAAACATATATGAAGGTTGTCCATCTAGACCATTAGATAATAAGGACTTAAAATCACATAAGGTATGTGTTTCATTCCAACTCCTGCACAAAAATATGCCACTTGTGTGTTGTTTTACCACATCTAAGATAAATGGTCAAAATAAGGGAAAGATAAATTGGGAAAGTGCTAAGGAGGCACTTTTAACCCTGAAAAATACAAACCACTAATCTAACTTCCCTTGATGTATTCCATGAGGTAAAATGTACCCACAATTTATAATGCTCATGGGGCTCGAAATTGCTTTTGGATCATTGAACTCTATCACGGGTATATTTCACCTCATGAAATCAACAATCCAAAATAAATTTAGGCCCCATAAGAATTATAGATCATGGGTACGTTTTACTTCATAAAATACAATGATGGTTGTTAGATTATATTTTAAATCAATGGTGGAAACTAAATTTATTATAGAGTATACCCCTTAAACACATCGATCATTTCCACCCTTGGGTCCTTACTTTTCCATAAGAATTAATTTTTTTAAGTGGAAAGATTCACCATCATAACTAATGCATTTTCCTATTATTTTCCAAGATTTTCCATGATTTTCTAAAAAAATAGTGATGTAAAAAATTGGAAATAAAATTAATATTTTTTAGAAAAAAGGAAAGATTCACCAATAGAAATTAATATTTTTTTCCAAAAAATGAAAGATTCGCTAGAATTTCATCTTTTTTTGAGGGGAGGTTTCTTAAATTTATCATTGGTAGGTGGTTTTTCAATTTGGATATTATCATTTAAGTTGTAATATAGTCAAAATTGATAAATATAAAAATAAACAAATATAAAAAAAATATAAAAAAAATATCTTATAGACTTTGACAATAACCCCTTGTAGACTTTAACAATGACATAACTCTTTCAAGAAATGAAACCTAGAGTTTGGAATTAAATGTTGGAAACAAGCTACACTGAGAGGCGGGGTGAATCAGTGTTGTGCAAAAATTAACTTTATTAACCTTTATCTTCAAAGCATTAACAACATTCAACCATAATGCATAAACATGAAGCAAATGAACACAACACCATAAAAAAAGGATTTTTACGTGGAAACTCTGCTAGGGGAAAAACCACGGTGGATGGCCTATCCACAAGTTAATCTGAGTATACTCAAAATGAAGATTACAATAAGGGGAATGCACTTGCATTCAGGCACACTACCTAGAGCTCACTACTCAAAGAGAAGGCTCACTTCCTTACAAAAGACAATTAGATTAAAACCATCTAAGAGTTTGAACTAAGATAGATAACATCTAAATATGCCTGATTATAGTTCCAATTAAGCGCAATACACAATCTTCTATCCTGTGGACTGATTATGCACTTTTGCTCTTTTTTGCTCAAACTCGCACAACAAATTTTCCATGCGCAAGTGAAATTGCGCTTTATCGCTCTTCTTCTCTAATCTAACTCATAATTCGCATACCAACACACTTCATACATCATAAAAAATGATACGAATGATCTTGTATATATCTACAACATAGAATACAATTACACTTTGTCGGCTTCAATAGAACACAAAAATAATTACCGCCGTCGACTAGGTCCTTGATTAAATCTTTTTGTGCCTCCTCCAAAGCTGGTTAAGACAAAGAGGGGACCCAAACAAACACGATCGAGCATGAAAAAATTTAGTAAATTATTCCTTATACATCCTCAACATAATACATTCATGAAGTCGGCTCCAATATAAGAAAAATTGAGAATAAGCCAACCAAATATTCTAACTTCCATAGGAATTGATACGAGCCACTACGCTTCAGTAGTAGAAGAGATAATATGCCAATAATCATTTCCAGAGATGCACAACAGAAAACAATAACATGAAATATTCATAAAGATCGATGAGCATTGTGCTACCAAATACTCTATTCTTCCTAATTAATCTTCAATCTGTCTATCGGTGTGATCGAATGATAGTGTGTGTATCCGATCATCGATTAGAGTTACCATAAATGAAAACATCAAGTGATACTGCAGTGTCTCTTGCCAACATTAAAAACATAGAAAACCTTTAAAATAATGTAACTATTAAAGATAAAAACACATATTTAATTATAAAAGCATCATCAACTTGATAGTTGAATATTTATATTATCCAAATAAATGTATATGAATTAATAAGAAAGTGTTAATTGAGAAACTAAAAAAAAATCCAACAAGAAAAATTTAGAACTTATATAAAGTTTTTAAATAATAGAGAACTTGGAGCTCATTATGTTTTGCATGTTCACTATTATAGAGGTGAAAAGTGCACCAAAAAAATTTATACTCATTTGGACTCACTTTGACCTTTATCCCATTCATAATGGTCTACTAGCATTGAATTTTGATTATTTCTATGCAAGAGTTAGCATTCAACCTAAACCTAAATTAAACTTGAGACCATATTCCCCTTATGATCTAGAGCCAGGCTTTAATCCTATAGTTCCAATTCATTGTTCATGGTTGCTTAGGTGACCTAGGTCCCATAATAGGACCATAAGGAAAACCTCAAACCTCATTTCCAAAATTAAAATTTAATTACGGTCCCAAGATGATTTGATTCTAACTATTTGTTACCCACTAATTCATGTGAAAATTATTGAAATTTAAATGTTAGGGTTTTGCAAAAAAATAAAAGCCATAGACCATTTACATCATCTCATAGACCATCATAATTAGCATTGACAAGCATCATTCAAATCTATAAAAATTTAGATAGATTATCATTTGTATATATAAGGATAAATACATATTACTTTACATTCCACATGGTGTGTCTTCAAACTTATTCAAACACCATTTAGCTAGTACATAGGGTTTTACTACAATCAAAACAAGTTATGGAGTCCCCACTTGATAGAAAATAATCAATTTTTTAAGCACCACCTAGTGTATATACTCACAAGAAAAACATGTTTATTAAGAAAAATAAAAAATAGTTTAGGGCCACAACTTTTAAGATAAAGGTTGTATAAATGTTTAGCCCAGGAATATTTAGTTCAAGGCCACATATGCAATTTTAACTTTTGATGAAGAACAATTCATTTCTTAATCTATTAGAACCTCACAATTATAGATATTATATCATGATGGTATGAATAAATGTCTTGTACCTAGTTAATTTCCTTACTATGGACTTAGGGGACATATTCACATGTTAAGTTTACTTAGGCTTATAAGATTCCTTCTAGAAGTCTTAGTTGTCATTTCTAGATCTTATCTTATCCTAGGTTGTATGAGTTAGTTGTCTCATGTGATATGATTAGACACTTGTCAAGATCTTGTTTAATCCTTCCTCTCACCTTGCCTTTATAAGCAAGGCCTCTCATGTACATTTGCATATTCAATCCTGTAATATTGCATCCGTTATCATAGCAAGCTTTCTTGCCATTTTCTCTCTTGTGGAAGATATGTTGGTCTAGCAACTGTTCCTGGGGGTGTTGAGGAGTCACCATTAACTCCTACATATCATACTCTTAATTCATATCACAAATCCTATACATTATAATAGAATATTATTCATCACATATATATCTAGGAGCATCTATCCTTCTTTATCAATTTCAATGTATATTTCATGAATTATGTAGAGTTAGTTTATTTATCTAATTTTATTTGAGTAATTATTGACTTATTACATTTATTTATCTTAAATATTTATTGTAGGATTTTGTATGTCTACATAGATGGGAAAACCCAACATTTCAAAGTTTTATACTCCTCTAGGGTTTATTGCAATCCCTAAATTTCATTATTTTTGTCTATGGATCTTTAATTTTATTATATTTGTACTTATTTATATTTTTCATGGGCTATAGATTCACAAAAACCTTAGATCATTGGTTTCCATCCATAGGGGTGATCCCACAATAGTGGTTTACACTTTATGGGAGATCCTGATTCTTGTTGAAGTCACACATTTTTAGAAAATATAATGATTTAAGCCTCTAGAAGTTTCATTTAAAGGATTCCAATTGAAGAGGGTTTGATCAAACCACCTTAGATCAAACCCCCTTGGATAGAACCCTGCTAGTTTTAAACCATACCTATAACATAGTCTTTGTAGATACCGAAAATTGGTCTAGGCCTACGAGTACACATTTCAACATAATTTTCTATAGTCCGTCATCTTGATTAAATAATGTTACTTATTTAATTGCCTTTCTAACACATATTTCCTCTATTAATTAAATACCCTTTTTAATTAATTCATTAATTCATAATCATCCTTTATTCAACTTAATTAATTAAATAAATCATATTTATTTAATTATGTTGCGAACTAATTAATTCTTTCCCCTTTATCTATCAATTAAATAATTTATTATTTAATTCCCCTTTATCATACTTTTCCAACTATAATTAAATATCTTTATTTAATTATTCATTTAACCCCTTTTCATCTATAATTAAATATTTATTATTTAATTATTCATTTTATCCTTTTCAACAGCCAAATTAAATAAATTACTTTATTTATTTAATTAAAAGTCTCATATTTCAAATGTTGAATTAAATTAACATTTAATTCATTATTTAATTAATTATGTCACATTTCTCTAACATTCAGTTATCTCTTACATGCACTTATCGTCTGACTCGAGTTATCTCTATGAGAGAACTCTCCGTCACAACTAGTCGATTAACTAGTTCCAACTCATATGCATGATCTATATTTATTAATTAAATATCTTTATTTAATTAACTAACTCAAGTTTGCATTCACATGCATTTATCATGCATTTATTCTCCAACTTCTAACTTTGGCTTTTGCATACAAAGTCTATTTCTTTTATTTTTTGAAGATGAAGATTGGAACTCATGTTCTAAAATTAGTCTTTACCTGCAGTTGAACTCACGTTCTAACTCGCATTCTATTTGTCACATAACTCATCGCATGGCATTCATCAATCTCATCCGTCGATCTCTCTTTCAATCTGAGCTGATCATTTGAAAACACAAAATCTATAAAATGGCCTATCATTATCATTATTCCTCCTCCCGAAATCATTATACACTTTTGAGAAGAAACAATCTTTCATATTTTGTTGAGACACTCAACGAAGTTATGCTTGCATTCAAACACATAAATCTGAGGGCAAGAATAGCAATACAGCAAGATGGAGAAGGGCAATTGAGATAAATTGAGGAAGTATTTGCATATTCGGTGAGATCATTCTAGTTTTTATTAGTTTAGATTAATCATGCTTACTTATCATTCTTTGTTGTTTTATTTAGATTAGAATTGATGTTTAATCTTGTGCAGCTTTAGCATCTTCCACAAATCCGAAAAATCTGAGTTACATTTGGTGAACCCGACATATTTGACCATAACTTTTACAAGGCTAATATTTTTTCATGAAAATTTGTTTGCAAGTAGATGACATTCTCAAGAGCTTTCACGAAAAAGTTCAGATTTTTTGGTGATGTTTTGATGTTTTTATAATTTTTTTGTTATTTTTCATAAAATATCAATTTTGAGAGAAATTTGTCGAATTTTTTGGATATGTTTACATTTATGGAAAGAGATTTAAATTTGAATAGGGGTCTATTCTTTAGGTTTTAAATTTGGATAAATTGTTTTTATTCAAACAATAGATCTTTGAAAATTATGGTTTCACAGATATTTGCTTGAATCTCACAAACGGTTGCAGATCTATTCACAAAATTTTTTATGCAGATTTGAAATTATGTCAGGCACCTTCAATGAAAAAATCAAATTTTTTGGATATGTTTTAATTTTTTAATAATTTTTTTATGATTTTTTCATAAAAAATTAATTTCAGGTGCAAAACAGACAATCTTTCAGATTTATTTACATTTTTGGAAAGCTCTTGAAATTTAAGTATGGGTCTATTCTCTGTAGTTTTATTTTTACTATCAAAAATATTTCCAAAAATCAGATTTGTCTTGACTAGCTATTAGGGTTTTGGCTTTGTTCGGTTTGTGCATGTGCAGAAAAAAAAAAATACTTCAAAGCACACATTGGATCAAGTGGACAAAAACAACTTGGAGCTAAATAAATTCTAAAGGAATAACATAGTGTTTGCAGGATGAAGCTTTGAAGACAATTAAAACCCAAGACAATTTTTCTGCAGGACGAAAGCTGAAGACTATGAACTACTGATAAATTGCATGCAGGACCTAATGCCTTTGTGTTAATTTATTTAAATAAGCTTTTGTTTGGTAGATAGATAATCATCGTGTGGGATTAAAATGAATTTTCTGTTTGATAGATAGAAAATTGTCATTTGGAATAAAAAGAACCACTGTCTTCTTTGTTTGGTGCTTTGCACATATCTGTAAACCCTTACGATTCAGTACACCGAAGTATCCTCTCCCCTTGCGCAGTCATGCGATCCTGGGTGTAAGAGAAATGGTTGCTGACTCTAGAACTTGGGTCTATCTTGGTGGGAAAAAGTACTCACCCCAAGACGACTCAGACCGGTAGCACGCTAAAGCCAAGCGACTTCCAGCCGGTATATAAAAGTGGATTCTTGGGGAAACCCCAAGAATCACGCGCACTAATCCGACGAGATGGACAGAAATGGACTCTCGCCGACGTTGGTTAGTGTCCCACGAACGGAATCCTGAATTAAAAGCCTTGTTGTAGAGTTACCAAAATCCTATCTACTTGTTGGTGCAGTAGGTCGGACCTGTGAAGCTGTCTTACAATCTTACGGTTTACGTGTAGAGATGAAAAGTATGCCATGGGAGATTCATGGGTACTGTAGCTTGGCTGCCCCATATAAGTGAGTGTCGTGGAGGGGAGCCAGTGGGGTCAAGCTACTAATCATCCACTGTAAATATGCGTAGCTGGAGAAATCCAAGTAAGAATTCAACAAGTACTGTCCTAAAAACCTAGGGTGTAAATGTTTTTCGAGTCTCAATAGTCCATTCATCACAAAACTGAAAATACTTTGAATGTCGTGTTTGTTGTTTGCTGTATTTGCCAAAATCTTGATCAAACAAACAAAGTCAGTCAAATAACTTTCAAAAAAAAATTTCAACTGTCAGGAACAGAGTCGCATTTGTTAGTTTAATCGTCGCATCTGTATTAGAGAGTCTCATCTGTTAGGGGAATAATCGCATCTGTCTGTCATAATTTTCACAATCTCAAAGTTTCGAAGCGCATGTGTCACATCCCGAGTCGCATGTGTCCATGCAAACCGCATTTGTCAAAGTCCGAACAGCAAGTGTCTGTCAGGAAAACTAGTTTTTAGAGTCCAGAATAGGAAAAACGTATGTGAATTGGTAAACTGCAACTATCCTAGGAAAGACCGCAACTGTCAGAAATACCGCAACTATCAAATACTGAACCGTAACTATCATAGGAAAGATCACAACTGTCAGAAACACCGCAACTGTCAAATCCTGAACCGCAACTGTTAGGTGAACCGCATCTGCCTGTTAACAAAGAACAATCAAAACTGCAAACTGAGTCCGAACAGAAACTGTCAAAATTTTGCTCAAAAATCTTGCATCCATTAGGTGGTTATATACGTCTTAGTTACAATCCACGTCTTTGTCATAGTCATCCAAAGTCACATGCATATAGATACTTCCTCGAAAATCTTAGTTACAATCCACGTCTTCGTCATTGTCATCCTAAGTTGCATGCATCTAGATACTCCCTAGGAAATTGCATATCACAGCATAGATAAGTTTCATCGTCTTTGGATAAATTCATGTCCCGATTTGTCACACTTATCGAACCTAGTCACCGTAGTCTTATCTAGTGAATCTTTTCAGCTTAACAAGTCTAGTTTGGAAAGTTCACTTTGTCAACTGTCATTTGTCCTACAATCAGGTTCCTTGGTCAAAACAAAACCTTGCATGCATTTACTCCATAGGAGGTAGGTTATACCCATTTTAGAATCATAGTCTACACGAGGTCTTACATATTGTTCGTCTTACCATACGTCATCTCAGTATACGTCTTTCTAGAAATCATTTTAGCAACATCCTTATTGTCCAAAAAAAATCCAAAAAGATAGAATTAGGTCATATCAGTTCTTAGGCATATTCTGCATTACCCCATTTTGAGCAACTTTTTTTTTTATGGTCGAAACAAGGTCTCAAAAGAGACCCAAAGAAATGGCAGACCCCAACAAGTTTATTAATCCTTTCAGCACTCAACCACCTAGGAAGAAAAAACCACACAAACCATTGCTTGATAAATTTGTCACTAGAGACGCCAATGGACGAGTCTTTGTTGAAGACATAGAGTCTATAGTCCAAGATCCTGAATTTGCATCCTTCATGGATGAGTGATTGGAAAATGATCCCCAACGCTATCTAGCAAAATTGCTAGTAGAAGGTGCCACACTACCACCAGGATTTAACGTTCACACATTGAAAACGACATCTACCCAACCAATGGAAACAGAGACATCAAGTGGTTCTATGCCCCAAATCACCGCAGCAATACCAACTGGCATACCAACTCAGACATCATCAATTGTAAACACAACCCCTTTCAACATAACACAAGGTTTACAATTTATGACGGGAGCAACTTCATCCAACCCCTTTGGCACCAACACGATTGGTAAGAGATCCAAATCGGGTACGAATATTCCTATCCCAAATCAAACCATTCAAATACGAATATTCCTATCCCAAGTCAAACCATTCACACAGGATATATTCCTATCCCACAACGGACTATTCAAACAGGATATATTCCTTCACCAAATCACAACCCGTTGCAAAACATGGCATATCAGAACGTCTACATTGATCCGAACAATGCCAACACCATGTCCTTGACACAAGTCGATGTCCTTCAGAATCAAATGCAAACTCTCCAACAACAAATGGATAATATGTCTATGTCAGGCAAACGAACTATCTCAGCACAAGACTTATGTCCATGTCCATTTGACAAAGCACTTTACATGACACCTTTTCCCCATGGATACATTATACCAATTTTTCCTAAGTATAATGGGAAAAAGAATCCTCTAGAACATATTAGGGAGTTCTCAACAGCATGCATGGACATATCGTATGACCCCACATATCTGATGAGACTATTTCCATGAACCCTTGTTGGGATAGGACTGGAATGGTTTTCTAAACTACCATATGGTATACGCTCTTGGGGAGAATTAGCTGAAAAGTTTGTCGAACATTTCGCCTTCAACATAGACAATGAGATAACAATAGCAACCTTGTGCCACACGACACAAGAAGATGGCGAAACTTTCACCACTTTCTTTCAGAGGTGGAGAAGTCTAGCTAGCAGATGTCTAGTTGAGATACCAGAGAAACAAAAAGTCACGATATTCCTAGAGAACATCAATCCAAAACTGCGGAGTGATTTAAGAGTACATTGTTGTACCTCATTCCTAGACTTGGTACAAAAAGGCATCATCCTTGAGAAAGGCCTTATTGACAAAGGCGAAATAAAGGTACTAGGTAGGAATCCTATTGTCCAAAATCAAAACGCGCCAAATGGTAGAAGATAATTCTGGTCCAGAAAAAAGAATGTTACAAATGATGGCATTGTCGATGCTAAAAACATATATACAAGACCAGTCATCACACTGAGAGGATACAACCAAAATCAAGACACAATGGATAATCCAGATCAAACGGCTAACTATCTCCAAAATTCACAGCAACAACGACCTCAAAGAAGATTTCCAACACGTGAATTTACTCCTCTAGGACAACCGATCGAGGTTATTTACAAAGAATTGATTAAACACAATCTCATCAAACCGTTGGAACCAAGAGAATATGATCTGGACAATTTAAACCTTCCTGGTGGGATGACAAAGCCCATTGTGAATATCATCAAATAAAAGGACATAGCCTACAAAATTATCGCCAACTCAAGGGCATTATCCAAGACTTTGTGGAGAACGGAACCATAGAGGTCGGTGGACAGAAAAACACCAAGAATAGTGATCATAAGGTCTTCAAGGACCCATTACATGACCACACAAAAGGAAAAGCCTTCGGTTCAGGAACTAAGACCGATCCATCAACCAATTACGCAAACACCAATTTTGACTATGGAAAAGGAAAGATTATAAATAGCCTCCGCGCTGCAAATGAGCATGTCGATACCTTCACCATTAAGAAGCCTCCAGAATGTAGTGTCAACACACGCAGAACCAAGATCACTATTCCAAGTCCTTCTTCTAAGCCATCTACACAAGCTTCCAAGTTCAAGTACAACCTTCTTGATCAATTGAGTAAAACCCCTGCACAAATATCTATCTTGGAACTATTGACCTTATCACCTGAGCATCGAGCCATTCTCGATAAAGCTTTGCAGAACACAACTGTCCCTACTGATTTAGATGTCAATCGTTTCGAAGAGATGGTGGGATATTTAACCAATTCGCACCATGCTACATTTTCCCAATAGGATTACTCGACAAAAAAATCTGATCATAATGACCCATTACATCTTGAAGTCTTAGTCCATGAAACCAAAGTCAGACGAGTCTTGGTAGACAGAGGAGTAGGTTTGAACTTGTGTACCCTAAAATTGGTTAAGGCATTAGGATTCTCAGAAGATTGCGTAGATACCTCTAAGAGTATAGTCATCAAGGCTTACGATGATGAGGAAAGATCATCCAAAGGAGAGGTCACACTCCCTATCAGAATTGGTCCAGCAATCATGAACACCAGCTTCCAAGTCTTGGATCTCACTCTTCCGTACAATTTGTTGTTAGGTAGACCTTGGATACATGCAATGAAAGCTGTACCTTCAACGTATCACCAATGTCTCAAATTTCCACATAATGGCACCGAGATCACTATTGATGGTGATCCAGATCCGTTTCAGTATTGTACAAGCCTAAAGGAAATTCCACAACGCCAAGTACCAGTTAATCAAGAAGTTTCATCATCCAATTCATCCCAATACATTGACTCATCACATCTCACTAAGTCCAAATCATTCACACCTCCATCAACTACTCCTAAACTTGAAATCCAAGACAAGGGCTTTGGCGAGTATCGTATAAAGGCATCATACTATGTCAGTCAATTGATTCCACCTAAGGCATATGGCCTACCTATGGCAGTTAGAATATAGTCAATAGTCATATTCAATGTTCCCCCTACAACGACATTGATCAAATGGGGAGAGCTAAGCGAGGAAATTGTGGACCAAGGTGATTCCTGGTTGTATCAAGAAGAACATGAATACCCCTCCCCATCTATTCAAATAGCTAAGAACCAATATGGAAAAGGCTTTAAGATAATGCAAAAGGAAGGCTATGACGGGCACAGTGGGTTAGGGCTACATCAAAATGGAAGGACGGAACCGATTACTATCCACCCATGACCGAAATACTTAGGGCTAGGGTGTCAACCGCTTAGAATTGGGTTTCCTAGTACTTCGTCACTGTTTCAAGAGGAAGTGAGTGCTTACGCAGACACCGAGACATCTCATGATCCACCTCCCCCATTTTACGACAACCCTCCAATCTTTGATGAATCCCCTTACTCAAGCGATGGTGAATGGGATTCCCTTTCATCTACCAGCACCATGAACATAGACGCACTATTTGGAGAATTGGACCTAAATGTGAAACCTATACCCAAACCATCTAGTCCTTGTCCTAAGAAACATTTGTCCAAAGAAGAATGGCATAAGATCTATTATTGGGAAAAACTCGATCGTGCATCTTGGGCACCTGAACCACCATCTTCTAACGACCTATCCCAGGCAATGGTCCCACATCAACGTTTACCTACCCGTAAGGAAAAGACCCAGCAAGAGTTAGTCCAGAACTTCTGCGACCATGTCAACCATTCACTATTCACCCTGTCAGCGGCTACCTTTAAAAACTCCGATGATGACATGCCCCTCATATATCCGAACTTATAGACTGGGATCAACAAGGTACACCTATCTTAGACACATTCGAGAACGACGAAGCAATTGCTGAGTTCATGGGACTTCGAGAAGGCATACCAAGAGGGGATCATAAAGCTGGTTTTACCATAGACTTGGACGATAAAGCATATTTTGGGGAGTCTATTTACACCTCTAGTCGCAAAAATGAGGATAAAAAGAAAAAAGACAATGAAAAGAACAATGATGAGTCCCTAGGTGAAAACCGAAAGGCACCTTTGGACGAAGAAAAAGTCAAAATAAAGGACGTATCCAAGGGCGAAAACCTCCCTGAGGCACCCAAGGATAGAGGTTTAAATATTCTCCCTGTTGAACAGGAAAAGTCACCGATGCTAGTAGAAGAATCAGTTGCAGTCAATATAGGTACATAAGAGAATCCAAAGATGGTATATTTTGCAGCTTCTTTAACAGAGACAGAAAAACCTGAGTTTAAGGACTTCTTCCAAAAGAGACAGATAAACTTTGCATGGTCGTATGCTGACATGCCTGGGCTGGATCCAGATCTAATATTGCACCATTTACCATTGCAGCCAGGCATCAAACCAGTCAAACAAAAGTTAAGAAAAATGCACCCGCAGATTGCTCTATTGGTCAAGACAGAACTAAAGAAACTCTTGGATGTAGGATTCATAAGGACAATAGACTATGCAGATTGGATATCGAATCTTGTACCCATGACTAAACCAACTGGGGGCATTCGAATTTGCACAGACTTTAGAGACATCAACAAGGCGTGTCCTAAGGATGACTTCCCTTTGCCGAATATAGATATGATAGTGGATCTTACAGCGGGGTATAAGATGCTATCCCTCATGGATGGTTTTTCGGGATACAACCAGATTAAAATAGCAACTGAAGACCAACATAAGACAGCTTTCACGTGTCCATGGGGCACATACTATTGGAACGTTATGCCTTTTGGGCTTAAGAACGCAGGAGCTACTTATCAACGCGCAATGACTACAATTTTCCATGACTTTGTACACATTCTCATGGAAGATTACGTCGATGACATTATAGCAAAATCAGAAACAAGAGAAGCTCACTTAAAGGTTTTAAATAAGATATTCCAATGGCTAGAGAACTACAATGTCAGGCTGAATCCGAAGAAGTGTGTCTTTGGAGTCAAATCGGGGAAACTGTTAGGGTATATCATCTCTCAAAGAGGCATTGAAGTAGATCCAGAGAAGGTAAGAGCTATCATAGAAATGCCTCCTCTAGTCAGCATAGGACAACTCAGAACTCTACAGGGCAGACTACAGTCAATTAGGCGATTCATAGTACAACTGGCAGATAAGATTCATCCATTTCAACATCTACTCAAGAAAGGAGTACCATTTGTGTGGACGCTTAAATGCCAGGAAGCATTCCAACAAATCAAGGACTATTTGCTAACTCCACCAATCTTAATGCCACCTACAGAAGGAAAGCCTTTGATCTTATATATTTCAGCAACTCAGTCGGCATTAGGGGCTCTTCTCGCACAAAAAGATGATCAAGGTCATGAGAGAGCGGTCTATTACATCAATCGTACCTTAGTGGGCTATGAATTGAATTACAGCAACATAGAACGTGCCTGTCTTGCGGTAGTTTTTGCTACCCAAAAACTTCGGCACTACATGCTCAATCGACAAACAGTGTTAATTGCAAAAATTGATCCACTCAAATACCTTCTAAGTAAGGCAGCTTTAACAGGCCGATTGGCTAAATGGGTCATGATACTTAGTGAGTATGACATTGAGTATGTCGAGAGGAAGGCTATAAAAGGATAGGTGATTGCAGATCAGTTAGCTGATGCACCTATAAAAGCAGATCATCCCTTAGTGGCAGATTTTCCAGATGAATTTCTATTCAACATTGACATTAAAACTGACTGGAAACTGTACTTTGATGGGTCACATACAAATCGTGGTTCAGGAGCTGGTGTCTTATTTGTCACACCTCAAGGTGATACCATTCCCAAATCATTCAGGATTGCTTTCCCTTGTACAAACAATGTAGCAGAATACGAAGCCTTAGTGACAGGCTTGAAAATGGCAGCACAATGGAACATTAAGAGCCTACATGTCTTTGGTGACTCTCAACTGGTAATCCGACAGGTAAATGATGAGTACGAAACTAAGGATGAGAAGCTTGCCCCTTACAAGAGAATGGCTGATAGTTTCAAACAATATTTCAAGGACATAACTTTTCAACAAATACCACGCATTCAGAATAGAGCTGCAGATGCTATGGCAACCGTGGGTTCCTTGTTGGATATTCCGAGTAACGTGCCTAAGTTCGAGTTTCTGGTTGAACAGCTGTTGGTCCCTGCTTATGATATCCCCGATACTATGATGGTGTGTACCATTGTTGGTCCTACATCTCCTTGGTATAAAGAAATATTCGACTATCTAACAAATCAAACCTTACCTCAAGACTTGTCCAATAACCAACGTCGAACCTTCATCCGTAAGTCCACCAAGTACACCATCATCGGAGAAACCCTATATAGACGCACCTTAGACAACGCCCTAATGAGATGTCTCGACGCTGAAGAAGCACAAACAACTTTGCGAGCAGTGCACGAGGGTATATGTGGATCCCATTCGAGTGGTCCAACCTTAGCCCATAAGATTATGAGACTAGGTTACTATTGGCCTACTATGGAGAAAGACTCATACATCTTTGTGAAGATGTGTAGACAATGTCAAATACATGGAGACTTGATAAGAGCGCCAGCACAGGAGCTTCGACCGATTACTTCACCATGGCCTTTCGCCCAATGGGGACTCGACCTCATAGGTAAGATACACCCACCATCATCCAACGGCCACAAATTCATCATTACCGCTACCGAATACTTCACCAAGTGGATTGAAGCCATTCCCATGACCTACATCACTGGCACCCAAATATCTAAGTTTATTCTGAACTATATCATTTGTCGGTATGGTGTACCACAATCCATAATCACAGATAATGGCCGCCCATTCAAGAACCAAGAAGTACGCCATTTATGTGAAGAATTCCACATCAAGCATCATTTTTCCACCCCGTATTACCCACAAGGTAATGGCCAAGCTGAGGCATCTAATAAAACCATTGTTAGAATCCTTAAAAAGACTGTCAATGACGCTGGTCATGACTGGCACCTACAGCTTAATCCTGCCTTATGGGCTTACCGCACAAGCATCCGCACTCCCACCGGCGCCACTCCATTTTCCCTCGTATTCGGGTCCGAAGCTATCTTACCTATAGAGGTCAAAATACCTTCTCTAAGGGTATCTTTGAAGGGTCATGTCGACGATGAAGAATACCATGTCTCTAGGCTACAAGAGCTTGAATTACTGGATGAACGAAGACAGAAAGCATTAGATCATTTGCAAGCATATCAGAATCATCTTCGTCGGAGCTACAATAGGAAGGTTCTCAATAGATATTTTGACATTGGTGACCTGGTATTAATGGAGAATCCGAAGAACCAAGCTGAACGAGAGAAACCAGGAAAGTTTGAGCCTAACTGGTTAGGGCCGTACATTGTCACAGAAGCCTTTGGGTCAGGAGCGTACCAACTATCTACTCCTGAAGGAGATCCGCTTTTGTCACCTATCAACAGTCTGCATCTAAAGAGGTTCTATGCTTAGCTTCTGAGAATCGTGTCTTAATCTGGAAAAATACAAAAAAATGGTTACCTTGATGAAAACCTGGCAAACAGGCGTTTTTGTAACACCAAAAAAAAAAAAGATTGAGAAAATCAAAACAGTAAAGAGAAATAAATCCGTCCACTAGTGAAAACCACTTCGGTGGCGCTATGGATAAGTACCATGGTGAAAACCTGGCAAACAGGCGCCATGTGTAGTCAAGCTCGCTCTTCCATCTACCATCATTCTAATCAGACTTTTTCACCATCACTCATAATAAATGGTTGTCCTATCCATCATTTGGAACGATTGACATCTAAACATCCACATCCATTCCATCTCGCAAGTCTTATTCCCGACTGGGGGTAAATCCTTGTTCTATTCCATGAATGCCTTGTACATAGCATACACCATCAGAAAATGTCCTGAAAAAAACAAAAACATTAGAAAACTTCAAAAATCCAAAAAAATCAAAACATGTCAGAAAATACCAAAAACAAAACAGTGTCAAGTCAGTCATGTTAAGTCAGTCGTAGTCATAGTCGAACTACGTTGCCTCTGCGACTGGGACGTAGGCAAGGCCATCAATCGATGTGCCCCCGAGGCATTAGGTTTGTCAGTCTAGGTTTGTCATGTATCACACACATTTAAATCATGACTCTTTGTATATTCAAAGTCATTGGTTGTGTCGAAATACGAGGTCTCTGCGTGTACAACGTAGGCAAGGCTAATCAATTGATGAGCTCCCGAGACCACACTAGGTCAGTCCAATAGGGTTCATTCACAATCACTATCACACAAGTTGCATATCATAGTTTAAGGTATCATCTCATGTCATACACTGTCTACACGCACACACTCAACTTGTCATCAAGTCAATATCAAACACATTGTCAAAGCGATCAACCCATGTCTTAGCAAGATATGTCTTTCTTGTCAACAGACGTCATCAAATTGTCATAGTCTCATGTGGCTTGTCACCTCAACGTCATCAGACTCCAATGTCTTATACGGCACGTGTCTTACTGAAACCAGGCTTTGTCATGCCTTATACAGAAGTCACCAAGTCGAAACCAGACTCAACGTCTTAGGCGGTATGTGTCATTCTCTCACATTACGCTATGTCAAACATCAACATCAAACAATCCCACAAGATCAAGTTTTGGCGAATACATTTATTTGGCTTTATGACTTTATATCTTATTTTGTCTTATCTTTTTATCGATTTGTGCAAGATCCTGTTACTAGCTTTCTCAAGGATGTCCCTTGAAGGATTTAGAGAAGCAACGACGTCTCAAGATTCTTTTTCTTTGGTTGCTGTCTGTCAATTGTCTTTTAAACTTTGGCTTTTTGAATCATGTTACTAGTTTCCTCAAGGATGTCCTATCAAGGATTTAGAGGAGCAATGACGTCTCATGACCCATCTTTTATTTGTCTGTTGTCTGTGGTTTGTCTTGACCAAACGACTGGGGTATCTTGTCCTTATTCTGAGTTAAGATACTCCTTGTCTACGACTGTCTATTTTTCGCAGATGGATGATTTTGTACACTATGGTCTATCTCATATCATAGTGTGTACCATCCATTTGTGTCATGTCCGCCCAATGATGATAACAAGCAAGTATAGCGTATTTGGCAATATATCGAAGATTATGTCTTTTTCTCAAATTAACCAACATTAATTATTTCTTACTAACATTCTGAAATCATCCATGCTAACATTTCTTCTTTTCTGCATCTTCGCCACCATTATCTATCCATTTCGAGAGCACACTCATGTTCTTCAAACCCACCTATCCTCTCGAGGGGGCATACCACTACCTCCTCGTCATTCTCCCTTTCACTGGGGTATACCCTAACTTGTTTCATACAGGGGCACGACCGGGGCATATTTTCTTTGACACAACGTTGTACCAACATTGTATCAAAGAGGGGCAAACTGTAGATACCGAAAATTGGTCTAGGCCTGCGAGTACACATTTCAACATAATTTTCTATAGTCCGTCGTCTTGATTAAATAATGTTACTTATTTAATTGCCTTTCTAACACATATTTCCTCTATTAATTAAATACCCTTTTTAATTAATTCATTAATTCATAATCATCCTTTATTCAACTTAATTAATTAAATAAATCATATTTATTTAATTATGTTGCGAACTAATTAATTCTTTCCCCTTTATCTATCAATTAAATAATTTATTATTTAATTCCCCTTTATCATACTTTTCCAACTATAATTAAATATCTTTATTTAATTATTCATTTAACCCCTTTTCATCTATAATTAAATATTTATTATTTAATTATTCATTTTATCCTTTTCAACAGCCAAATTAAATAAATTACTTTATTTATTTAATTAAAAGTCTCATATTTCGAATGTTGAATTAAATTAACATTTAATTCATTATTTAATTAATTATGTCACATTCCTCTAACATTCAGTTATCTCTTACATGCACTTATCGTCTGACTCGAGTTATCTCTATGAGAGAACTCTCCGTCACAACTAGTCGATTAACTAGTTCCAACTCATATGCATGATCTATATTTATTAATTAAATATCTTTATTTAATTAACTAACTCAAGTTTGCATTCACATGCATTTATCATGCATTTATTCTCCAACTTCTAACTTTGGCTTTTGCATACAAAGTCTATTTCTTTTATTTTTTGAAGATGAAGATTGGAACTCATGTTCTAACTCATGTTCTAAAATTAGTCTTTACCTGCAGTTGAACTCACGTTCTAACTCGCGTTCTATCTATCACATAACTCATCGCATGGCATTCATCAATCTCATCCCTCGATCTCTCTTTCAATCTGAGCCGATCATTTGAAAACACAAAATCTATAAAATGGCCTGTCATTATCATTATTCCTCCTCCCGAAATCAATATACACTTTTGAGAAGAGAAACAATCTTCGATATTTTGCTGAGACACTCGACGAAGTTATGCTTGCATTCAAACACAGAAATCTGAGGGCAAGAATAACAATACAGCAAGATGGAGAAGGGCAATTGAGATAAATTGAGGAAGTATTTGCATATTCGGTGAGATCATTCTAGTTTTATTAGTTTAGATTAATCATGCTTACTTATCGTTCTTTGTTGTTTTATTTAGATTAGAATTGATGTTTAATCTTATGCAGCTTTAGCATCTTCCACAAATCCGAAAAATCTGAGTTATAGTTTCCAGAAAGGCTGGAAACAAAACCAAGGAATGTTTTGGATGATGTGCTAGATCACATAGCAAGTTTACATGAATTAGGATC